>CM076586.1:5052500-5652500 GCA_038430175.1 Ficus hirta
AACAAATTTTCACACATTTTCATCCTCAAAGTGGCGCCATTTCAAGGGGGAATTCAGCAACATTATACAACTTTTTCCTCTCAAACCTAGCTCCATTTAAAGCACTTTATGGCTAAAACTAAGCCATAATGGCTCACTTCATTCTCACATAAGTTTATCCTCAAAAGCCTAACTCTTCTAGTCACTATCAAGCCTCAAAAACCAACACCACTCTACCCCATCTCCAACGCCCCTCTAGCACCCTTCACCCTCCATTTTTATACTCTAAGCAACCCCATAAGCAGGTTTGAAGAAGTTTGAAGCAGAGTTAGAGGACGTGTTCCTAGAGGTAACCTAGTAGTTTTCTATGTATTTTGGCCAGTTTTAGGAAACTAGAGCATGCTATTTTGTTAGCATCTTAATGTTAGACTTTTCCTTCCTACGATAAGGTTTTGAGAAGCACTTGAAGGTCCATGGCCTTAGAGTCAATGGAGCATTTTGATAAAATCTACTAACTTTATCAGAGTTTGTGGTTGTTGTGATGATATGACATAAATTAGAAACTTTGGCATAAAAATAAATTTTATGGTAAGATTCGAGAAGCATTCTTAAATGGCCATTTTGATGGGAGTATCTATATGGTACAACTCGACTGGTTTGTGGTGAAAGTCGAAGAGAAGAAAGTCTGCAAGTTCCTTAGATCCATTTATAGATTAAAGCAAGCATTCCGCTTATGGAACCAAAGATTTGATCAAGCGATCAAGACCTTCAGTTTTGAGCAGAACGTTGATGAACCTTGTATTTATAAACGTATAATGGATGGCAAGGTGGTATTTCTGGTTCTTTATGTTGATATACTACTCATTAGGAATGATGTAGGGAACTTATCATCAGTCAAATTTTGGTTGTCTCAACAATTTGACATGAAGGACTTGGGAAAAGTTAATTATGTTCTAGGAATTCATTTCTTTAGAAATCGAAGGAACAAAATGATAGCTTTGTCCCAAGCTTCATACATAGATAAAATAATTGAAAAGTTTACAATGTAAGAGGCAAAGAAAGGTACTCAACCTTCTATTGCAGGTTTGATTCTTTCATTGGATGACTGTCCCAAGACATCGGAAGAAAGAGAGCGTATGAGTAAGGTCCTATACGCATCAGCTGTGGGTAGTCTCATGTACGCTATGCTTTGCACTCGCCCATATATTTATTATGCAATGGGTATAGTGAGTCGATATCAGCCGAACCCCAGTATCAAGCATTGGCAAACCATGAAGTATATTGTAATGACCCGACTTTTTGAACCGTTAACCAACTTACTTATTCTTAATTTATTTACTCTTAACACTTATTTATATTAGGTTCCAAAAATACGGATTTTTTTTTTTTTTACATATAGATTATACTTGTTTAAAGAGTTTAATAAAATAAAATTTTTAACTGAGGAAATTGAAAATCTTTAGATAATAAATATCCTATTCAAATTTGTACTTAGAGGACATTTAAAAAGCTATAACTTCATGTAAGTTAAAAGGAAAGACTCTAAATTCTTTTTCTCGTAAAGTACTCCTACTAGTTTAGTAGTATCAAAATATTATAAACATAATTATAAATATAGCCGATACAAAATAATTTAAGAAGTCTAAATGCGGAAATTAAATTCGTGGTGGTATCCCACTCCCTTCCTTCATCACCTCCGCACAACTTCGCTAGTCCATAAATATCTAGGTAGCGGGCTGCTTACCCGCATTACCTATAGCACGAACACACATGTACGAACTTTCGCTCATCAAGTACAAACAATATTTCACAAAACATTTTCAGAAAATCATATCATCACACGTAACATCAAGAATGTTTAAAAATGCATGTGATCTATGTGTGTTCAATTATGCTTCATTATATACATGTATTGTCTACTTAAGGGCTCCTATGTCGTACTCATATGCGCGCAACCAATAGGGAGTTGGGAGAGCGACCCTCCAACAACCTTCAAGGTCATAACTTATAAGTTTCGTTCTTATCATATCCTCTCACTAATTGGAGGTTGGTACAACACTTAATCCTATTTTTCGTTAGCCTCATTCTTATTATTTATGACAATGTGTAGATTTACATGTCACTATGCATCTATCATTATAGCATACATATCTGTGAGGCATGTCGATCATATCAGTGTAAGAGAAATTATGCATGTTAAATGTTTAATCAATGCAATACATATGACTCATATACTCATCACTTCATCAAGGCAAATCATAGAAAATATAGAACATCAATAACGGAAAACATTTTGTTCCATACTGTAGGTGAGATTTGTACTTATTTCTCTTATGTACTTAAACTTCCGGAGTTGTACCTCTTACTACTCAAGTTTGAGAAATTGCCCTAATTTAACAATATCTCATTATTAGATAGAATCATAGTTATATAACTTTATTCATTTATTTAATTATTTTATAAATTAAAGTGAGCTTAATTTACTTATATCATAATTTAACATTAACACTTAATTCAAATTATTAAGTGTTAAATAAATTTCTACTATTATTATTTAATTAATTTAATTTTTCTTAATTTAATTTAATTGATTAATTAATTAATTAAAATTAATCAATTGATTAATTAATCAATTGATTAATTAATTAATTAACTAATTAGTTAGGTAATAGTTAATTATTACTTTATTTAAGTGTGTAATTATAATTTAGTTACTTAATTTTAATTGACTAATTAATAATTATATCGTTAATAATTTAATTATGTTATTTAAGTATTCTTTCTCATATAATAATTATCAATTATTAATTCTCATATTAATAATTAATAATTAGATTAGTCTAATAATTAATGTTCGATTAATCTCTAATTAATCGTATATAGTTATATTAATAATTATATCAATGATTAATTATTAATTAATCATGCATTATAATTTTGTAATTACTTAACATAATAATCTTATTTACACAGCTAATTTTAGCTTACTAACTCTTATAATTAATTAATTAATTACTTACTTTATTAATTATTAATTAACTTTCTTAGCATAATTATATTTTGCTATATCTTTATTAGTTTATTTATTTATTTCTTAATTAATTAATCAATCAAGATGACAAGGAGTCACCTAAGTGTATACCTTCCATCTAGTATTGGGCTTGTAAAGCTCAATCCCATTAGTTATAATCATTTAGTTGGGCTAAGGTAATCTTTTCGTATATGCCCAGTAATCCTCTAGTGTACTTTATCTTAGCCCATTTAAAACTTATGATTCAACTTTATAAAGTTATGGTCTTTTACATTATTTGATCATACACTTAATACTAACTCATTTCATAACTAAATATGTCCATATGTTATGACTTGCCCTTATGTCACATTTTAATGTTTAATCATTTTGTAGGTGTAGGATTTTAACCTATAAGATTTATTTAAATTTAATATAATCCCATTTTGAATACTTGATAACTCATTGGAAAGCTTGAAGTATCTAGTTTCTGTCTTTATAATTTGTCTTCCAAGATTTTTTTCAAACATTAATGTGGGCGTTTTCCTAAGTGTCTTATAGTGAATTATCAGTTTAACAGATTACAATACAATATTATGTGATTTATTAAAATTTATGTACATATCCGTTTTAAATGTATAATATCTCATTACGAAGCTTGAGATGTCTACTTTACAGCCGTAAAGTTATTTTCTTTAGTGTTTGAGTGTTTCATACCGTAAACTTAGGTTATGTTACTATTGGTCCCACATATAAGCCACAAGTCCAGATTTATGGATAAATTTAGAAAAATCATAACAATTCACTTACAAGCCCAAATAAGGCAAGAAACATGTCATTGGAAAATTATACTGTCTGGTTCATATAATAAGAATCTTTTTGTAAAAGATTGTGTTTTACTAACCCAAAATATACAGCTAGTACAGGGTTTCAGCAAAGACATTTGGTTCATAGTCCAAAATTGTAAAATTCACCAAAAACTTCATATTTATCCATTTGAGGCGCATGATACCTTGTTGAAAAGCTTAAATAATCTAAGTTTCAGATCTATAACTTATAATCCAAAATTTTGAGATTAAATGGTTCAGAGTACATAAAACCCGTGTCTAGACTGTACCCCAGAGGTTCATTTTCTCTCTAGTTTTGTGTCACAATTTCAAATGCTCATAACTTTAGACATACAAAAGCAAACCAAGTGATTCCAAAGCCTAAAATGAAGTTTATCCTCTATAGAATCTTATCATATAATTTATTTTTCATACCAAAGTTTCTAATGCATGCCATATTATCACAACAACTATAAGCTCTAATGAAGTTCGTAGATCTTACCGAAATACTCCGTGGATCTTTTAAGATCTTGGACCTCCAAAGATTTTCTCAAAGCCATTTCCTAGGTAAGAAGAAGTCTACCATTAAGATTCCAACTAAACATCATGCTTTAGTTCTCCAAAAATAATTAAAACACAAAGAATACCACTAGGTTACCTCTAGTAAAACATCCTCTAACTCTGCTTCATATTTCTTCGAACTTGGTAACGGGGTTGCTTGGAGCTTGAAAATGGGGGGAGGAGAGTGCTAGAGGGGTGTTGGAGATGGAGAATAGTGTTGGTGGTTCTTTTTTCTGTTTTGAGCTTGGTGGTGGTTAGAAAAGCTAGGGTTTTTGAGCTTAACTTGTGTGAGAATAGAATGAAATGTTAGGGGCTTGTCTTCAGCCAACATTTACTTTGAAGAAGCTGTATTTTGAGGGGTAAAAATGAAAAATTTTTGACTGATCCTCCCCTTGCATTGTCGCCACTTATGGGAGAGTGTTGGGGTGAAAATTTTGTTCAACAAAGTGGAGACAATGGGTTACTTTCACTTGTCTCTTTTTTGGGTCAACTTACCAAAATAAACCATGCGATCTCTTACATAAGGTTGCATGCATGCACCACTTTTCTTTTTTTTTTTTTTTCATTTATTCAAATCTCCTCTTGTTTTTGACCACAAAGAATCCGGATCCCCCCCTTGGTTTCTCATTTTTATTTTGTTTTTCTTTCTTCCAATTTTCTACCATTGATCCAAGTTTGTCATCCTTATTCTCATCAATTGGATCTTCCATCCTACCAATCCTTACCTTAAGCTCTCATTGGTCACTTATCATCCAAAGCTTGGCTATTGATTTACCTAGGATTCTTTAACATAAAATCTACACCATTGATTTCAAACTTAAGCACAATTCTTGATCAATCTTCCACCTTTAGATTTTCTAAGAATAAATCCTAATTATACATCTTCTATCTATGTGACACATTAATTTTCCAATCATACTCTTAAAACTTAACTATTTATATAATCAAAATAAATACTAAGATCATTAAATTGACCTATTAATAAAAATCAGGATTTTTCTCAAAATTAACATTTATCCCTCTAATATGACATAATAAACTTTTTTTTTTGTACAAATTTATATGCCATTCAATCTCACCTTCTATGTATCTAAAATTTCTCATATAAATAGAGAAACTCAACATTGTTAGATCATCGACATCATCATACTGATGATACATAAACAATCATTTATGATTTTGAAATTTGACATTCATCAAAATAATTCATTAGAAGTATATTAATGAAAAAAATCTATTATAATAATTCATGAATCAAGTTTATGAATTTCTAGGGCATCACAAATATACTCAAGTATCTTAAGAGAACAAGGAACTATATACTTGTATATTTTGGAGGGGACCTAACACCCGTATTGTAATGACCCGACTACGTAAGTCGTTACCATACTTACTTAAATTAAATCTTCGTTTGAAATACTTAAACTTACTGAAATTTTAGAATAAATAAAAAAAATATACAACGTAAATAAATTATTCCATATTCATTTGGGTAAACTTTACCATGCTTACACATTACTTATTTAACAAATCATAAAGTCTCACATAATCCTTATTTTTAACTGAAGTCTTGAAACATCACATACAGAGCATGGTACAAATTATTTAAACATATATGCATATGTTTATAGTTCAAAAGAGTTTGCAAAAAAGTCTGTGTAGTGGTATCCCACACCGCCCTTCACTTGCCATATCATCTCCATGGCCCACCAAATTAAGTTGCAGGTATCTTACCATTTACCTACAGTATAAGCATAAGTTATGAGCTTTCACCCAGCAAGTACAACTTTCTTCCCACAAAATCATTTTAGTAAAAGAATGCATGAACTTATTATGCTTTCTTATGTTAACTTCACATGAATCACTTATACTTTCTTGTTTTAACTTAGCTTTGGGTCCCTTTCATAACATGAACATGAATGTTCGTACCGTGGTGCACAGCCATGGCTAAACCTGCCATTGTGATAGGTCGGTACGACATAAGGCAACTTGTGTAACGCCCTCACCATGTAGGACCATTATCATGCTTACTTAATTTAAATCTCGGTCTTAAATACTTAAGCTTACTAAAAATTTTAGAATAAATTTTTTTTTTCTCTCTAACACCATATGAATAGACTAGTCCATATAGGTAAACTTTCCGTGCGTACATACTAAAATATAAAGATATATATATGTCTTACATTTAACTCAAGTCTTCAAACATCATATATATAGTATAACACAATTTATTTAAATATATATATATTCAGTTCAAAAGAGTTTGCGGAAAAATTTATACAGTGGTATCCCACACCGCCCTTCACTTACCGCATCGTCTACATGGCCCACCAATTAAGCTGCAGGCTTTTTACCTACAGTATGAAATATACTAATGAGCTTACGCTCAGCAAGTACAAACATAATCTCATAAAACACATCAAGCATCATATAACTTATGCATGATCCAATTATGATCGATTATGAATGTCTTATGCTCCATTATGAACTTATTATCTTGTTCAACATATGGGCCCCTTGTGTATGTACCAAATGCGCGCAATCCACAGAAAGTTAGGGTTTGCAAGGTCCCTAACAATTCTGGGAATCATGTAAGCCTTCACGATCTGGTAGAAGGTCTTAGTATCTTAAAACATATATAATCCTCCACGATCTGGTGGGAGGTTGGTACGACACTTTACTTGTCTGAGTTTAGTCTTAATCTTGTTATTTAACTCTTGATGAGGATGCTTAAAACCATGCTTCTACATGAAGTCTTTAACAAAGACTAGTTTCAAGACTAAGATTCTTAACTTGTGATCTTATTAGTCATGATGCATGTGAAACATGAATATGGCATGACATAAAGATCAATGACATACAACAACTTGTGGCATGTTTATAAAACATGGCACCATTTTAAAACATGGCATTATCGTAAACTATGGCATAATAGTAAAGTGTGGCATTATTGTAAAACATAGCATATACATGCTTATGGCATAATGGTAAAACATGACAAAAACATAAACATGGCATATCATGACATACATGTAAACATGTCATACTTGAAAATAATTTACTATTTTTCATACTGTAGGTGAGGTTTGTACTTACCAGTTGTCCTAAGCTCTTGTCCTAACATACGACAAGACGAAGCAACAGGTTATATTCCTGTCTCCAAAAAGGACGTAAGATAAGAATCATCCTATCTTACTCTAAATCATTACATTCAATGTTGGTATCCTAACCAACATTCACAAGTAACCCTAGTTACATGTCCCCACATATTACAATGATATCTTTTTTGGTTACTAAAAGTAACCCGAGAACACATGGCCAAATTACATTCAAACAGTATCTTGTTTGGTTACTTAATGTAGGGCCGGCAATTTCGGACACGACACGGTGACACGACACGAGAACGACACGTAATAAATGGGTTTGGACCGCACGTTTAATAATTGAGTCGAAATTGGGTTGACACGTTTAATACGAAAATAAACGGGCCGGAAATGGGTTAACACGATTAACACGTTTAACACGTTTATGTTAGAATTTTCAAACTAGGGCTGGCAATTTCGGGCGCGACACGGTGACACGACACGAGAACGACACGTAATAAATGGGTTTGGACCGCACGTTTAATAATTGGGTCGAAATTGGATTGACACGTTTAACACGAAAATAAACGGGCCGGAAATGGGTTGACACGATTAACACGTTTAACACGAATTGCCAGGCCTAACTTAATGTAAACTTGGGTATAGGGCCCAATCAAATTTAAAATAATATCTTATTAGGTTACTAAGACCCAATTACTTTTAAAGTAATACCCCATTAGGTTACAATTGGTAACCATGGGTGTAAGGCCCAACCCAATAACTTAGGTATCCTATCTGGTTATTATTAGTCATCATTTTGTTACTATGTTTTCAAAATAATTTTTGGCCCATGTATATATTTTCTCTTTTCTTAACAAGGCTTAGTATTGTTGTCTAATTTTTCTTTTAAAAATCTTTTGTAAAACTTTACTCCTTTAAAACCGTATTTTTATAAAACTGTATCATTTAAACAAAAACTATCAAATTCTGAAAATAATCTTTGAAAATAGTTCCATAAATTCAGTTGTTAGCGCATGTGCAGGAATTGCCTGTTCATGCACTGTTTCTAAAACCTGTGCAGGAATTTCTTGTTTCCTTCTCAGTTTTTAAGATCCAGTTTTATCTTAAAATCTGTTTTGAATTTGAAAAAATTTTCTCCATGAAAGTTGTAGATCTCAATGAGTCCTATAACTTTTGTTTGTTTCTCAAAACCTAATTCTATATTTAACCTATCCTTTTTCCTTGTTGAAACTGCCTGGCCGTGCACAGAGTCTGGGCATATCAGGTTCGGATTTTCATAAAAACGAAAGCATTTGGGGCTTATTTTTCAAAATCTGTCCATGTTGTCCCCTAGGGTTTTCAATTTTCTACAACTTTATAGTTTTAACCTTTTCCAAATTCGGCATCTAAAGGTCTCAAAATTCCATTTCCAAATTGTTGTCCAGTTTAATCCGAAATTGGCAGTTTTCAACTTTGGTTGATTTTTACGTAAAATTACGCACACCCTACCTCAAACGGTTGAAACCGTGAGCCTACATGAAGTATGCAGTGTGTTATGTACATTCTTCATCATCATACATTTGTTTCTCATCCTTACAAACCCGAATGGTAACCTTTACCAAATTAGGGTTTTGGGTTTATTTTTAACCCTGCATTCATCATACATCATCATCATCATTATCAATCATACAATACTTCTTCTTGAGCATGTGGGGACATATTACAAACATATAATAGGCATACACACATACCACAATCTTTCTAAAGCATAGCATCAAAAATATGTGTAAACTCATAAATCAAGACCTCTAAACCCTAATCAAGCACATGCTAGACATATAAACTTATTGCATGAAAGTAAAGGGGTGAGCTTATGCTCTTACAAACCCAACATAAAATACACTTTAAATCCTTAATCAAACTTAAATGAATACTTAGAGGATGAAGAGAATTACCTCTAGATCTAGGAGAGTGGATCTATCCTTTGGTTGAGAAAATTTTTCTTCCTTTCTTCTCCCACTCACAACCGGCCACTACTTTCCTTTTTTTCTTTTTTTTTTTTTTTTCTTCTTTGGTGTTCGGCTCCTAAGGTGGAAGAGAGAAAGAGTTGGAAATGAACCAAACTTTTGGGGTTCACTAAATGGTTCACAACTAATCCCACATCACCTATTTATAGGTAAAAATTCTTGAATTTTCACCAATTATTTTTATTCTTAAAATTACATATTAGGGTTTAAAAGCAAAATATTTGCTTAAAGATCCCCTTAGGTGGCCGGCCATGTGACTGATTTTGGGGCAAAAATTCTCTTCAAAGTTATCCACTAAATCATCTAATCAAAATCTTCCACACATTTCTTTCCAATTTCCAAAAATCTCAAAATTCACATATATATCCAAGATTACTTGGTCTCCAAGTAAGGCCATGTTTGGCCTTTCCTCTTAATTTGCATTCCATTTTCTTACTAATGCAGATATTACAAATACTATTTTCAACTATTAACAGTATTGCAATACTAAACTGCAGTTCAGAATTTATCTGCACTTAACTGGACCGCGTATGGATTTTTTTTTTAAGACTTGAAACTACTTAGTCCTCATTGCTCAAAATATTACTCCTGATTATTATAAAGCAATCCCATACCTTATTCTTAATTTTGCATCCGTAATGACAGTTTATCGCAGTATAATTTCCATACTGCTTACTAACCGTCTTAATCATATCTTAAATCATCCTGGTCAAACGTTGACTGGAATAAAATTATAGATCCTTATTTTGCCTCTTTCATCAAAAGGACTTATACTTGACTAAGTAAATATTATTGAGTCTTATAATGTTATAAGAACTCATACATACTCTGATAATCAAATCAGATCGTGAACTTCATATTGACATAACTGATTCAGACTTAGATTTTCCTTGTATCTAAGGGAATCACAAGTTCGTCAAAATTTTAGGTTATTACAATCTACCCTCCTTAAAGAATTTTCTTCCTCAAAAATTAGAATAATTCTGGTGGTCTTACCAACTCTTTCGAGTATTTTCAAATGGCCTATATATCTTTGGACTTAATTTCCTCTTCTTTCGAATCTTATAACTCCTATATAGAACCATAATCTTACTTTCATCTCATATCATATCATATCGTATCATGCAACACTCCTTCCAAACTAGCAGCTTGAGAAAGGCGTTAACTAACTAAAAATATATGGATCAAATCTCTAATTTTGTCACAAGACTCTGCAAACTGTAAACTGCATACTTCATACTACATACTTTCATACTTTCGTTCTTTCATACTTTCATGCTATCATATCTTTCATACTTTCATATTTTCATATCTTTCATACTTTCATGCTATCATAACTTTCATACTTTCATACTGCATCACAAGAACTATCTACATAAAATTCTTAGCAAGTATATCATATAGCTTGCCGTAGTTGGAAAGCATATCATATATAACTTTTCCGTACTTGAAAAGCATGTCGTATCATATAACTTTTTCATATTTGAAAAGTATATCGTATCTTACATTTAAAATACTTCTCTTTAACTTTAGTTGAGGGGCTATCTTACATTTAAAATACTTCTCTTTAACTTTAGTTGAGGGGCTCAGCAAATATATCACATTAAAATAATTTTCTTTAAATTTGAAAAGGCTGAGGACCCTCTAGTACAATGTTAATCTCGTGCTATTAGAACCCTTTACTTTTCATAATGGCCCCTTTCTTGGAACTTGTTCCTCAAGAATTTGGCCCTTTACTTTTCATGATAGCCCCTATCTTGGAAACTTTTTTCTTCCTCAAGGATTGGCCCATAACATAACATAACATGGGTTGGTTCTAATAAGCATGAGATCAAGATTTAAGCACGTTGCACAAAAATAACTTCTTTGAACCTTTTCAAAGTTAATCATGGAAAACCATAATAAATAGCAAAATTGAAAACATTTTTTTTTAAGCATAATACCGTTCAAGTAATGCAGTGAAAGGTATACTTATATCAACTAGCTACTTGCTAGATAGTAGAAGCTTCTCTTATTGCTTCTAACATTTCCTTCATAGCACGAGTGCATAATCATAACCTTTAGGAATATCTAAAACTTCCCATCATTACATAATTTCTATTACTAAGGGATCATATCATTAATTTCATCGTCAAACTCATAGTCATAATCATTATCATAGCCTAATAAATTGTTATTGGTAATATCCAACTCATGTTTGCACATTGCCTGGTTGCCACCCCCAAGCTAAGGCACCACCAAACTTTCTTTTCCCCGATCTAATATTACTCTTATGGGGGCAAAAGTTTCACAAACAGGAAACATAAAGTCCATAGTGTCGATCCAAATCCTTGAAAGGAAAAGTTCTTAGCTATCACCATACCATGGTGAGGTAGATATTATTATATTCCTAATACTCACTCTTTTATTCATAACTTGTCTTGTCATACCTTAGAAACATCATAACTTATCATATCATACTAGAGATTCATCTTGATCTCATCATATCATATCATAAATTTACCATAAGCTTGTCATAGGAATAACACCTAGTTAACTCATGACATCTTCATATATAAAATCAAGGATGGAAGTGTCTACCACTTTACCATCATACCATATATATACGACATAAGTAACTATTCTGACAAAGGGTCAGAGAAGACTACGGAATCGGTATACTTATACCATACTATTCTGATGAAATATCGGGGAAGTCATCTCGATCATCGCTGGCAGTGTACACTTTATAACCTCAGAAAGTAGTCCACTTCTAAAGATGGGGATAGCCTGTATCGTGGGTCTATCCTGTGGAATATAGGGTACTATAGGCGTCTCTGATCCGCTAGCTGTAATGGCCCATAGACTTATTCGGATAAGCAAGTCAAGCTGCGACATAATTGATTGTATCACCTCATGTACATGTCTTGGTATATCATAGACTCGCGGGAATACATATACGGTCAATTTCCAGGCAGCGGTCCCTCAAAATCAGAAGCATCATGGATATCATCCTCCGTGCGGTCATTGATGGGATATGCTCATTACGTAAGCAAGATCTTAACTAATTCTAACTAAAGGAAAATAACTTAACTTACTTGGGCACTTGGAGAAACGATGTGAAGTAAGGTGAAGTAGGCTGGCAGGATACCGCTCTGATACCACCTGTAACGCCCCCATCATGTAGGGCCGTTACTATGCTTACTTAATTTAAATCTCGATCTTAAATACTTAAGCTTACTGAAAATTTTGGAATAAATTTTTTTTTTCTCTCTAACACCATATGAATAGACTAGTCCATATAAGTAAACTTTCCATGCGTACATACTAAAATATAAAGATTTACATACGCCTTACATTTAACTCAAGTCTTCAAACATCATATATATAGTATAACACAATTTATTTAAATATATATATATATATATTCAGTTCAAAAGAGCTTGCGGAAAAATTTACGTAATGGTATACCACACCGCCCTTCACTTGCCACATTGTCCACATGGCCCACCAATTAAGCTGTAGGCTTTTTACCTATAGTATGAAATATACTAATGAGCTTACACTCAGTAAGTATAAACATAATCTCACAAAACACGTCAAGCATCATATAACTTATGCATGATCCAATTATGATCGATTATGAATGTCTTATGCTCAATTATGAACTTATCTTCATAAAACCATTGTTTCTTTAAAAAGAGTTATAAAACCTTGGAAACAAATTTTTCCAGATAAAAATAGCCTTTTAAATTGTATGTGTGCAGGAATTTCAACTTCTATGCACAGTTTTGAAAATTCAGTTTTATCTTTAAATAGGTTTGGAATTTGGAAAAGTTTTCTTCATGGAAGTTGTAGATCTCGTCGGAATCTACAACTTTTATTCTTTTGTCCGAAAACTTAAATCCGTCTTTAACTTGCTCGTTTTTCTCCTTGAAAAATTCTGGCCATGTACAATACCTGGACTAGCTAGTTTTGAAAACTCATAAAAACAGAGGCCTTTGGAGCCCTTTTTTCAAACACTGTCCTTATCACCCCTTAGGATTTTCTGTTTTCTACAACTTTTCAGTTATAACTTTTTTCAAATTCGGTTTCTAAGGAGCTCAAAATTCAGTTTCCAGAAAACTGTCCAAATTGTTTTAAAAAATCTGGCAGTTTATATTTTGTTGATCTTGCTTAAAATCCGTGCACACTACCTCAAACGGTCGAAACTGTAAGCCTACATTAACATGTAGAATGTAGGATTCATTTTTCACATTCAACCATCACTTATGTTATGCACTTGATAACTTGCTATTTTTACCAACTTGTGTCTTTAGGTTGATTTTTTTTTTTTACCAACATACATATAATCATTCACATAACCATCATACATAAAATATCCATATTTAACCATGTGAGAGCATAATCACAAGCACAGGGTGAGCACACATAACCTTAAAACTCATCCTAGAGTATAAAATCAAACCCATGCTTAGAGCTAGCAAACAAGATAACCTAAGCATAGATCTAGCATAAACCAATCATATAAAAGCCATAATATAGCAAAATAAGAAACATGAGCTTATGATCTTACATTCTATAACTTGAAATATACGTAAATTCCTCAATGAAAACTTAATGAAAATCTTAATAAGAGGATCAAGATAATACCTCTAGAGCTTGAAAGAATTGTTTCTAGACCTTGAACGAGAGAAATCCTTGCTCTCTACCTCTCCACACACAACCGGCCATCACTTGTCTCTCTCTCTCTCTCTCTCTCTCTCTTCTAAAAGCTAGAGAGAAAAAGTTGAGAAGAGAACTAGAAGATAAGATGCTAACTAAATAGTCTAATTCTCACAACCCACCTTTTATTTATAGGTGGAAATTCTAAAATTATCCACAATTATATTTTTTTCCTTCACCTTTCTTGAATTACATATTTGGCCTTGAACACAAAGTTTTTGCCTTCCAAATCCCATATTGGCCGGCCATGTGGAGGTTGCTTACCAAAAAAAAATCTTCTCAAGTTTATTTCTTTCATTATTTCCATAAAACAATAAATCCATAAATTTTTTAATTATCTTCTAACTTCCATGATTTACATAATTGGCCTTAAAACACAACTTTTTTGCTTCCTTGTCCCTAATAAAACCGGCCATTTGGAGAAAAACAATAAATCAAAAATTGTCTATTTATCCACAATTACTTGGCCTCCAAGTAATGCCACGTTTGGCACTCCTTCCTAATATGCAGTCCATTTCCTTAATAATCCAGATAGTACAAATATTGTTTTTACTATCAACAGTACAGTAATACTGAACTGCAGTTCATAATTTATCTACACTTAACTGGACCGTATATAGATTTTTCTTAGGACTTGAAGCTAGTCAGTCCTCATTACTCCAAATATTATTCCTGATCATTTTGGAGCATTCTTAATCCTTATTCTTAATTCTGCATCTGTAATTACGGTCGGTTACAGTATAATTTCAATACTGCTTATTATACTGAGTACCGTCTTAATCATGTCATAAATTTTTTTTTTCTGTTCATACATTGGCCAGGATAAAACCATAAATCATGAGCTGCCTTTTTCATCATAAGGCCTCATACTTAAACTTAAACTGTCATTGAGTCTTATAACACTATAAGAACTCAAATATATTTTGGTAATCGGATCACGAGTTTCCTATTGATAACCATAATTTCCATGAAACATCACAATAATACTTAGTGCGAACTTAAATTTCTTTATATATATATATATATATAAAGAAATCACGAGTCCGAAAAATTCAGTTATTACAAGTATGATATATGAATTCAGACTTCCAAACTTGTAGGGATTCGAGGAAATCGACTTCAGGATCTGTGTTCTTACTTAGAGGAGGCACCATTGTATGGAGAAGTGTGAAACAAGGTTGCACTATTGACTTTACGATGGAAGTGGAGTATATGGCTGCGACTGAGGTTTCTAAAGAAGCGGTTTGGCTCAGCAAGTCTTTGAAGACCTTGAAGTCATTCTGGGTGTTGACAAGGCTATCACACTTTATTGTGATAACAGTGCGGCTGTTGCCAACACAATGGAGTCGAGGCACCATAAAAGGACTAAACACATATCAGAAATACCATATAATTAGAGAGTACATGGAGGATGGACTAGTAGATGCATGTAAGATCATGTCTGAGGACAACATTGCTAATCCCTTTACTAAGACTTTGGTGGCTTGAAGCTTTGAAAGGCACGTAGACGTGATGGGGATATGAGACATGACACATTTACTAGCTTAGGGCAAGTGGGAGATTGTTGGGAATGCCCTAAGAGTGAAAGACATTTTTAGTTGTATTTCATTTATTTTGAACTGATTAATAATATATTTGAGGTTTTTTCATTACATATTTACTATATTGTCCTCATCTAGATGTACATGTTAAAGTAAATGTAAGCAAATACGGCTCATTGACTACTTGGTATTTAAACTAATAGAATGTTGCATGTAATGAATTTTTGTATGCGAGAAGACAATGTTTTAAAGTAAGTAGTCCAAGTCCATAATCTATGGGGTTAGAGTGAGTATCTAACTCATATGAAGACTATTATATTGTCTAAAGCTAATTGGAGAGATGGTTTGTCTTGACCATCTAGAACGAGCCGACTCCCAAGTAAAGACATACATATATTACCTAGTGGTGGTGATATATTTGACTAGACCATAGCGTGATCAAAACGTTGAACGGAATTTGACTTTAAGTTGATCATGAGTATCATATGAGGGTGTTGGATATATGACAAGGTCATTGGACTGCGGCTACACACTAGCTTACGTAATACGATATATAATTGGGAGTGCAGTTTTAGGTTTATAGTGATGTGACTCTGAAACTAATAATTGTGTAATTAATTTATTTGGTATAGAATAATTAATTACATAAATTATTGGAGCCTATATTATATATATGTATAATTGGTCCCTTTACTAGCTCAATATAATTCCTTAATGGATGGTAATCAATTGGGATATTTATTATGGCTTTAATTCTTGGACTTAGTGGAGAGAAAAATCAGGAACACCTCCCACAAGGTGTATGAGTTTTTTCTGCTAAGTGTAGAATGATAATTTTATTTCATTTAATTAATTGGATAAGTATTAAGTTTGGATAAATATTTATTTGAATATAAGATTTGAAATTTGAATTAATTATATTTATCTTTTGTAATAAATATGAGATTAATTTAAATTAAGAGATATAGATAAATTAATTATTAGGATAATTAATTTTAATATCTAGATAATCTTATTTAAATATATATTTTAAATTAAATATGGTAATTATCCTATTTGGATTTGAAATTAAAACAAATTCTTATCCTAGTCTACCTATTCTAGGCATTTTTTATAAGGATAAGGAAAGGAAAAGATTTTCTCCTTATTGATTTTATTTGGATAATTATTACATAATTATTTAATTCAAATAAAGTTGTCTTGATTTTATTTTGAATTTAAATTGGAGTTATAGAACATTATCCATGGAAATAAAATCATAAGATAATTAGAGATAAAAATTTGAATCAAATTTTGTATCTCCTAGACCTATTGTGGGTGATTTTGTTGTCTCTCGGGCAAGAGAAAACTCAGACTAGGGAACGAGGAGAGAGAAAAATCTTTTTCAAGTGTCCTATTCGAATTCAAATTCTACCCAGTTCA
The DNA here is from genome assembly GCA_038430175.1 of Ficus hirta. Taxonomy (NCBI): domain Eukaryota; kingdom Viridiplantae; phylum Streptophyta; class Magnoliopsida; order Rosales; family Moraceae; genus Ficus; species Ficus hirta. The sequence goes on from CM076586.1 coordinate 5,069,655, forward strand.
TTTATTATAAATAAGACCCTAAGAGCTCCTATTTTATTTAGACCATAGACTCTAAGGTGAGCAAGCTTATTAATATTATCCCATTATAGTAATAATAAGCTGTAAGAGTTCTAGGTGGTTGGAAGGAGAAAACCGCACACGAATACCGATTGAGAAACCAAGTGCCAACACACTTTAAAGAAGGCTGGTTGGCTGAAGCTCTTTTTGATCACATCCTCCAGCATTCTTGTTATCTTCTCTCAAGGTACGTAGAGTGTAGAATAATTTATTGTACATGGCAACATGAGTTAGTACGATCTTAATAAAAAATTTTAAAAATTCCGATGTCTAAATTACTCATTTTTCCTACATTAAACACTTACACACTTAGTCAACAAAGTACATGGATGTATCTTAGTCATCCCAAACGTTAAAATGAGCTATTATACATCCAAAACGGATATATATGCAATTTTTAATAAATCACAAAAGATAAGATTGCATTATGGAAAAATGAGATTACATTATGAGACACTAACAAAAATGTCCATTAAGTTCAAACCCTTGAAATTTTGGAAAACATATTATAAGGACAGAAACTAGAGTTCCTTAGTTTTCCAACGAGTCTTTAAGCGTCAAAAACGGAATTATACTCAAATTTAAATAAACCTTATAAGTTATATTCCCACACCGACAAAACAATTAAATTAAAAAAATGTGCCATGGGTATGTCATAACATAGTGATATAATCATTGACGAAATGAACTGGCCATTAGGTGTCTGGTCAACTAAATGTAAAAAAATCCTAACTCACTAAAGTTGAATTACAAGTATTTAGATGAGATAAGACAAAGTAATAATTAATTCATTAATTAATTATAAGAGTTAATAAATGATTAACAACTGTGTAACTAAGATATTATGTTAAGTAATTACTTAACTAAAATGTATGATTAATTAGGGATTAACTAATTAAAAAAACTAATTAGTTATTTATAATAATTAATAATGAATAAAAAATAGTTAGGGAATGTAATCAATTGTTAAGGGCATAATTACTAAATAATTGGTAAAATTTACGTAATTACTATAATAACCTAACCAAATAAAGTAGTAATTAAGGAATAACTAATTCATTAATTGATTGATAAATTGACAACTTAATTAATTAATTAGATAATAATTAGTAAAAATATTTTATTTATAAACGCTTAATAATTGATAGATATTAATTATTAAGGCAAGTTGATATGCAAGTAAAATAAGTTTAAGTTCACTGTAATTTATTAGAAAGTTTTATAAATTCGTAAAATCTGAATCTAACATAATGTCCTTAAAACTTATGAACCGACTTTCATGAATGAAATCGTTGGTCGGTTAAAACTTTATGAAATAAGATATAAGAAAACATAACCATGATTTACCCTAATGACAAAGTGTTGTTAAATCAGGACAAGTTCCTGAACTTAGGTAGTAGGAGTTACTACTTCAGAAATTTAATCATATAAGACAAATAAGTACAAACCTCGTCTACAGTATGAAATAAAATGTTTTCTCTATTGTAATGTTTTTCATGAATTGTCATGTTGTTGTGATGAGTACATGAATGATACTCTTGATTAAATATATGATGTGCATAGTTTATCTTTTGCACGAATATTGTCAACCTACCTCAAAAATATTTATGCCATGATGTTTGATATATATATATATATAGTGACATGTAAATTTACATATAGTCACACTTATTAAGAACGAGACTAATGAAAGATATGATTAAGTGTCGTACTAACTTCCCCTTAAGGAGGATATGATAACATGAGGTTTATGAATTATGACCTTGGAGACAGTTGGAGGAGGGTCTCCCCTAACTCCCCATTTTGGTCACAAGTATAAGGGTACATACACTAGAGCCACTAAGTAGATAAGATATATAATAAAAAATATATAATTGAACACACATATTATATGCATTTTGGACTTTCATGTTGTGTTATATATGACGTGTCGTGATATACTCTATAAAAATATTTTGTGAGATATAATTTGTATTGAGTAAAAGCTTATCTATCTGTGTTCGTACTGTTGGTAACATGGGTAAGTAGCCTGACACTTAGATGCTCTATCAACTAGCGAAGTGGTACAAAAACCATGGAGGAAGAGAGTAGGATACCACCACCAATACAATTTCCACATTAAGACTTCTTAAATTATTTAACACCAGTTATCTTTTTAAATGTCTTGGTACTACAAAACTAGTAGAGGTATTTCATGGGAAAAAGACATATAGGGTTTTTTCTTTCATCTCAAATGACTTCTTAGCTTTTTAAATACTATCTAAGTATGAATTTGAATGTGATGTTTATTATTTATATATTATAATTTCCTTGATTAATTTTTAGTCTATTTAACTCTTCGAGTATAAGTACGCTTTGTTTTAAAAGCAAAATAAATAAATAATTAATTAATTTCTATAATTTTGGAACCAAATATAAAACACATGTTAAGACTACGTTAATTTAAGATTAAGTAAGTTAGTTAATGGTTCAAAAAATCAGGACATTACAAGTCATAACCGTGAAACATGTAGTAACCTAGTTGAATTGAGGGGAAGACTGAAATATCCGATAAAACCTAGTAATCAAAACATATTATGTGAACAAAGATAAAAATTACTACTAAAGAAAAATTTCATCAAATTCCTCATAACTATGTCACCAATGTCAATATGCCCCATAAACTATGAAATGTACCTATTGTACCTCCTGAATTTTAACATGTGTGTTAAGTTGCTCTCTCTGTTAGTTTCCACTAGTTTTTCCGTAATTTTTAATGTCAAAATGTCCCATGTTTTTGTTTTTGTATCAAAATGCCCCCGAATATTTGCATTTGCATTAGAATGCTCCTGATTTGTAATATTTATGTTAAATTACCCCCAGATCTTTAATATTTGTGTCAAACTACCACATCTATCTAATTTTATTTATCTAATGTTGAATAATTACCTAATAATTATTAACTTTTTAAAAATAGGTAAAAAAAATTATTCCATTCTAATAAAATAACATGTATCTTTTTTTTTTTGCACACTATTTTTTACTTAACTTGTTTGGGTAAATTGCTCATTTAGTCCCTAATATTTTAATCTTGTGCAACTTTGGTTCTTGAACTTTTTTTTTCATAGCTGGAATGCCCCTAAACTTTTAAAATATTGTTATAATAGTCCTTTAATTTTTGGACGGAATTTGTTAGTAATTTAGTAAAAAAGTAGTACTAACTATGGAGTTCATCCAAAAACTAACGAAAAGGACTATTGTAGCAATGTTTTTAATAGTTTATGGTCTTTCCAACTATGAAAAAAAAAAGGGAACAGGGAATGTCCCTAAACTATTAAAGTGTTGCTACAATAGTCATTTTTGTTAATTTTTAAACGGAATCCACTAGTAATTTGGCCAAAAAGTGATGATAACTAACAGATTCCGTCCAAAAATTAATGTAAAGGACTATTATATCAACATTTAAAAGTTTAGAGGCATTCCGGCTATGAATAAAAGTTTAAGGACCAAAGTTGCACAAAGTGAAAAGTTCATGGACCAACCTATCAATTTACCCATTCAAATATATAATTAGGAATGAGTATAAAAGTAAATTTATAAGAATTCATTCTAATTATGGGTTTAAGAAAATGCAAGAATGAGATTCGCTATGACTATGGTTTTGAATTATGTGGGCCAAGTAAATAGTTTATTCGAAATCTAAATCGTCTCTTATGGTTACCATAAGTAAATTCATAATCCAAATAAACCTGAAATAAAATAAGTAAAATAAAAAAATAGTGTGTTAAAAAAGATACATGTTACTTTATTAGAATAAAAACAATTTTTTTTTACCTATTCTAAAAAATTAATTATTATTAGGTAATTATACAACGTTAAATGACTAAAATAAGATAGATGTGAGGCAGTTTGATATAAATATTAAAGATCATAGGGCATTTTGACACAAATGCAAATATCAGGGGCATTTAACTCAAATGCAAAGTTCAGGAAGCATTTGACATTAAAACTAACGACAACTAATGGATAGGGTAATTTGACACATCTGTTAAAGTTCATGGGATACAACAGATACATTTCATAGTTCAAGAGGTATATTGATACTAATGACATATTTCAAGGGGAATTTATGAAAATTTTTTCAACTATTAATCAAAGTCTTAATGGTTACAACACAAAATAAAAAACATTTCTTTAATTTTTTTTAAGGAAAAAAATACTTTGTTAACTAATCGGGTCTCAACATCGTAATTATGAGAATTACCTTTAGTAATTTATGTTATTACCCATAAAGTAATTGTGATAATTACCACTAGTAATCATAATATTGACCAAAATTCATATGTAAAAATGTGAGTTTCTGTTGACGGTAAATGTAATAGTGTAAAAATGTGAGATCCTCAAAATTTGATGTACCAGTATTAGATATGAAAATCTCAAAATGAAATATTAAATTCAAAATAATTTTTCTCAGAGGTGCTATTATTGAAATTTATAAAATTCAGAAAATTAAAAGCATGTCAAAAAAGTAAAGAAGAAAAAATGGATGACAAAATTTTCTATAGAGGAAAAAAGGGTGGCTAGTTGGGTAATTTTCTCTTTTTGTTTTGTTTTTTCCTTTATTTTTTCCCCTCTCATGGGTCATATTAGCTGGCAGACGTCCCTAAGTTTAATTACGTGGGGTCATAAATTTCATGAACGTAACGTGTATACTTTTTCTGTTTTTGAACTTTTGTTTTTAATAATTTTATTTCGTGTATCTTTTATTTTGTATGTTTGACCTTGTGCGCTTATCCATTGAATTGCAATGCCGTTTACCGATTGTACTCCTCAGTCCTCACACATTATAAAATTGGGTATGTGGGACAATTTCATCCACAAGGTTTCATAAGTTTCTTGTATAACAGCACATGAATTTAGGTTGAAATGCGGACAACAAATGTACCAAAGAGTTTAATAATTCAAACACTTAAAAATGACGGAAACTAATAGAGATTTTGTCAAAGGTATTGATCGAGTGGTCACATTACTCGTGATTATCCATCTTGAATAATTTGTCGTTATATTAATTATGTGATGTGAACCGTTAGATCTAAATGAAAAAGCCACAGAAGATTATATGATCCAAACTCTTAAAAAGAGAATTGTAACCAAAACATGCTATTACTTTCAAACTCTTGAAAAGTTTGCTATAAACTTCAAACAGTATCACTAATATATGTTATTTGGTGTATTTTTCTAGATAAAATTATCGTTAGACTAAATGACATTCTTTTAAAATTTGATTCTTATTATTTTTCTTCGATAAAAAGACTAGGCCAAAAATAACTATTCTTATGGATTCTTAAAGAAATGCTTTTCTACCAAAATGTTTGAATAACGATTATAACTCTACTGCAACTAACTTATTAAAACCAAAAAGTCAAAACATTAATTTGCCGTTTACCACTGAGAAACCGCTAAAGCAGCACGTACTCGTTTCGCCTACTACAGTTATCCACTCTGTATACTTTCATTTTCTTTTGTCAAATACTTCTTATTCTATTTGATTCAATAATGAACTAAATTTTTTTCACATATGATAAAATATGGAATATTAAAAAAAAAAGTATGGGGATTAATTTAAAATTCAAAAAAATTGAGAGGGCGGCACGTGCCGCCCTAGCCCTCTTGAAGATCCGTGGCTGATTCCGTCAAACCAAACATCATCTGAGAGTGAAGAAAAATATATACTATTGGGCGCAAAAAACTTGGTGTGGGTGATATTACAATGAAAATCAAAGCCAATGACCACTAGATCATACAACATGAGGTAAGTAAAATAGAGGCTTGAGTTTGGCCGGATTCATGTTCGATCTTGGATTAGGAAAAAAAAAAATACTAAAACCTTTAAAGTAAAAAGATTTAAAAAAAAAAAAAAAAAAAAACAGTTAATAACATCAAAATGAGCCAATGCAAGTATCTACACATAGAAGAAGTGTCGATGTGTACTACTGTACACTCGAAGTTTCATGTAAAACAATTCGTTTTGGATGATTTTTTTTTTTTTTTTTTTGATCCTCCAGCTCTATTTCCTACCAACTTTTTTTTTCCCCTTTGTAGTCCTTTTTCTTTGTTTTGACAAATTTCTTTTATTTTAGTCCTTTTATCTTTTTGGTCTTTTTTTATGCTTCTTTTTTTTTTTTTTTAACTTTCAGGTCCTATGTTTTTTTTTTTCCTTTGGATGTTTCTTTTATTTATTATTTTAATTTTTCCCATTTAGAGTCGGTGCTGAGTTTTGGAAATGTGCATTTTGTGAAAGTAAACTTTTTAGAGTGAAAACGTATAAAAACTTTATATGTGTTCGGAAAAAAAATTAGTAATATGAATCTTTTTTAGTTCCTCCTAAAATTTTATGTTTAAAAAAATTATTACATTTCGATTTAAAATGATAAAGTTATAGACTTTTAAATTTTAAATTTAGTATAGATGTTTGGTAAAGTTAATAATAAAATTTGAGAAAGAAGACAAAAAAAATTTTGAAAACCATTTTTTCAAAAGTGGCCCCTAAGGGGCCCCTAAACTAGTAGTGTCATAAATGGCAAAAAAAAAATAAAATAAAAAATAAAAAAATACAGCGGAAAAAATGAAGAAACAGATGAAAAGACAGTAGTTCCCTAATGATATTGTCTCTCTAAGGATTCCTTAAAGCGACAAATAATATTTTTGACCAGCAAAAAATGGAGTAACATATAGAAATCAGGAATATATTTTAGTAAGCTTACAAACAGAAATAGCTGACCATTAAGAGTTTGAACTTAAATGATTGTGAATGAAATATCTCTGATCTTGTTTTTAGTTTCTGCAAGTGTAGAATAAAGAAATTTGAAAAAACTAAAATTACATACGTAAACGAGAATGAGAATGTGAGATAAATATAACGTACATCTTAAATAAAACTGTAGGGGAAAGGGACAGAAATTAAACTTCATTCCAGTTTCACATGATTTTCTTAATTTTGGTTTTTAAGATTTTAATGTATACTATTTGTATAGTATGTGTTTCATGCATGTGGAATAGACAAAAAAAAAAAACTTCTAACGGGGCATTGTCTAGGCTATCACGTAGTCAATGATTGGGCAGATATTCACTGTTCATAGAGCATATATTCATGCTTTTATAATTAGTAAAAGGTTTCGAAAGTAGATATGTGGAATATTAATTCTATAACAGTTGTCTATTTATACGTATATGTATAAATATGTTAGGTATATGACTCAAATTAGTTTTTCGGTAAATTATTATCTTGTGAGTTTGGGAATGTATCAATTTTGTATCCCGTTGAGAGTTTATAAATAGGTGTATTGTATTAAAAGTTATGAATAGTTAGAAAAATAGAGAAGTGTGCATCTCATTTTGAGAGAAAGTGAGAAGAGAGATAGGGAAAAGGTGTAAGGGATTTTGGATAGAGAGAGGTTGAAAGAGTTTGTTGAGTGTATAATTCTGAAAGTGTTAGTAAATTTTTTCCCCCTCTCCCATCTCCACTAGAACGAAAACCCACCATCATCGTAACCCCCTTCAAACGATGATCTATCCGTCCATTTTCCTCAAATCAAGAAGATCCCAAGTCCATTAAGATCTCCACCGTATCATGGCCCGTGTTACATGGAGTTTCTATCTCGAGAGTTCACACCACGAATTTTCCAACCATCGCAATCTCTTGAGGGCGACCATTCTTTCTACGATTTTTCTCGAAGGTTCATCTTACGCTTACACATAGCTACATCTGGAACTTGACTCTAATACAACTTGTTAGGGTCCTTGAGGTTCTATCCTAAAAAATTAATCTATTAGGAGGAATAACTCAAGTCCTTTTGAGCCCGCTTTCAATTTTATGTCTAGTCAATATGAAACTTTTAATTTGTTCGCACATAATTAACAAAATAAATAAATAAATATACATATAAATATATATATATGTAAATAAATAAAATATATATATGTAGGCCATGTCTATTCTCCGTTATCGTATTTGGTTTGTTGCTTGTATTTGTCGTAGGCCTGTTAGAGCAAAAATGAAGACGACAAAGAGGGAGGAGAGAGGGGACATGTGTTGTGAGATTGTGGAGCAGACGAGAAAAATTATTGTTGGGGTGGATGTGAAAGTCAAAGATGACAAAGAAATTGAAGAGAAGATCTCATGGCAGAAGAACTGTCATAATTTCGTTGTAATAATGGAGAGTTGAGAATTAATTATCTTAGCATGAAAAATACTATGGATATTAATTTTAATATTAATTTTTATATAATAACTTATGTGATATATGTATTGTCGTTTTTTTAATTTATAAGTATTTAAAGTATTGTTATATTAATTAATTATATCTATCAATAAAAAAATATGACACGTGAATTGATATTTAAAAAATAGGATTGAAGTTAGTATCCCTAACACTACTCTTTTAACATATCAATGAAGTTGTATTTGTTTTATATTTATTTATTATTGTTTTCCTATTATTATTAGGTTTTCTTCTTTTTAGCGGTTAATGATAGATATATGTTTTTTATATATTTTTCAAATTAGCTTATATAAACCTCTCTTGATGTATTATTTTACTTCATTGATTGGAATAAGAAATCATAGTTTTCTCTTTTTCTCAAATTGGTTCTTGATTTTCTACAGTATTGTAAAAGGTAAAGCAATGTTTTGAAGGTTGAGGTAGCATGTCACTTGCAGGAAAGACGAGATTTTTTTTTTTTTTTTTTTCCATAAGGATTGGGTACGTGATTGCAGGTTTGGAGCATAGCCGTACGAGGAAGAAATAAACTTGTGAAGTTGAGGACAAGTAAAATGAAATAGACGACATCTTAATTTTAGAAACAAGCAACCAATATTAGGTTGAGGAAAAACTACAAGTCGTTTAAATGTGAGACAAAAGCAAATGAAGGAAAAGGGAACTAAGTTTCGTTCAAGCACTTCAAAGGAACATAGCGAATTAAAAAATGTGAGATTAAATCAGATTTGGAATGCGATATACCTATGTAAATAATGGTTGTTTGTTCTGTGGAAGGAGAACATGATGAATATGAATATACGGCATGTTTGCAGGTATTTCCTTCACCCAACTACCTCTATTAATATCTTCTCTTGACACAAATTCCATCCAAGTCTTTATTTCCTTTACCACCTCTTTTCATCTGCTCCTATTCCTTTTTTATTTACTTTCTCTAAATTCCTATAGCTCGAGTGATGTTAGAAATCAATTTAACCTACCTTTAATTATATACGTTTCATTCTCATCGTCCTTCTCTTGTCGAATGATCACGATTAAATAAACGTTTGTAGCCGTGAAATGTATTAAAGACCATTCATATATATGTATATATATATATATATATATCTATATATATATATAGAAGAGTATAAAGGGTGAATTCTACAATTGATTGATCAAGGATTGATAAGTCGTAAGTTGCTCCTTGTTGAGTGAGTTTTGATTTGGTACCGTAAATCCATGGGTTTTACCCTGAATGTGAGTCGGAATGAATGAGGCATATTCGAATGATCGAGGAGTCAACTGCTATGACTGACATGTTGGGTCGTCAGCTTTGAGATCGGACAATGTGTGGATTCTAGAGTTATTGTGAGCAAGGGATTTTGTTATGAGCCCTTAAGCTTGATAAGTTGACAAGCAACTCCTGAGAGTGCTAGATTGTCTCGTGAATAATTCTATTTCTATGAGCTTCAATCATTTCATGGGAAGAAAAGCAGAAAGGGTGAAAAAGGAAAAGGAAATTTGAACTTGATTTAGAGTTCGTACCTTAAGGAGTTGCTGCTCGGCGAATCGACTATTGAGAGTATTGCTAAGTCGTTGTAATGACTTATGCATATTTGAATTTGTCGTTGTTGGGGAATTTCTAGGATGTAACAAATAACCAAGGATGCCCAGCTATCCTGTGGCCTCTTCGCCCCCTAGTTCTTGTCCTACTTTTTTGGAAATCGGACAAGAATTTGAGAGTAGAAAGCTGCTTATAGAAGTGCGTGTGTTGTTATTGAGTCAACTCGTTGATAGAGTCGTATGTTGACTCGTGGAATGAGTCATATGTCGGCTCGTGGGATAAGTCATTTCAAGACTTGTAGGAGGAGTCGTTTGGCGACTCATAGGATGAGTCGCATGTCGACTCGTCATGATGATTTTTGTTAAACTTTGGAATGTTCATCAAAGCGTGGAAAAATAAGGATACTTGATATCCTGTATTCTCTTTCCCTCCCAAGTTTTGTCCTACATTTGAAAATCGGACAAGACTTGAGTAGATAGAGATGTTAATTGAGTGCTCAAGAGAGAAAGATTGGCTGAATGAATTTCAACCCTAAGGTTGCCTTCGGTGAGACACCGGCATCGACTTGTTGTCGGTGGTGATCCGAGGATTGGAATAAAATATTGCCCAGAGTAAGGGTCCTCTGCCTATGTCGGGACTTTCCATCGTTTAACTGTCCAAGTTGTGATAGGTGTTCTATATGATTTGATAGACCATTAGATACTACTGCGCCGGAACACTTGAGCGCAGTGGGTATGGTCACGAGTGCAATACTCGTATGGATGCCATACCTACAGGGTTGATCACTCCCTGCAAAATTTGCACTATTTGTTGTGGGATAATCTGACGGGTTTGGGGGACGACCGATGAGATGCTTTCCCTTCGGCTGCTTTTGGGGATCTATAATAGATACAACTCGGTTTGTTCAATCAATCTGTCCTTGCAAATGTAGGCCTCTCTTGTTTTTAGGTTGTTCACGTGTTTAAGTGCATATATAGAGTCTAGAGTTTCGACTCGTGATGGGTTGACTCGTCTCACGGCCCAATCGATTAGTAGTTCGCTCGTGCAATCGTATTGACCCATGATAAGCTTATAATTCATTCTTCCGAGGTAGTTGATTATGAGACGTGACCGAGATGAGTGAGTCCCATATCATATAGGTGTAGAAGACCCTAAGATGGTTGCAGTAGAACAATATGTAATAGAGCCGATGTTGGCTATTTGTTCACCATCAACTCCCGAGTCATGTTGACTGTCGGGAAGTCAACACGGGAGGAATTGGTTTGAATCAGATCGATCTTGGAGGAATCAATTGTTAAGTGCATTGATCCTGTAAAGGCTAAAGCATGAAGAGTCGTGTTGCAACGATTGTACGAGCCCCTCCTCGAGGTGGTTTAAATGTGATAACAGCCATTATGCGAGATGTAATGGTGTCGTAGACCATCCGAGAAGATTCTTGCTGTGAGTTAAGGCATATGAAAAGGCAAATTACTAATTGACAAAGAATATCAAGGCATTAAATGAAAAAGGATGCAAAAACACAACCTGTGTAGTGAAGTCAACTTAGTTCGCATGGAGTTCTGTCGATTCAGGAGTCGATTGTTGGATAATCGATTAGGTGATGCTTTTAGTCAGAGTAATCCATATTCAAAGGAATCAATTTAAAGAGAATTGATCCTGTTGATCTTCATGTTATTATCAACTCGGGAGTTGATGTAGGAGTCGATCCGTAAGTCGATGTAAGAGTTGATCTATGAGTCGTTGTCTTAATAGATGTTGAAGTCAACATGACTGATGACCTAGGAGTCAATGTGAGAGATCAACTTGGGAGTCAATGTAGAAGATCTACTCGTGAGTCAATGTGATTGATCGACAAGGGAACTGATGTGGTTAACTGATCGAGAAGTCAATGTGGCTGATCAACTTGGGAGTCAATGTCGAAGATCGACTCGTGAGTCGATGTGATTGATCATCGAGGGAACCGATATGGTTGACTGATCGAGGAGTCAATGTGGCTGATCGACTCGGGAGGTCGATGTGGTTGATCGACCAGGGAGCCGATGTGGCTCATCGACTTAAGAGGTCAATGTGGTCGACTAATCGAGGAACTGATGTGATTGATCAAACAGGGAGCCAATGTGGCTAATCGAGCCATGAACTATGTGAAAGATTCGGTCGATGTTACTAATCAACTCGTGAACTATGTGAAAGATCCGGTCAATGTGAGTAATCGACTTGTGATATGGTTAATCGACTCATGAGTATATGTGAGGACTCACATGGTAGGAGTTGTCGTTGGTCAATATGTGTAGCTCAGACTCCAAGGCCAAGATGTTGGCCTATAATCGAGGTAGTCTAACTTAGGTTGAGCAAGTTGCTTTAAGTGGCTTAAGGATGTGTGTAACATGATTCCGTCGATTGGTTGATGGAACTCCTCATGATAGAGGTGTCTCTGAGGAGAATCCTGAAAATTTGAAACATTTAAAAACAAGTTACCAAACTATATAAAAAGTCACAATATAATTAAATAGAGATCAGACAGAAAGAACCAGAGAATAATAAGTTGTTGTTATCAATGTTGAGTCAATTTTGAGCCGAAATTGACTTGTGTAGTAAGGAATGCTTGCAAGTTTTGGAAGAAGTGAATCAATCGCCTATGGGAGAGTCTATTTGACTCGTTGATCACCCCAGCTGACCTCTTGATGAGGGGTAGTTTTAGCGAGCTTGTTAGGCGAGAGTATGATCTCCCAAAAAGGCTTCGTTTTTTGTCTTGTGATCTAACTTCTCCTTAAGCGTGGAAATAGGCACCGCATTGGGCGTCATGATGTATTTGCCTCCCAATCGATTTCTCGACTTACTGGAAATTGGAACATTCAAAAAGCAATCATCAAACTAGAAAATATAATAGCATGACTAAACAAAGATAGGATAGAAACAACCGGAGGCGATGATGTTGCAGTAATTCTTGCCATGTTTGATAGGTGGAGGAGTCGATTGTTAGAAAATCAACCTGTTGGATCTTTATAGAATTATGCCGGTTACGACGACTAGAGAGGTCATAAGTTGGTTGCGGAGTTAGTGTCAAGTCACTAGCCATAGCGACTGAACTAGCGGGTGTTGACCCTGAGTCAATCTGAGAGATGTTGAACTTGTAGGGGTAGACTCTTGGGTAGGGTCACCATTAGTATTAAAGGAAGCGTCATCTAGTGAAGACTGTACATCATGTAATGTCGTAGTTAACTGAAATGCACATAGGAAGTCGACATGGCAATCATGACGTTTGTAAGGAACTCCCGTAGGTGACAACGTTGGTTGATTAAGGAAACTTTAAGGCAAGGGATGTGTCAGAACATCCATGTAATTCCTATAGTTGATCAATAGTTCGAGGAATTGATTCGACTTGTAGGATCGACTAGTCGATAAGTCAATCCAACTCGTAGGCGATTGGTCGATGAGTCAATCCGATGCGTAGGTTGATCGACTGTTCGATGAGTTGATCCGATTCGTAGGTTGTTCCACTGGTCGATGAGCTGATCTAACTTGTAATGGGCTTTGAACCTCTATTTTCTGCAAAATATAGATGGAAGTCTGTGATCGGTTTCTCGTTGAGTCGATCTTCAAGTGTTGAATAGATCATATTGAAGGGATTGGCAATCGACTGAAGAGTCATTGCCTGTGATTGATCACCTTGACTATTGTAGTGAGACAACTCTGTGAGGAGTCGATCTATAGAAGATGGCTCTTAGAGAAGTCGATTCTAGTGGGCTTATCACTGAGAGATGTGTTGGCCATGGTAGGTTGAAGCTACTGTTGATGAGACTAACGGTAAGAGTCGATTGAACCATGTTGAATGGATAGGCGATCGACTGAAGATTCGCCATCTGTGTGCTGGTTGTAACGATTTGAAAATTAAATTACCCGTGAGGGATCGACTCGTGAAGTGCAGACCCATGAAGAGTCGATCGTGAGGAGTTGATTCAAGGGAAATAGTTCCATGGGATGAGTCAAGTCATCACTGAAGGAAGTGATGATGTAAGGTGGTGCGAACTGTATGGCGTGATGGCCGTAGTCGACTAAAATACACCCGTTGATGAGTGAAAACATTGTCAGGGTGCAAGGAGCTCCATGAGTCCCACCGTTGGTCCATAAAGGTGTATTGAGAGTTGAACACACGATGGCTCATCTTCATGGTTCCTTGTTCTCTGCCATCAACTATGGAAGGCTGCAATAGATAGACAATGTTTGATTGTCGGATTGTTGATTGGACTCCTTGTAAGGAGTCATTCCATCAGTCATGACATTGGTGCTGTTCTCGTTCATTGCAGCGGATGCATTCGAATCGTTAATATTCATAATTTCAACCAAAGGCCCCATGGTGGGCACCAAACTGTAGTGGGTGAATTCTATAATTGATTGATCAAAGGCCATTGGCTGAGTTTAGAAATCACTTGATGGGCCGGTAGATCTCACCGGTCGATGTGATGCGAGAACAACAAAGATAAAAGTGCTGTAAAGAAAATAAATAGTATAGACATGATATTTATAGAGGTTCACTCGTTAATGAGAGCTACTTCTCTGTAGGTTTTTGGGGGATCGTCCACTATATTTGAAGAATGTATTACATATAGATCATGAATGGGAAGATGAGAGAGAGGGAGAATATAAAGAGTATAGGCTTGTGTATGTATGTGAATCCCATAGAGTATGTCCATAGGGGAATCACGATGAGTGAGTATAGGCTTGTGTATGTATGTGAATCCCAGTTATGCATAAATGTCCTCCTTATTTATAGTTAAGGTAGGCTCCATTGTTTTTCTATCATGCTCTTGATTTGGGGCTTGAATTAGGGAGATGCTTTCCTCCTCCCAATCGATTGACTTTCCTTTAGTGGCTTGAATTGTCTACTAATTTGGACTTGATTTCGAGCCTTTAGGGCTTGATTGTAGCTGTGTGTCCTTTTTCCACAATGGACGTGATTACCTTGATTGAGGTTGACATTGAACCTTCCCAGATCGGCTCCATTGAGTTATCTCGAGTTGATTAATCGGATGTGATTAGCTACTGTATATATAACTTCCAAATATAACCATATATTTATTTTTCATAGTTGGCAAATTCCTTTGATTGAGGAGTATCGAATAATCCTTAATAGCCTTCCACTAACCTGGTGGATTTCATTCCCAATTTGGATGATCTGATTATATATTCTTCAAATAAGGGAGATCTCAAGAATATTCTTCGTTGACTTGAAGGTCATATATCGACTCATGGTGTCGACCCGTGAGACTGGCTCTCCGGTGAGTCGTTTCGACCTGTCAGGGAGTCGTTCCGACTTGTTTCTTGAAATTCAAGCAATCCGAGTTGACACATATATGATAAGAAATGAGGTACGAAATTTGACCTCAACAAAAAGCTTCCAAAAGAAACAAATTTTTCCTTACTTCTCTTTGCGCTTTTTTTAGAGCAAATAGGTATCACATTTAGTACATATAAATATATGTTGTATTTCTTGATTTGCCCAATTTTTGATGGCTGACAAAAAGGAGATTCCAACTAAAATCATGAGAAAATGACCTAAACAACCATATTTTTTAATTTAGTAATCAACATGATATAAATTGTCAACTTTTGACTAACATGATACAAATTTTAGTTAATTTTAATTTAATTTTGTGTCATATAATCTAGTGTTAATTTTTAATATCATGTTCTTCAAATTTGTGTCATTCAAGTGCTTTCCCCCTAAATCATTTTATTAACTCACTGTCTATTTATACGGCTGTCTTTCTTCCAACTAGTAATATTATAAATTTAGACGTAATGAATTGTAAGATTTCCTTCCGTTTTTGGGACTACCTTCCTTTTAACTTAATAGGAAGCTATCATGCAAATAAAGTGGTTGAGATTTAATGTATATCGAATCACTATATTGTTGAGATGTGTGCCCATAAATAAATGAGATGTATTATTTTGTTGATTTAATTTGAGGAATTTTTCAATATTATTTTTGCATGTATGTTTAGATGTTTTATAAATATCGAAAACCCAAGATTATTTAAATATGACTTTAAATATTGTATATAAGTGATATATACAGGAGGATAATATTTAAAATAAAATAATCTAAATCTGTCCATAATTAAAAATTAAAGTTGGGATCTTTAATTTAAAATTACTAGCGCGATTCATTACATTCTGAATGAAATGATCTTATCCGGATTGTTAATAATGATATTATTGGAATAAAAGCGCTTTATATAATTTAATTATATATGACTGGAACACGATTAATTATGAATCTATAATAATTTTCGTTGTCATATAGAGCATTCAAAATTAATCAATGATGATCATCTATGAATCGATCTTAATTATGAGTAATTAATAGACTCCTATTTATTGTATTATATTTTTTGACATAACAAGTAATGACACAAATGAATAGTGTCAAATTCTTGGTATATTGAAAATATAAAATAATAAATAGCCGGAAATATTAATATAGAAGATGAAATCCATTTCTTCGTAAAGAAGTTAGATGGATGATTCCCATAAGTATTGATTCGGGACTTGAATAAAAAGAGTGCTTAATTTATAATTAGATCATAAATATATTATTCATTAGAGAATCAATGGTACTTAAGGAAAAATATATAATTAAAGAGGCTAACAGAAAATGTTTAGCTTTAATTATGAACTGTTTATGGAGGATTGATTTATATGTAGTGACTATATCAATGGGCAGTTCAAATCCTTTAAATATAATTAGTTTTATAATTTTAAGAATGCAATTCCAAATTTTTAGTGGAATAATTTGGAATTAATAATCTTGATATTTTAATTAAGATGTTAATTAATTGTCAAAATTATTGGAGCTTAAAATTATAAAGTACATAGTTCCTCTCAACGGCTCCATTGAATCATGTGAATATTATTTTATGTTGGGTTAATTTATTAATTTAGAATTGAGAATTCTATATTAATATTCACACAACAAATTAATTGGATTAATTTGTATTTTCAATAATATGATTATTTAAAATAAATTTTAAAATAGTTTTAAATTAAAGATTATACAGTGTAGTAAGGACCACACCGCAGTTATGCACCACAGGGTGGTTTGTATTATATCCATAAAGTGTATGTGGAATTTTGAATTTTGAATTTTGACACATGTGAAAAAGAAAAGATCGGTTGTTTTTATTTTGAATAGTTCAAAATAAAAATTTTTTTAATTTAAAAAAAAAAAGGAAATTGATTAGATAATGGGAGAGAGAAAATCTCTCCCATATCTATCAAACACGCCCACTTTAGGGAGAAAGTGGGCTGTGTGTTTTTCCACAATGGGAGAAGTGGATTAATTAGTTAATTAATTAATTAAAAATAAAAAAGGGATGTCAATTATTTCTCTGTAATATTAAAAAGGGGGTATATACGATGTATCTGAAAAGGGGAAAGGATATATTAATTTCTTTTTGACAGAAAAAAAAAGATATATGTACCTTATTTTTCAGAGAGTTTTCTTCTCCTCTTCTCCTTCACTTTGTCTCATGAGTTGATAATGCAAAGTGAATCAAAATTCAGGTGTGTGATTAAACCTAAATTCAAAAACGCCCACTCATTTTCTATTCATCGTGACCTAGAAAACGCTGAAAAATAATCGTTGGTATTTATGAAGGATTTGGAATTCTCAAGAAGGTTCTTGAAGGAGTTCAAGAATTTCGACATAATCGGACAACGATCGATCTCCAAAACTTTCTTCTTAATTTATTTTTATTAAATTAATATAAGTATTGTCGCCGGATAAAATTTTGAGAAAAATGTTTTTATGTGTGATTTGATCCATTCCATGTTTCCATTTTTTTTTTTTTTTAAACCGGTTTTCGACACCAACATATATTTGGTACAAAGAATAAAAAGAAAGAACAATAAAAGGTTGGGGTAAGACTAGAGAAGATAATTAAGGAGCAGATAGTTCTTTTCTTTCTCTCCTTTTTTTTTTTTTTCCTTTAAATATTTTTCTTATCATATTCTATAGACCACTATCACTATCCTTGCATGAACTAGAAAAGAACAAGACGGTGAAGAGACAATGAAAAGATAATGTTTTTTTTTTTTCCTCCCAATCTTATTATTTTATAAGTGGATAAAAAAGACAAAATCTATTTTCTATTATAAGAAGTGAGAATACTCACTACAGGAGCACCTCCCTTCGTTCAAAACAGTTCATTTTGTACGAAAAATTTTTTTATTTGCTTTTTGATCATCTGGTTTTTTTTTTTCTTGGACCAATTTATTTTTTTCATTTTCTTTTCGAACCATTTTTTTTTGTCCTTTTTTTATTTTCTTTTTGAACCAAATTTTTTTTCATTTTGGTCCTTTTTAGTTTTATAATTATTTTTGGTCATCCGTTTTCTCCCGGATCTTTTTTTTTTTTTCATTTTAGTCCTTTTTCGTGTTGATAATTTCTTTCATTTTAATCCTTTTTATCTTTTTTAAAAGGTCCCCCACCACCCCTCCACCGCCCGAGTACTCCAATCTGATTTCCTCCCCTAGGCGCCAAGCTTGACCCACCTTAGATTTGGGCTGCTATGGTCTTAAGGAGAGAGAGAGATCAAGGAGGGGGAGAGAGAGAGATCGAGGAAGGAGAGAGATTAATTTTTTAAAAAATTTTTTAATTAATTATTATTAAATTACTAAAATATCATCTTATTCTGTTAGAAATTAACAGATTTTGACGGAAATGACTATAACAGTCAAAAAATAAGAGTTTATAATCATCTCGATAAAAAAAAAAAACAATAACTAAACCGTCACCTTCATAAAAATTCATAGACTATCTACGTCAATTACTCATAAAAATTTTAAAAACAATTATGGGGGCCATGGCCCCGCTGCCGCCCCCCTCCGTCGTTGACTAGAATTCCAGTTGTTGACTTTCTAATGTTTCAAGTTTTTCCGCAATTCTTCGAGGAATCCTTGAAGTCCACGTAGGAATAATCATGCAACTAACACGTGCCTTGCACGTGCTTTCCTTACTAGTAATATAATACAAGACACACGCACGCTTAATTTATTTTTGTTAAGTAATGTGTCATTTCCCGAGTTATGAAGCTTTAAGTGTACTAATTTAGTCATCACAATTATTGTTCTAATTCCTTAACGTTGAACAATATGACGAACAAATATACTTTTTACCTTTGTATTATCCGTAATTTTTCACTTTAAACTTATAAACCAAAGAATGAATATCTTTGCAGGTTAATTAATGTAAAAGTTCCTATACATATGATTATTTATGACTAGAAATTTTCTTCAATAAAAATGTTAAAATTTATCAAACCTTGGCAAATAAAATACTCGCGTGTATATATATATGTATCTTTTAAATGGTGCATTTTGAAATTCTTTAAACAGCAATTATTAAAATAAATAAATAAATTGATGCATCACTTGGTTTTGTTATTATTATTTTGAGGGATTGCATCACTTATCCAAAGTTTTTATAAATGTTAAAAAATATAATTGTTTCCTTATCTCTTGACTAGATACCATGTAGAATAAACAGTCCCTCCCACTTGAACTTTTGTCTTGTATTCTCATAGTTTATTCTCTATATATTGTTTTATTAGATGAGATGAATATAAATACATTTATACACACACACACACACACTATATAGATAAATGTCTTGTCTCTCACATTATTTCGGTTGCTCTACTTTCCAGTCAGCCAAACAGGGGTATAAGGACTTATGGAGGAAAAGGACAATAATCCAATTAGAGAAACTATAAAAGGTGGAATTTTCTGGGACGGCGACACTCCATGTGGCGAAACCACACACCACAAGAACACCACGCGGCGAACCTCAGTGGTGCACTCAACGCCCTACCACCTGCCTTGCCCTTTGTGGACCGCTTTCTTCTTTTCCCCTTTTCTTCCCCCCTACTTTCTGTCCACGTCACGCTTCCCTCTTTGTCAAATTCCCACTTCAACTTCTTTTTCCATAAATCATTAACTACCTCTCAAATTATACATTTAGGAGGATACCGATTTTTTTTTTTCCCTAATAATTTATAGTTTTAGATCCTCAAATTTTTTTCCTTGGATAAATTACACCATATTTCAGAACTTTAGATTTTGTCACAAAATGTTAACTGGACTTTAATTTATAACATTATTTCTTTGTGAACTTTAGAAAAGTTTAAAAATTTCCCCTCAATTAAATTTATGAAAAAAAAATACATATAACAGTCATTAGAAGTATGTGCTATAGATATTATATGTGAAATGCTTATATTTAATTAAAAGTGTAAAAATTTAGGACTGATTTATATTTTTTTACCATATCTATCTCTTATAGCTAATTTCGTAATTTCACATTTAATAAAGGTAATGGGTGTCAAAAGTACTATCAATATGTACCACTTAGTAATTTTATTCTTAATACATACAACTCATGCTTACAACGAGCGTTATGTGTATTTTTTTAAAAAAATATAATTGAGGGAGACTATTCGCAAACTTTTCCAAGGTTCAGAAGAAAAAAATATTTTAAATTGAAATTCAAGCGACATTTTGTGATAAAACCTAAAGTTTAGAGAACGGGAACGGGAACGGGAACGGGAACGGGAAGGGAGAGGGAGAAGGAGAATGTAATTTGTCCGATCTTTGTTTTTACATATATAAATTTTGTTTTTTGTTTATTTCGTTATAATTAAATGATTATATTTAATCACTATTAAATTATTATAATACGGCCCACTTTGGGGCCAGATAACATTATGTTTTCTTTGACTAAATATTGTTAATTAATAAGCCCACTCATAATTGTCCCAACTTTTTCTAATCTTCTTCTTATCCAAAACAATGGGTCAGCCCACCCTCTCGTGGAGTTGCCATCACACAAGCGCAGTGCTCGGCTTTTTGGATCAGATTTGTGCAACTAAATCTCTTGCCTTAAAAAATAAATAATAATAATAATAATAATAAATAAAAAATAAAAAAACCCTTCTAACTCCTTAAAAACAGGAAAAGTTGGCTGTATTAATATGGCAATATTGTACATCGGTCATATTGTAACATAGTAGGAAAAAGCATTGCTCATGTGATCAGCTTAGAAAATTTGAAGTTTCCATATCAGAAAGTTTACCAAAATGGATATATAATTAGAGTTAAACTTTTGGAGATGCATGTTAAAAACGCGCGTTTGTTTAAAATATAAATTGTTATATTTGATATCTGCAGTGGATTGACACCCCCTACATCCCTTGTAGCTGCCGTTGTTCGGCATTGCCGCACGCAAGAGCTGTCGCTAAGATTTATACTATAACTAAATAGAGTTTAGATTTTTGAAAACCACCGTAGAAAACATAGGTAGGAGCTTATGTTTGAAATGGACCCAAAAAATATAATGTACTATACAGCATATCCAAACTTCGAAAAATTCCAGATAGACCCTCCTCTGTTTTGGTCCGACAAGATAAAAAGATAAGTACCCAAGGGAGGCTTCTTCCTTTCCCTTTCAATTGACATTGGATTAAAAACTTTTCAAGCCGGCACTCAATTAATCTGATAGTTGAATAACATCAATTATTCCAACATTAAGCGCTCAAAAAATTTTTAGACCCATCCAGTAACTTTAATATGAGATTTTTTTTTTTTTTTTTCCCTCAGTAATCTAAGATAAGATTCGATCACACTTACTTAAAAGGATTATTTATATTTTTTATATCTTATATTTTATTTTTTAGTCAGAAAGTATATTATTTATTTTTACACTTAATTTTGAATCAAAATCTCCAAAATAACCTTGAACTGAAATTTGGCTTGTTAACCTTTTTTCAACCTTATATTTTGAGTTTATTCAGAAAATAAACTCCTGCGTTTTTAAAGTAATATATTTTAGTATGTTATGTTGCATTTAATATACAAAGTTTATAACTTTATCGGTCAAAACATCATTTAAGAAAAAAAACAACCAAACCACTGACAAGTACTCAACCAAGACACACCCACGATACTTTCCTATTAGAATGGAAAACCATCTTCTCCTTCTTAGCGAGCTCATAATCAATCAAATTGGCGTAACTAAAGACATAAAAGTAAAATGAACAGGTATCTTCCCTAACGAAAGGGATCATGCCCATAAAAGAAAGTAGAAAATGGAGAGCAAGGAAAGGGAATATTTAGAATTCATGACCAAATCAAGAGGAAAACCGGAAACAAGCCTTCAAGATCATCATCTATACATGGTGAGAATCTTCACAGACATGGGGGATGCCTCCTTCAGGGAAGATCATTATCTTTACTTTCCAGATTCCCTCTTCTCTCATCCCCTTTCAATTCTCTGCTCTATTGTAACACTTTTCATCACTATATTGGAAACTCCCGAAGATCAATAGAGAACGTACATTAACAAGCGAACCTCTATAAAAATCTTGATATTTCTTTTCATTCAAGAGATGTGTGTCAAAATAACCCACATTCAAAATTGAGGAAAACACTTGATTGATATAAATTTAGAGACTATTGAATCAACATAACATAAAACAGTAGAAATAATTACACAAAAAATCTATTTTTAGAGTCTCATTTTAAAATATATTCGTTTTTTAATAATCTTACGTAAATGTGCATTTAAAAAAAAAACAACAACAACTGCTTATAGTACTCATTTTTCCTTTTTACTATATTTAACATTATTTTCCTTCATTCTAATTCATATTTTTTTTCCTTATTTATTTATCATTATTGTATCTTTATCTTAATTACTAGTTCTTTATTATAATGATGGCTTATTAGCATAATTAAGGTTTTGTTATAAATATATTTCTTAAGTATGATTTTAATTTCTTATAAACCTATTTTTTTTAGTATGATTTAGGTTTTTTATGAATTGTAACGTTATTGTGATAATTTATTTATTTATTTATTATTATTGGTATTATTTTAATACTTAGTTTCTAAAATATAAATGTGTGATAAAATCGTTTATTTCTTAACGATAATTACTATATCATTATGATGTTTTTTTAAAATGTGTTATGTTTTTTTTCCTTTATGGTATTATTATATCATTATGATGTCTTTTTTTTTATGATAATTACTATATCATTATGATTTTTTTTTTAGGGTTTTGAAGTGTTTTATATTTCTTTACAATATCTATTTAATTTTTTTATATATTTGTTGTGAATTTTATCTTAATGATCAATTATTTATTATAATAATTATTTTTCATTTATCATACAACTAATATCAGTTATGGTCCTTTGTTCTTTATATTGAAGCAAGTAAAATGGTCTTTTAGAGATTTTTTTTCTTTCCTTTTTTAATCAATTTTTTATTTTTTTAGTTTCAATTCTTGATAAAAGGGTAATGCGGTTTTTATAAGTATCAATTTAGACATTCATGTAAATAAAAGAAAATATATACATTTTTTAAATTATAATATTCAATTTAGACATTTATGTAAATAACCTGTAAACACTAGACTAATATGATACAAAATTAAATTAAAATTAAACTAAAATTAACTAAAATTTATATTATGTTGGTTAATAATAAAAAATTTATGTTATATTGATCAGTAGATCAAATAAAAATAGTTATTTACGTAATTTTCTCTTCAAAATTTTATTCCCAATAAATATTGTCCCTTTAATCTATTACTATGCACCACTATGGGCGCTCCTAATTGGACAATTTAAAGGAAAGCCCAACATGGTGAATTTAATATACCATATATATATCCTCAAATTTTCGAAGAAAAAGAAAGGAAAAAAAAAAAATATATATATATATATATATATATAAATGTAACCTCAATTAGCCGTCAATTGAACTACCTATTGAGAAGACAAGTTGTCCATGAACTAGTCAATAGTAGAATGAGTTTATTTGTTTTCCTAACTCAGGTGGGAGTAAAAATTCTACATCTTATACTAAAATTATATAGGTCACTATCACTAGACTATATTTGCGAGCACATTAAATGATACCACTTTTTCCAATCCATGCATATTCAAACTTTTAAGATCTCTAATCATATAAAGTCACTACAACAAATAACACTATTATCGACGACGAATTATCATCGTTAATAATGGCATGTCGTCACAAATAATTCTCTTGCAATGACATATCGTCGCAAATAAGTCATCACTAAAACCTGGTCTAAAAAGCTTTATTAGCGATGATAATTAGTCGTTGCATATACAATTACAATGACAGTCGTCACTAAAAAGGTTGTCGCTAAGACGGCCAAATCCGTTAAAAATGATGTGACACAAGATTATTTGTCACTATAAGTTTAAATTTTGTCGTTCCTAATACGTCATTATTAACTGACATGTCATAACGTATTTGTGACGACAAATTGAAAATTTGTTATCGCAAATGGTTCTTGTCTCTTTTGTTTTTGCGATGACATAATGTCGTCGCAAATGTGCAAATAATTATTATTTTTGAATATTTAAATATTATAATATAACAAATAAATAAAATATCAACGGAAAATAAAATGTAGATTAATTTTAGGATCAATATTGTAAATGAAATTAATAATAAAAAAATTATCCATGATAAAATATATAATTTGTAAATATAACGCTATATATGTCTTAATTTAAACATGATAATTAAAAAAGCAAACATCTAATCACCTAAATTTGCAGCCTCGTCATCATTGACAGCAACATCATCGTTAGCCTATAGGGGCAGGGGATTCATCAAGTGGCCTGAAGGGACAAGGTCGTCGGGAGGAATAACAGGCACGAATCTGAGGTTGGGTAATAAGTCGGATATCGCCTGCTGCATCATCATCTGGTTCGCGTACATGTTCACGATTAATCTAGGATTGTTACTCTGGAGGAAGTTGTGTTGACGTTGAGCACTCCGACTGGGATCCTGAGGATGAAGAAGCACCTGGTATGGTCCTCTGCGGAAGTGTGGGGCCTACTCCCGTCATATGCCCTCGACGTGTACCTAGGACCTGCTGAGAAATAGCGTCCTCATGAACTATGGATGAAGACGAGTCGGAAGGTGATTGTAACATCTGAGTTACTCTGTCACCCTCCATCAAATTCTGCACGATTTGTTCAACAAACACATTATAAAAATATATTGATTTGTTAATACAATGCTAATTTGAATAAGTAAAAGTAATAGATATAAATACTTACAAACATTAGTAAACCGTCGTGTAAAGTTCAACATGAATTAAAAACAAATTCGCATTTTTTGGTGATTTCCCACAGGTGGTCTAACCCTTGTGTTATTCATCTTGTAAATTAATATTCCGGGCTACTTATTATATTATATTTCCAATATACCAAGAATTTGATACTATTCACATTGTATCAATATAAAAATACCATCCATTACATTACAAGTTTACATATCATATTTAATGAATTGCATTACAAATTTAGCTCATTCTCCCCTAATCAAATCTATATCATCACAGGTATAAATTGCTTTGCTTTCAATTAAGTTTAATCCATTAGCATTGGAGACTATGTCCCACATAAAACATAAAACAAAAAAACCACATTCAACACTACCCTCTTGGTGAGGACATGGACGATCTGAGGTTTTTGTTTTATAGTCTCGTCTCTTTTTAATCCCTTCTCCAGCTATAAGCTTCTAATCCATTAGGGCCCTAGTAAGTTTGCAAAATTTAAAATAATTAAGATGAATACCATTAAGATTAAATCAAAATTTAGCATATGAAAATTTACTTACATATTCATTAGATTAGTAAAATCGTCCCGTTTCTTATCCCAAAAAGGATCAAAATAAAGGACTAGGTCCTCCTATGGGTCAATAACTCCCAAAACCCAATGTCTCCCTCTATTATGTGGCACAAGATAAAGTCACCCTTTTGGTACCTTACACAAAAAGGTAACAAGAGCATCGGCTCGCTCTCTTAGGCCAGCATCTGGAGCATCTGTTCTAACCGATGAGATCAGGGTTGGAGACACAAACACAAACTTTTCAGCTCGTCCATTAACGACATATAGTTCCGCCAAATATCTGCATAATAATATCAAAATTGTTACATTGGATGACATATATAAGATTTTTCAGATAAAATAAATAAAGTTTAGAGATAGAATGAAATACCTGAGGTATACTAATATACACTTTACACTGATTTCTTAAAAAGTAATGAACTCATAAATATCATCAAAGTTAAGAAATGCAAGCATGTTAGCACCACTGATTGTGTATGGCATTGGGACCTCTATTTGATTACCTTCACGTATGGAACTAATTGTATAATAAACCAAAGGCCTCAACTCCATGTTCATTTTATTAAGTCAAACGAAGGTCTTTGTTGTTTCGTATCTTGTTGTACCTCAGTTCGAGAGTTGATTGGTTTTTTTTCCTATCTTTTTTGGGCATTTGTTTCCCTCAACTGCTTGGTCAGGAACGTGACTAGGCCCTCGACTCACCTTGTTCATACTCGTGTCAAGCTCAATTAATATTTTTGGCCAAGCGACAAACCCATTAATAGCCTCCTCCATAGTTGTTGCCTCATCCGTCGGAATAGGTAGTGCCGCTTTTTTAATTTTGGCACAATGATTGACACTCGCACGTTCCCTTCACCTTGTGGAATCCCATGGGCTGTATCGGTGGGATGGCTCTCTATCCATGCCCTTCCAATCGCAACAAGTAACTTTCCACCCTGAAGTTCATCGATAATAAAGAGATTACACTCCTGACTATCGACTGGCATGGTTTGCGGATCAGACACTCCGGGTTATTTATCATGGAAAGTGGGTCTTCTCTTCCCTATCATCCACTTCGGTGACTCTAACCCCGGAAACATGATCTCTTCCACTAACCTCTTCACATGAACTTCCGGAGTCCCTATCTAATAGCCACCCCCCTCTCTGCAACTAGCCTTAAAGCTATTGTGTTGGTCAACGGTTGGTATATTCTCCTGGTGAACCGATGGCTCCACATCTTTTTTTGCACATAGACCACGCACCATCACCTTTAATTCTTCAATTTTACGTCTCATTGACAATACTACAGTATCAACTTTTGAACTTCACTTTAGGGTGAAGTACTGAGACTGCTTACGAACTTCGATTGCCCACGGGTATGTTCCGGGTGTTCGGGTTTGGATAATGCTTGGGTAATACATCATTAGTGCCAACGGATTCGAAATTGCCTTGGCTCTCCTGTGTGTTGTACTCCACCTACAGAAGAATTAAAAACACACATTATAAATAAAAGTGTTATAAGTGGATCTAGTGATGAAGAATTTATTATTAATTAGTAAACTTACTATCAACTCGCCAACTTATTGATATGATGGATCCTTGAACTCTCCATCTTTTCTTGTCCGTGATTCTAGCCATAATCCATCTCTTTTTTCCCATTTTCCTTTCTCCTTAAACTGTAATTTATCATCGCTAGTATACATGAATAATTAAAAAAAAAATAACGACGATTTATTAGAAACAAAACTTAATGACATACCAATTTTTGGTCAAGCTTTCTATATCCGTCTCGGCCTCCTCTTTATGTGTATTCGTTATTGGCCTTTAATTCGCTTCCACGATCCGAAAGTTGTTGGAATGGTAAGGATGTTTTATACTGAACGAATTTTACCCAATCATCTTATTCTATATTAGGTAGTTGTCAATTACTTTTTGAGGCCGTTTCCACACACTTTCTTCTGATAGGAAGTCCTCGATAAAATTCTTGTAAATATCATGTCGAAAATTCCTTGCAGCTTCACCATATGATTTTAAACAAGCACTCCAAAACCCTTCATCCATGGTGAAAGAAGTAATAGTTTCTTTCCAAATTAGGTCTTTCGTTCCATCTAAATCATAGGATCTCCACTTTTGTATCCATATTGGAACGTGTTCTCAAGCGAGTACACTAATCTAACTCATCAATTCATCACCATGCTTCCTTTCCGGTTGTCCTTTCTTGTCAAAGGCGAGTTTAATTCGTTCACCTCTTTTCCTTACTATATGGACTCGTTTCATTAGAGTTGTCCTTCGTTTACCATCGGCATTGGGATTAAATGGGTCTCTTCTTCGTAGTCTTCCCTTTTTGTATACTCTAGCTCTATTTTGTGTCATTTTTTATTGCAACACTCACCTATATTTATTGCAACATAAATACACAAAACAAACAAATAATCGGTCTAATTTAATTAAATCAAATTCACATTTACCAAGAACGTTAAAAAATCCAAGCATACTACACTAAATCTATGTAATTAAAACACCACTTTTTTGCTTATATATTAAATAATTATACAAATTGGCCCCTGCAAATGCAAGACTGCCCTAAAAACAATATGTATAAAAACACTAGAAACAAATTTCATATGATTAACCAAACGAAATTCTATTTTGACATTTCATCGAGCATGTGGTGGGCGGAAAAAAAAATCCACATAATATAGTCTACAAAGATCTTAACCTGCCAAAAAATTACACAAAAGATTCGTCTACAAAGTGCAACAAAAAAAATTGAACAACAATAAATACATAAGTTACACGTCAAGAAAGTTACAAAAAAATTTGTGTGTTTGTATTTTTGTTGGAAACCAAGAAATTGAGCAATATGAAAGTCACCTTGCTTTTCTTTACTACAAAAGAGTCACAGCCTTGATGGGAAGAAAGGGTGATGAAAGCAGCAGCGGCGGCAGAAAAAGGAGAGAGAGGGGAGGGCAGCGTTAAAGGCGACAGGAGAATGAGGGAGAGGGCAGGGCGGTGGTAGCGTCGGCAGGAGAATGAAATAGAGGGGAAGGAGTCGGTGTCGTCGGCGGGAAAATGAGAGAGAGGGGAAGGCGGCGGCGCTGTCGGATGGTGAAGAAGAGTGTTGGTAGTAGAAATCTTTGAGTAGTCGGGAGGGAGAGAAAGATGAAAATGATGAGAAAGGATAAGGAAATTGAATTTATAAGTAAAAGGTTTACGCGCAAATTTCAAAGCCCAAATATTTAAATTTTAAATTTTTTTTCAGAAAGTTTACACGACGGTTTCTTGTTGAACCCGTCATGTAATCTTTTTTTAATTTTTTCCTTTTTTTGCCAAGATACGACGACGAGTTTCAAATAAAACCGTCATCGTATCTTGAGATTACACGATGGTTTCTAGCTACGGTTTCAGCTAGAAACCGTCATGTAATCTTTTTTTATTTACTTTTTTTGTCAATATACGACAACGGTTTTCAAATAAAACCGTCATCGTATCTTGAGATTACATGAACCGTCGTGTAATCTCAAGATACGACGACGATTTTATTTGAAAACTGTCATTGCATCTTGAGATTACACGACGGTTTCAGCCAAAAACCGTCGTGTAATCTCAATTTTTTTATTTTTTCCTTTTTTTCTGTCATGCCACGGCCTACTACCCCATGTGTTATTCAAACAGTGACCCAAACTGCTATAGTACTGATCCCTGTTCAATATTAATGTTCAATATATATCAAGCAACATAACAAAATAAACTCTAATATATAACGAATTAAAATAAACTGGTAATCAAAAGGAGTCAGTTAATAATAATGATATACAAATGATAAAATGTTCAAGTTTTACTTTTTTTTTTCTTTTCTTTCTCAACATGTGTCCACTCAATATTAGGTCAAAGCAAGTGAGATACATCATTATCGAAATCATCAATCTCCTCAATCGGTGGCAATCCCTTTCTGAATGATGGAATGTTGGTACAATTTTCCTCATCTTCTTGACCATCACGAATCATTCTGTGCATCATCGGCACAACTAAGGAAAACTCTAAATTATTGGGATCCGTTGTATAAAATACTTGGATTGCTTGTGATGTCATACTGAATGGACCATTTTTGTATCACAATCGTCTAAAGTCCACCACTGTGATGCCATCACTATCAATCCTGACATAATTATTGTCGGCCCACTTGCACTTAAAGTGTGCTACTTGCAATCCACAGTAATAAAGTTCCCAAATATCATCAATGAAACCGAAGTAGTTCATGGTCCCATATACTGGATTCTTGTCCTTTGCGGATGAAATATACATAGCCTCATCACGGATACTCACACTACTATTTTGAACGGGATGCTTCTCATTTCTTTTGCGAGTGTAGAATGTATAACCATTGACAAAGTATGATGTATACCGTGTAACTATCGTCGACAGTCCTCTAGCTAGCTTCATTAAGTCCTGGGAAATGCCGACCTTCTTAAAGACATGTCTTCGTATCCACAGACGAAAGGTCCAATTGTGTTCATCTTGAAAACACCTTTCATTTCTTCCTCTTCTTGGATTTGTATCTCTTAATTCCTTTAGGTGTACCTCAATAAAAGGCTCCACTTCAACCCTATTATGTAAAGTATAGAGACAAGCATGCTCCCTCTCACCTTGATTTACCGAAGAAGGAATGCTGACAGATAGTCTTTTCGAGTCAATGTTTGTAGTCTTTGGCAACCCTATTGCTTCCACGTTAGACAAATACTTAGAGCAAAATTCGATCAATTCCTCCGCTATGTAGCTTTCTACTATATATCCTTCCGGCCTATTTTGGTTCTTGACATAACCCTTCAAAATCTTCATATACCTTTCAAAAGGATACATCCATCTCAAGTACACCAGTCCACATAGCTTAACTTCCCGAACTAAGTACACCGTTAGATGAATCATTATGTTAAAAAAGGAAGGTGAAAAATACTTCTCTAGCAAGCACAATGTCTTAACGATTGTAGCGAATCTAGCATAAGTGGATAAAT
Source organism: Ficus hirta (assembly GCA_038430175.1). Classification (NCBI taxonomy): domain Eukaryota; kingdom Viridiplantae; phylum Streptophyta; class Magnoliopsida; order Rosales; family Moraceae; genus Ficus; species Ficus hirta. The sequence goes on from CM076586.1 coordinate 5,100,241, forward strand.
TACATTGGAGCATATCGAATTGAAAAAATGAGAATAACTTAGTAATTGTGAATCTCACATCCTTCGTTAAAACTCCTGGCTAGGCAAGCGGTAATAATTGTTACATCAAGATATGACAATCATGTGTTTTCATTCCAATGAGTCTCAAATCCTTTATAGACACCAACCTTTTGAAGTTGGAAGAATACTCGTTGGGCATTTTTACAGAAGTGAGCAATTCACAAAGCTTTATTTTTTCGTAAGTAAATGACATTCCCTCTTTTCGTAAGGAGCAAATTAAGTCTAATTTTCAAATCCTTAAGATCCAACCGTGCTTTTTCACCATCTTTGGTATTATTATGAATGTCAAGCGATATACCCACTATTGATTCACAAACATTTTTCTCTATGTGCATAACATCCAAGCGATAACGAACGAAAATTGACTTCCAATATGGATGTTCGTAGAAGATTGATCTCTTTTTCCAAGGTCCATCGACCACCGGATCTTTGTTACTTCGTTTTCTGTTCCCGAGCACTACTTTCAAATCTTTAACCATCTCAAATACTTCTTCACCCATCAAAACCCAACGAGTGATTCTTTTTTCAGTATTACCATCGAAAGCCTTTTTTTATCTGCGGTATTGATGATTTTTTGGTAAGAATCTCCTATGACCAAGGTAAACGGTTTTCTTACCATTCTTCAACCGGATGAAAGATGTTTCTTTCATAAAAACGGGACAACCCATAGAATCTCTTAGAAATTCTAAAAGAGTCATGAAACTAGAATTTGTCCACCATCCTGATGCCTTCATGTTCCATGATTTGACCAATGCCGAGAATTTCATATATTTAGTGCACCCGTCATGCAAGGGCATCTCGACATCATTCATCATTGCATCAAATAACTCCGGACGGTGCACAAAGTATTCTTCCAAATCATTAATCATATCAAACAAATTATCTCCTACATCTTCCTCATCAATAGGTTCTTTTCCTTTATTCTTCGATGTTGGATTCAAACAAATTTCACCTTGTAAATACCATGTTTGGTACGAACAAATAATCCCACGTGCAAGCAAATGTCTTCTAACTTCATCAATTGAATGAGACCTATGATTTCCACAATCCACACAAGGACACCGAATCTTATCATTTTTCATGTGAGTTTTGGCAAATGACAAAAATTCTTCAACACTATCTTGATATTTTCTAGTCAATCTATTAGCCCACATCCATTTTCGATCCATTTGTAAGAACCCAACTTAAATCCAAATTAAAGATCATAAAATACATTCAATAATCAATTTTTTGTAATTAAAATAATACATATCAAGCTTTTGGCATAATTTAACAAATCATGCTTTCAAAAAAAAAATGAAAATTTAAAGTTTATATATCTAAAATATCTACAATAAATACAAAATAACTCAAAAGAGTAAGTAATCACTTACAAATAATGACTATAAGAGAGTGTTGGTATGGTGGACGGTGATAACAATGTTAAACGGCAGCGGAGGATCTGGTTTCGCAGGTCTCTGTAATGTTTTTCGTGGCAACTGTTTTGCAAAATAAAATTAGGGCTGAAAGTAATTTTTAATTAGAGATTACATGACAGTTTAAAAAAACCATCGTCAAACTGAGAGATTACACGACGGTTTATTGAAATCGTCGTGTAATCTACACTTTCCACGACGGTTTCAATAAACCGTCGTATAATCATAGGGTGATCCCTTTTAGATGACGGTTTTTGTAAAACTATCGTGTAATCTCCATCGTCTTTTCCAATTTTTGTAGTAGTGTCTTCATAGAATTCATTAAGATGCTTCTCAATGCTCGAGTATTTGCGACGACACATCGCCGCAAATAATTTCAAAATTTCCAAAATTTTTTAAAAAACCGCTTTAAATTTGGGAAGATTCCTAAAGCATTATTTGCGACGAAAATTTTCACATGTCGTCGCAAATAATATTTTGAGAACTGCCTTTTTTCCCAATAAATTAATTCATAATTGTTGCCAACTGTAATGTACGAAATTTTTTGCGACGACATTATCATTGAAATGGCCTCTAATGGCACCAAAAAACTCCCACCATTCATTATTTGGCACGCAAATAGTTATTTGCAATGATGATATCATCGCAAATACTGAAGATATATATTTGTGACAGTGCTATTGTTGCAAATTAGTTATTTTAAGCGAGACAAATCGTCGCAATAACTAATTACTATGACAATTTTTTTAAAAAAATGACTGACAGTTTTAGCGACGATATGTCATCGCAAATTGTCGTTTATTAGCAATGACAATTGTCATCGCCCATAATGTCGTCATTAAAGAGGTAAATTGTAGTAGTGAGCCAACATGAGCTTTAATAATGGATAATTCATGTAAAAGTTGAAGAAATTCAGGCATTCATTACCTAAGCTTAAATAACCTCAATTAGCCACTGGTTCAATACTTCCAATCCTTCCAACTTATGAAAGAATAAAACTTGCTCAAAGATTAATATGTACAATGATACGACAACGGGTGCTAGTCCAACTAGGAAGGATTGGATAGATCTTAATAAGTTTCGGTTATTCCAATATAAAATAATAATGGATAATATGTACAATGATACGTCATTAATGTACGAAATTTTTTGCGACGACATTATCATTGAAATGGCCTCTAATGGCACCAAAAAAACTCCCACCATTCATTATTTGGCACGCAAATAGTTATTTGCAATGATGATATCATCGCAAATACTGAAGATATATATTTGTGACAGTGCTATTGTTGCAAATTAGTTATTTTAAGCGAGACAAATCGTCGCAATAACTAATTACTATGACAATTTTTTAAAAAAAATGACTGACAGTTTTAGCGACGATATGTCATCGCAAATTGTCGTTTATTAGCAATGACAATTGTCATCGCCCATAATGTCGTCATTAAAGAGGTAAATTGTAGTAGTGAGCCAACATGAGCTTTAATAATGGATAATTCATGTAAAAGTTGAAGAAATTCAGGCATTCATTACCTAAGCTTAAATAACCTCAATTAGCCACTGGTTCAATACTTCCAATCCTTCCAACTTATGAAAGAATAAAACTTGCTCAAAGATTAATATGTACAATGATACGACAACGGGTGCTAGTCCAACTAGGAAGGATTGGATAGATCTTAATAAGTTTCGGTTATTCCAATATAAAATAATATGAATCATCAAATGCGCTTAACACGTGCTTAACCGACTTTCAATTAATACAACTGCAGTTATTTCCTTAAACGAACTTAAATAGCACTTTATTAATCAACCGTTTTACAATGCCACTTATGCCCACTTATGCAGGCTACGTTTAATTTATTAATCAGATGAATCTAACGCGAACTTAAATAATGATGAATTTACTCAACAGTTGGATAACTCTACAAATTTGTCAACTTATCTAGGGATTTGAACTTCTATCAACTCAATTAGTTAAATCGAGCAAGTAGTCGGTGAAAGTAAATTTGGTCTCTTTACAACACAAACTTTTGGTACCCTTTAAGTTCTTTTGCGACTAACAAAAAATTAGTTTGCAACTAAATTATTAGTTGCGAAAAGCCGGCATATTCGGCGACTATAAGTTGTTAGTCACAAATGACATTCTACGACGGCCTTTCAGCGACCAAGGGGCGACTAAATTTTTTTAGTCACAAAAGGTTTTCTACGACTAATTTTCGGCTTTCTACGACTAAAAAATTAGTTATTGAAGGTGAAATTTCTTGTAGTGACAATAGAGTAACATTATCATCAAAGCACGCTGAGATAAGAGTAGAATGAATTATGAAAGAGATCTTAAGTCTCGAATCATATGAACAACTAGTAAAATCCCATTCAACAAATATAAGATGATATTCAATAAAATCATTAAAGATTTTCATTTGATAAAAACATTATAATACAAATTACGAACTTGTATATGATTTAATTAATATTAACAGACTGTTTAATTGGTCCATTTCAATTAAAGTTTTTGAGTTATTTTATTTGAAGTTGAATTGTATTTTAAAACTATGTATCTGGTTGAAAATAAACTATTTAAAATTTAAAAGTTTATAAACTTGGGGCCCGTTTGGAATCATTTCCAATTGTTTTTGAAAATGTTTTCGCATGTCTTTTAAGCAGTGAAAGAAAACGTTCCTAAATAGCAATTTATTTAGTAAAGTTTGAAAACGAAAATGAAAACGAAAACAAAAAATATTGATAATGGTTTTTGTGAACGAAATGAAAACTAGTTAAAAGTTGTTTTCTTGTTTTCATTTTCATTTTTAAGATTATATAACTTAATACATATTTTCATAAACATATCTAAACACAATTCATTTTTTTTCTTATACGCAAATTAATATCTCTAAAAACATAACCAAATACAATTTCCAAAATCATCATCATTTATAAGGTATTCTCATTTATATTTTCATACAAAATACAAAATAATTTTCAAGACAAATAAAAACAATATAAAAACAATAAATATAATATAAAAACAATGGGTAAGACAAATAAAAACAATACCAAATGGATCCTTAGAATGTGTTAAACAATCAATATAGATTTTTTTTTATTTCTCTTGAAATTATATATATATTTTTAAATAAATCTCATTGTAACGTTAAGCAATAAAATTATTGAATTTTAAAATTTAAATTTTTAAATTAAAAATATATATATATATATATATATCAAAATTATTTGATTAGAGTTACCGTCTCGTATGTCCCCTAAATTAATCTGTCGTGGATGAATAACGTCGGTTGAGGAAGCTAAAAAATGTCGTTAACATGATTGTAATTTTGATGTACCAAAGACTGACGCATAGCTGAAATTTATGTACCACGTTGAGGTCAAAGAGTCGAGCTGTAAGAGCTAATGGGCAAAACGTCCTTCTGGCAGGGTTGTTATTATCCACTATTGCTGTGCTCGTGGCACAAACAGGTTGGGTAAAATTTGGATGGGACCCATCTCCTAGACTGTATTTGCCACGTGTCGTCCTATGTGAACTCATCGACAGGTTTTGAAGGACTTTGAAACAGAAAACAGGTTTTTTTTTTTTTTTTTCTTTTCAAAAATTAAAAAAGAAATTATGAAAGAAATCAGACAAATAAGAGGAAGAAAATATAGTTGAAAGATTTTTATTTTATTTTATTTTATGAATTTTAGGGGGTTTGAGTGACGGTTTCGTTTTTGTGTGCTATTATTCACGTGTCCGTCTCTCTCTTCTCTGTGTTTTTCTTCTCTCTCTTTTTCTCTTTTATTATTATTATTTCTTTTTCCCTTTTTCTCATTCGGTTTGGTGCGTGTATATTCCCTTCCCGGCTTTCTGTTTGTTTCTCAGTAAAATCATATCTTATCACCGTTTCCTTTTCCGTGACGGTGGTGTTCGAGTAGAGCAACACTCGCTCCCTCCTCGTATACGTGTATATATATGTGTGTGTGTGTATGCGTGTCTAACTCGTGTTCTTCAAGAGCTGAGTTATAGAGAGAGATAGAGAGAGAGGAAAAAAGAAAGAGAGTGACAGATAGTCTTTGAAATTTTTGATTAGCTCTTAGGAGAGAGAGAGAGATAATGGAAGGGAAGAAGCAGGTCGGTTCGTCGTCTTCTTTCACGACTGAGCTGTTTGGTTCGAAGGAATCATCGCCTTCGTCTGGGATTTTCAGCTCAATCTTTGCTCCATCACAAAACCCGAAGGTATATGTTGATACATCTGTATGTGTGTGTGTGTGTGTGTGTGTGTGTGTGTGTGTGTGTGTGTGTGTGTGTGTTCATTTTTTGTTGTAATGAATTACCTGTTGATCCTATCAAGTCTTATTGTCTTATTTCTGTTGATTGTTATTTTCTCGCTCTGTTTGATATTTTCTTGTTTCCTGCATTTTGCGGCTCTGCTTCGAGTTTTCATACTATTAGATGCGTTTGGCTAATTGGAACAGAAAGATTTCAATTCCACGTCCTGAAACATATATATTTTTATTCAAGTTCAATTTTTTTTCTCTCTCTCTCTGCTCTGAAAAGTTCTTGAGTTTATTACATTTCTCAGCGTCAGATTATGTCACATTCAAATTTAAATAAAATTGCATGCAAATTGTGGAGTCAAATAAAAACCTGACGGGTCAGAAATGATATCTTTTTTTCCTTCTGCTGTTGCACAGATTCCTCTTTGTGCACTTACTGGGATTTTTTTTATTTTTCATTTTTCCTTTTCTCTCAGTGGAGAAATGAAATTTGGCCCTTTTCTTTTTTTGTTGATGTTAAAGTTCTAATAAGGTTGATATGATAAGATTAGGGGGAGTTTTGTATCTTATGGAGTTGGATCTTGTTTTTTAAATTTTTTTCTTTTCATTTTTGGGGAGAATTTGTTTTCGAATATTTTTGAAGATATTTTCCCCCTTTATTTCATGTTTAACAAGCAAGGAGATTGATCTTGCCGATGGATGCAGGTCGTAGGTCGAGAGTCTCTGCATTCTGGAATTGCTGGGAAAAACCAAAACTTTGTCAATGAAACAGGCAACACCAAATCTGGAACTTCAGGTTTAGCAGCGCTTTTTTATAAAAGTTTGCTATCTAATACAGTAGTTCTTTCACCGAACCGAACAGTTTTTCTTTTTTCTTTAGATCTTCTTGGTGTTGATTAGTATCTGCATTGCTCATTCTGACTGAAAGTTTCTTTAACTATACTTAATTTAGGGGACGTTGCATTTTTTTTTTTCAAATTTTTTAATTTACGATTTAGCTGCCTTTGCATAAATACAATATTAGCAAAATTGGTAAAAGAAATTGTTACAGAAACCTGTCGATTTCTTTTGTTGAAATTCAAAGACTACAGTGTCAAGTAATTATATGTTCTTAGAAAGAAGTAGTTAAAGTTTTTGAAATGTTAATGAAATTCATTGGCTGTTCGGACAGCTTTTCATGATCTTGTGCTTAAGTCTTAATTTCTAGTTCTGATTAGGTCAAACGGCCAAATTACATGGAAGACATTTAAAGACGAAAACACCAAACGAGATATATTAAGAGATAAAAAGTGTAATTTTTCTTCTTAATATGCCGGCTAGCTGAGATGGTAAAGTCTCCTAGGGTCGATTCTAAGGTATCCTGCCCTTTTCCTCCGTACTCATGGATCGAAACCCAAAAAAATAAGGAAAGAAAGAAAAGAAAAAAGCTTCTAGCAATAGGAGTTATCCCTTGCTCACATCTTTAAATCTCTCTCAAATGTGGATTTGTCCTAGCTTTCAAAACATGAGAAAGATGTTATAAAATAGTTGAAAATTAAATGCTCCTATTTGAGTTTAAAATTGTCTTCTTCACGCTATTCTCTGCTGCCTTTGCAGATGATGCTTTAAGCAAGGAAAGTGAGAGCCAGAGGCAACAAAATAGGGACACCGGCTCCATTTATTACGAGCAAAGAGTACAGCAACCATGTCATCTCAGTTCATCAATCTATTATGGTGGTCAAGACATCTACTCTCATCCCCAGGGCACAGAAAGCTCTACAGTGAGCGTCTTTTCTTAGTTCTTGTTTGTTATATGTCATGATGCTTCTCGGAGAGTCATTGACAGTAAAGAAAATGATCATCATAATAAAAAATGTCAATTAAAAAGACTGTCATTTTGAGTTAGAAGTGTGTACGAGAGGACTTAGACTAAGGTGCAAGTTAGTGTATATTGGCTGTGTTATAGCCATGAGATAAGTATCTGGTGTAGCTAAAGAACAAATTAACGACTTTAATATTGGATGATACTAGAGCCTGTGACACTCTTCTTGCTTAGGAAAAAAAAAGGAATAAAACCAATTAACCAAATTCGTCTCCCTTTTAGAAGGATGTGGAGGATGTTCTGTAGAAAACATCTTCGCTAATCACTTCAGAAAATTTTGCACCCTATTCGGTTCATTTATACAACATGAATCTGAAATACTGTCGTGCTTTCTGCAGTTCAAGAAGGATGGGGGCGAAGACGATTCGGGAAGTGCTTCAAGAGGAAACTGGTGGCAAGGTATGCTACTTTTATTCTGATACGGTTACTTGAACAGGCATAAAAGAAAGTCTTTCAATGTACTCACGCTTATGTTTGTCTAATTTTTCTATCTTTAGGGTCTCTCTATTATTAGGAGCTGCCTTGTCTGAACCATACGCTCACCAAGGTATTTACTGTTTCTGAACATTTATTACCATAAATTGGTAAAATCAGAAGAGTTATTTCTTTTTGTTCTAATAAATTTACCTCAAATTACTGCTCCGACTACAGTATTATTCCATCTATATGCAGATTAGCGGTCATTTGTCCTTATAAATTACCATTAATATGCGTGCGATCTGAAGCTAGATGTCTAAGAGAGTTTTGGTTGTGTTGAATTGCATTATTATGGGAAAGATGCTCAGAAAATAACACAGAAAGAATGCTGGACGATGTAACTGAGTTTACTTTCATCTGATTAATCTTCTTCCTCTACATATATGCTTATGCAGGTAAAATAAAATAAGAAAATTAGTTTATATAAAGATAGATGATAGCCATCTGAACGTTGTTGGAGCTGGTTCTTTTCGCCCGGCCAAACGACAGCACCTTGTATGAGTCAGTAGTTATATGCATCTGTTTTTAATTTAAGCTGTAAAGGAATGTTGAACTTGGTATTTTCCTGTAAAGTTTGTATGGTTTTTAGTGACCTAATTTATCTTGAGTTCTGTGGTTGAAACTTCGATTCCCAAATGAAGGTTTGAAAAATAAAAAAAAAAGGTCACACTAGTTATCTTTTATTGTGTTGCTGAATTTACTCTTTATAGATTAAATTTAGGCGTTTTTGCATGATGTGTTTCCATTATGATTTCTATTTCACAACTCATGAAGCATTGGGTCTAAGATGCCCATTGAGTGCTACCAATTCCTTGGGGCCACACCCGTGGGCCAAGGCCCGAGATTTACCCGACCCATGTGGAGGTGGCAATTTGCGTGGATCCCATGGATTAATCAGGACAAAGTCTCGGACACCACGGTTATTAAAATATTAAAAAAAAATAATGATTTCTATTTCACTGAGTTACTCAGCAACCAACCCTTCTCAAAACCGACTTGTGAGTTTGTTATCAGATCCCCTCTTTCTGGATAAATCTATCCATTTCATGTCAATATATAGAATGTTTTATGATTCTATTTTTTACTCTTTTCTCTTTATGTTATCTTCTATTCCAAACCTGCTTTCCTTTCCTTTTTTTTTTTTTTTTTTGGTGCAATCTGGACCTATTTTGGATGATGATGTTTGAAAGCATACAATCAGATATTCCGACAAGCAAATGGTCAAAATAACTTCTTTTTTTTTTTCTCGACACTGATTGCGCGAGCCTTTGGTTTCTTTTCCTTACCTCAAACATTATAGATTCTGTGTGCTTGGCCACGCACAACAAACTGTTAAAATGGCCTTTCAAAGGGTGGAAAAAAAATATAAAAAATAAAAAATATAAGCCGTCCCAATCCCATGTGTGGTCGGTTACTACTTTCTCATGGTGGTTAAGTATCTGGTCTTTAAATGAAAGATTTTAGATGCAGACAGAGACTCTGCAACCACATTTTCTGCAGTAGTAAAATCTCATTCTAATGTCACAGTGAATGTCTCCAACAGCACAAACTGTCGGTCTTTTCCGCCTCTACTTCTCATCTGGTAAATTGGATTTTGAATGTTTTCTTCTTCTTCTTCTTAGCAAGTTCCCTTTAACATTTATTTAGTATTTTTTTTTTTAACCGACCGATTTATATGAGAATTGGACACGTTTGCTAATATAGATAATGAAAAAGACTAGAAGTGCGTGATCATCTGAAATAGTTCCCACACTGAATTAGCATGATTTTTTTAGTATAAAAGAAGCATACAAACTGACACAAGCTGCTAGCTTTTTATCGACTGAATAGTTGTCAAAGTCCCTACTTACACTAGTAGTAGCTAACAGCCTTAGTGTGCCCCACTCCATGGCTTGCGCTACTTCATATCCCATCATCTTCATGGCAATGTGTACGCTGCAATATTAGCAGTTACATTGTTAGGAAATAGAGAAGAAAAACAAAATGAAGAGAGAGAGAGAGAGAGCGAGAGAGGGATTTGAGTTAACAAGGAACATATATTAGCACAATGAAGCATTATGTAATTGTTCTATGCTCGTTTACAAAATTCCCCAATGAGACAAACTCCATAGGAGGAAATGAGATAAAAACAAGGGATGCTCACGTCCACACTTGTATCCGACTGGACGGTTTGCAAAGTTGCAGCGCTTGGGGATAGTAATGGCAACTTCAGGCTTAATGCCAGAGCTTTTGGCTGTGTCGGAAAGCAAAACAGCGCATAGACAGCTCGGATTCTGGCCTATTTTCTTCACTTGGACGCAGCAACTCTCGGACACAGCAGCGTTCTCATCTTGTGCAGCCACAGCACAAGGAGCTAGCTTCATCGCCTCGTTATCCGGTGAGGACTTTCCACAAGCACTTGTTGCCCCATAAGCACTGTCAAGGCCAACAGTGCTGACAATCACAAGAAGCAACCCCAGAAAGCAAATGAATTTCATTGTCGCTTCTCTCTTCTTAAGTTCTTGTGTTATGCTGTCTAACAAATTCTGATGATGAGATATCTAAGACAATGTTGCAAATTTTTTTGTCATCTTAAAGCCTGGTTTTATACTGGCATATGAGGCTCAAAAAAGTGCTTTGTGATTGTGGAGACTTAGTGGCAGTGAAGTGGAGGTGGCACTAGACCAAAAGAACTTTCACTAACAAAAAGAAGTGATCTGAGGTTTATCAGTCAGTTCTGTCCATAAAAAATTTGGTTCTTGTATTGTTATTGTTTCCAGATGTAGCGATCACCAACAGTGAAGAACCTGAAAGAGCTTGAGATGTAGCCACCTCACACTCTTTAGAAACTCCATTACTACAATGGAGCCACCAACCTGATTCCATTAAAAAAGCTGGTAAAAACCCCATTTGTTTTCCAACACGTCACCAACTTTAAACTGCGTTTTCCAGTTTGCTTTTCATTGTTTTTATTGTCACTCTCCACTATTAGAACTGAAAGGGGAAGCCCTATAGATTGCGGGAAGGAAAAAGACCCGCAAAGAAAAATGAAAAGAAAAAATCGCCGTTGCCGGGGATCGAACCCGGGTCACCCGCGTGACAGGCGGGAATACTCACCACTATACTACAACGACTTTGCTTGTCAGTAAGCATTATGACAATATATTTATTTAACATTAGTGTTAGCTTATCATTATTCCTTTCCCCGTTCTCTTGGTGCATTGGTCGTTGTGTTATTGCATTTATGCAATGCAATCAATGTGACCAACAATTTTGTAGGTTGCCACTTGTGCTAGAGAGTGGAGATGACTAGAGTTCAAGGCGCAAAACATTCCAAGGAAGAAGCTCACTAATGACAGATAATACTATCTTCATTTGTTGCAAAAAACCAGCTTTTATGATCAAGTGTGAAACAAAGTTTGAGATAAGTATTCAAAGCTATTCAAAGCACATCCGATTCGAGCATGAGAATGAATGAGCATTCAACTATTTATGAACAAAGGAACGCAAGATTGGGTTCTTTCTTTTTACAATCTCAGTCCAACTTGAGTTTGTCAGGAACAAACTCAAAACTTGAAAAAAAAAAAAAAAAAAGGATGCCCACGAACAGCATCAACTCATCACTATTACAAGCATCTCCTAAGACCAGCATTTTGAAAAAGCTAATGTACCTTAGGACCTTCATTCTCAAATAAACCTACTATGCCTCTAGTAAAAGAAGGAATTACAGAGCTATAGTTCTAGAAGTAAATACTACATATTTTGGAAAATGGCATCATCAGAATTCATTCTCAGATATCGTCCTTCTCAAACCGGTCTCGTACGGATTGTTCTGTACCTGCTTGAGATGGTTCTTTCTTTGATATTGCATCTGCTTTTCTGTTGGGACTTGCATAAACGTTTCTTTTTGTCTCGATACTAAGATACTCTGTCAAAACCTTTTTCACACCTAGTCCACGCTGGGGAATCTTGCCACTCGTGATAAACGGAGATCTGTCCCCTCTAGTAGGGCTAACTAGATGTGCAGGAGAAAAGCTTGGTGTAGTGAACGCCGTTTTGTATGGTGTACTTGGAACAGGCACCGAGTACGACATTGGAGCACCATTCTGAGAGAGCAAACCAACTTTTGTGATTGAAGAGAACTGATCAGAATGTTTCGTCAAGTCGTCCACATAGAGCAGGTCATCAATACGTGCCACGATATTAAAGGCAAGGCTCTCCAAAACTCTCGAATAACTCTCCAAAATGGACTTTCCAACATCCTGAAACGTAATTTTATTTTAGCAACTATATATGGAGTTATATAAAGAAGCATTAACTATAACAAAATGTATAACTGCAGGGAGGTCTGAACCTTATTGTACTGGATTTTGCTCATATCTAAGGCCGTCTGAGGAAGACCAGGGAAGCGTTGTTTCAAGCAAAGCAGGAGACTTTCTGCTCTTTCTGCAAGTAACTCCCTTTTCTCAGCATCCATCATCAGCTCTTTGACCATTTCCCACGATGATCTTGAACTGGATCTTGATGCATTGCCAGCAGGTTTTGAGTTGACTTTTCTGCGCCACATGTACATTGAGGCCTCTACTCGATTCGCGATCTCTATGGCTTGATGTTCAGAGGACAAGTCAAGGCAATCCAATAGACATTCAGGATAAAACTGGTCTGATGAAATATATCGATATATAAGATCTCCAAGGCAGGCTTTTCCATTCTGAAGTCAAACCAGTGAACCAAATTCAAGTTTAGCCCTGGGTAACTCAAAATCTAGAAGGCTTTAAGGGAAAAAAAGGATTAACAATTTCATACTTTTGGAAGAGATTCCAGATATGATTCAGGGATTTCCATATCAGCCAAAGTAATACTGTTGATAGCCATGGCAGCTTTCAATATTTGATTCGTGCAATCACGCTTGTGCTGCAATTGTTTTCTTGTATCTTCATGGAGGCCACCCGGAGGAACTCGGGGCACAGGTAGCCACCACTTCTCCTCTTGGCGCTGAAGCGTTCTTCGGAATGAGGATGATCCATCAGCATCTGGGGCCAAAATCCCTTGGTCCACATACCAGAACTCCGTATTCTCAAAGCCGTCTAATATATCCTGCAACAATTGGTCAACATTCTGTAAGTAAGTGATCCCTCAGACCAGGGTTCATCCAACTACCAAATTGACAGACATTGGAGTATCTTACAAGTAGCATGTTATCCAATTTACGAAGTGCTGGAAGATTTACATATAGATCTGCACGTGGTCTGCAAGCCATGACCTGAAGCACAAAAAGAAAAATCAACTATCTAGAAGCTAGAAGTTAAAAGTTAAAAGTACAAGTCAATTACACTGAGCTAAAACCTTAAATCCAACTCACATTTATTTGCACATCAAATTTATTTTAAACCCTGGATCTGAAGTTTCTTAATTTTCTATGGTAGCCTATATATCATTAAGTCTGATTTCGGAAGCATTCGAGAATGAGATAGAATCCAAATTATTGGGAATTTAAATTTATATGTCTGACATTATTAATCGGGATTAACAGAGCATCTTAACGCAACAATTATAACACTCGTTCTGCATCCAAACGGAAGGAAATCCATGCGTTTTCACCACAACTTTATTCAAAGTTGCTTATCTTTGTAAAATTCCTTCAGCTAAATACTATATAATCCCTGAGATAATAAAATCCATGAGTTTACGTCAAACTTATGTCACAAGTGGCAAAAAGTACAACGCTAATAGCATAAGTCGAGGAGAAATGCAGCCCAAATGTGGGTTTTTATCAGAACATAAGTAAAAGGCTTTTACAGATCTACACAAATTTTGGGAAGTAGCCATGCCTGCCAAGCGTATAATATTAGAAAAAGAATTAAAAAACAAACATGAACTAAGGTGGCAAACCAAATTTTCATGTGTAAATATTTAACAGCATAATTTCACAGGAATTATAAATTGAACTGAACTAGTTTTATACCTCGAGCTTGCTTCCATCAGGAAACGTCTGCCAGGAAGGTATCAACTCAACGATGTGATCGCTCACGCAAAGAAGCCATTCCATCTCTCGCCGCCACATGAGCTTCTTCTCTTGAGGTAATGGTTCTAGCCTCCAAAGTTGCCCAAATAGGGTAGCTGCAAAGTTTATTAAAAATAATAATAATAATAATAATACAAAGAAAGACCATCAGAAGAAAACTCAAGGCAGTAATTTGTAATAACGCAGAAAATGCTAAACTTTATACAAAGAATACCACAAAGATTAGTAATGGCATTTGATATAGCCAAAGCAGTAGAAACCCCATTTCCACAACCAGACATGTCTTCTCCAAGCAGCAATTTTGAGAACCTTTCCTTCATCAACTCAATCTCTGCGTATCCACAACCAGATCAAATCAACAAACACATTGTAATCCACACACATAAAATAACAAAACTGGCAAAGAAAAAAGCAACAAAATTATACGCACAACACATACCTGAAAGTTCTGATCCTTTTTTCTCTAATTTACTATCATCCAAATGGGATTTCTCTCCAGGTTCTTCACGACATTGACTGGTGCAATCTTGGGCCTCGGGCTTGTCAACAGGCCAACCCAATGTGGCCGGAGAAGAAGACGACTCCTCGGAGCTACTATGGCTCTGCTCCTCCTCCTCCTCCTCCTCCTCCTCCTCCTCATGCCCTGTCGTCTCGGACGTCAGAAAATCAGAGCTTGAACTACTCTCACGACCCTTTTCCGCAATCAAATCCCCAAATGTCCCAACATTACTAACGTTTTCACTTTTCTCTTCAACCCCATCTTTCTTGTCTCCCAAACACTCCGATATTACGCTACTCATTTCTTCTTCTTCAAGAAAACAACAATCTGAAACAAAGAAAACAGAGTTGTTCACCACATTGCCGTCGAAGAACTCAATCCTTTTCGAGCAACAAAACCCACTGATGCTCGAGAACCGAGCTTTGCAGTACAAATTCCGAAGATTCTTCGACACCCAAAACCCCAAAACGGAAAATGGGTTAGGACAAAGCTTCAGACGCCGATTTCCCAACTGGGTTTCTTCTTCTCTTTCTTCTCTTCTTCCCTCTTGGCGAGTGAAAGTCCCGTCCATAATAACAATGCCTCAACCATTTTTGACACTGAAAGGGGTTTCACAGAGAAATACCCAGAGAAAGAAAGAATGTCGGGCGTTCCTCCTGTCGAGGGAGGAGCGTTTGCTTATAAATGTGGAAAATGTAAAGGTCTGCTTAGCTTGGCTTTGTGCGTGTAGTAATGATTACGGAGGCTTGCTCAAACACATGAATGAAGAGCCTCTCTTCTTTGGCGTCCCCTTGTAATAATATTAAAGAGCTATCTTTTATATATTCTAGCAAAAAAAAGAGCTGTCTTCTATGTTATTTTTGTATTCTTTGTAAACAAAAAAAAAATACAATAACTTGCTTAAAACATGGTCCTAAAATAGTAAGCGTATTAACAAATCGAACTTTGTTTCAAAAAATATGATAAAGAAACATCAATGGGAGTCGTGTAACGCACGGATCCCTCAATGATGTCTACACCAATTTTTACTTCAATATTACATTTTCTTTCAACAAACAAAATCATTTGTCTCAAGCCAAAATAGGGTTTTGATATGAATTGACTATGTTACCCTTTCATTCGATATTACCAAGGTACCCTTGATGCGACATGTTTGTTTGTGTTTCAATCACTATGCTTCCGCTCCCCTCCCCTTTGTCTCTCGCTCACACTAGCTAGTTCATTCGTTTATTGCAAGTCATCTTCTTTTATGTAAAGTGGAAAATTGAATATTTTTGCCCCACGACAAGAAGAGAAGTTGAAGCTTCAAGACGTCAAATGGTGCCTTTTTCCCATTTCCGACATTTTCAAGTGAAAAGTTGAAGACAACGTCTTCACTCTCTATATCAATGTTTGAACGTTGAAGCTGATGGACTTGGTGGCAAACCCCACCCCCGGCATGGTGTGTTCAGTTGAATTGAAGTTTTAGAGATATTTTGATTTGAGTTAAATTGAGCTTTAGAAACACGTGTTTGGTTAAAAATGAATTGTTTAGAATTAAAAAGTGTAAAAACTTAAAATGTGATCAAAAAATAGTAATATGGATTTTTTTTTTTTTAATTTCTTTAGTCATTTCATGCAATTTTTTAAAAAAAAATTCGACTTGAAATAAAAAAGTTATAAACTTTTAAAGTTTAAGTTTTTAAAAACGATTTAGATATGTGAATACTGAAATTGTTTTATTTTTAGAGAAATAGATATTAAAAAAAAACTTTTGGAAATTTTTTTTATTGGAGTGGACCAACCAAACATAAGCTTAATTCACAAACATATCAAATATAGTAAGTTTCCATGAGGGTATTTCTGTGACTTCAGAAGTTACTTCCTTCGTAATTTTGTTGTGTCCACATTAGGTCGGATTGGATATAACATCCAAACGACAATAATAAAACTAATATGCAAAGGAGATTAAAGAAGACACTACCTTAGGCTTATTGGTTGGCTGTAAACATCCTCATATTGATAATGTTGAAGATAACCGAAAAGGACGTTTTTGTTCTTGGGGGAGAGTTTGGTCCTTAGAAACCTAGGCCCAAGGCTTTACGGTAAATCTATCTAGCATGTCAAGCACAAGTGGGAGAATTTTTTCAAGGAAAAAATAAATAAATAAAAAGAAAGATTAGTTATCACTAACTATCATATAAATAGCCGTCCATTATAATAGAATTTACAATTTTTTGTTTTTTGTCGTACGACTATTTTCTTTTACTAATATGTATAATGATATGTCACTAGTGATCATGAATGATAATTTGACAAAGCTTTCTAGAAGCTGCTTTTGGCTTCCTAGGTTCAAAAGTAGCTTTCTGAAAGTGTTTCTATGATCTGTTAGAAGAATTTCTAGTTTCTAGAAATGCTTCCTGTTAAAATTAAATAAATGTAGCTTCTAACAAAAGCTCTTTTGAGTAGATTTTAAAACTTATAACAAAGTTTAAATTAGATATTATAAACTTCATTTTAATAATTTTATTACCTATTCAATAATTTTAAAGATCATTTTAATCTCAAAAGCTCTTTAGTTCCAAACACTTACCGAGAAATCACAGCTTTTACTTCTCTTTTTCTCCTGTGTAGACACAAAAGTAAAAACTCTGTCAAACGGGTCAGTGATCATTATTTACAGTTTTTTTTAACCAGTTAGAAATTGATATATAAAACTATATGTTGACATATGAGACTTTAAAAAAAATAATAAAAAATGAAAGAGAGAAAAGGTTGGGATGATCTCCTACAATAGTACATATAGCATTCCTCTTTACACCTTTGGTATATGCATCTTGGAGTAGATAATTCTTTGTTCTAAATTATAAGTATATTGTACTGTCGGTGTTGCTCACTGACTACGTCTTGGTTGGTCTTTTAGGAGCATGCTAAAGTTCTGTTTTTGATATGCACTTGAGATTTTTACTTATATGCCTGGCCTGGAGTACGTAATTACTAGTTCATTGCCAAGAAACTAAACTGGACACTATACTATGAAAATGTTTATGTGACACTACCACATAGGCACATATATTTCTTTACATGCAAAACAGGTTGGTCTCACGTGTTAAGCTACCGCATGTATTACACAATTTTGCTAATTAACTATTTTCTTGTTTAGTCTTTAACCTATTTTTAAAGCTGAGATCTTAATTTTGAGGTTTAGGAGGAAGAAAGGGAGAAGAAAAAATATCAATTTCCCCTTCTAATTCATCCCCTGAACTAAAAAGGCTAATGATTTACAGATGATTTAAGGTGCTAATTAAGGACACTAAGGATAAGTAAAATATTTTCGAACGTGTTAAGAATTAGAGCCTCAATTCTATATCTCCGAGAGCAATAAAATCATTAAAAAAAATCTCAAAACATGTAAATTTTTATACAAATTTGCCTCAATGTGAGACTATATCATGTTTCAACTGCTTCAAATAATTCATTATGATAATCAAGAAATTTATATGAGAAATTAATTCACACCCTCACACTCTCTATGTTTTTCTCTGACCTCTCATTATAATCGCCAATGATGTCGCTCCTTATTTATAAAGAAAAATTAGTGCAACCGAAATTAAGATGTTTCTACGCAGGGTATTAATTAAGCTCCACAACTTAACACAACATAATTGTTTAATGATTCAATTTTTCTCTAATAAATCTTCAGTTCATGTTTAATATTTCAAGATGAAATGCTGCTTCACTGGTTTTGCTATAGACATATTTTTTCCCTTTGGAATAATTTAAAACACATATGTTCCATTCTTTCTTTTGAATAAACTAATTGAACACGCGCTTCGCACTTATGTTGTGTAAGAGATATAAGAATTTAAAGAGAGAAAAAAAAAACGTACAAAACAATAAAATTAGAAAAAGAAACAAGAAATCAAAATTCGCATACGATACTTAAATAACAAAAACTAAAACTTCTAATAAATTTCAAAAAACATTTAGACAAAAACCATTTTCAACCATATTAATAAAAGATATAAGTTATGTATAGAGGATTAAATATATGTGTATATACATATAAGTAACGAGAAACGAAAAGGTAAAAGAAATGAAAAAAAAAAAAAAGGATAAAAGCACAAAAGAAAAAATAAATGAGAGAAGAAAAAGATAAAGATAAAAGAAAGAAAACGGATGAAAGCAAAAAAGAAAAAAACAATAAAAAAAGTAGGTTGACACATAACAGAAAAAGTGAAGAAAGTACTATTGACTCTTTTATATATATGTTAAGAAAGATTGAAAGTTACTTAAATTTCAACAAGTACAAATTTAAAATTCAGCACTTGTAAGATTGATTAGATCGGATAGCGACCAAACAAACCTAAAGGACATTGAAGTAACAAACAAACTTGAGAGAGCTTATTCCAAATTTGAAAATGACACGAGTTGCAGTTATGGTTCTCATAATTACTAAATGAATATGCATCAACCACTACATCTTTAACGGCCAACTCTCTTTTTGTGACTTTACTTGCAAGGTTTTATGCATTGCAAATTTCTGCAACAATGTTTCACATCTCATGAAATGGTCCCGGTTGTTCTAACCGAAAAAAAAACATAAATACAAAAATACAAAATATAAAATATTAATAAAAAATAAAAAAAATGAAAAAAAAAAGAAGAAGAAGAAGAAGAAGAAGAAGAGCAAAAAAACAAAAATTAAAATTTCAACAGCAAAAGAAGAAGAAAGGCTACTCTTAACGGCAAGCATTTCTTTTTATATAGTAAAATAGATTACATAGATAGAGATTAGTATACTAAGAGAGTCTTCTTGAATGATATATATATTATTTACGAAATGAATTGCTTATATATTCTTACCAATACGATGGGGAGGATTCAAATCTAAATATTTAGTACAGAATACGAGTGTTCTACCAATAACCTTCTTAAAGGATGTTGGTAAGGGCAAGCATTTTTTATTTTTTAATATTGATTGACCATTTGAAAAGCCCATAGAGGCAGAAGCAATTATTTTATTTTCAAGCTCGTGAACCGTGATACTAGTTAGAGCTTTGGGCGCTCCACTTCTTTCTTCAATTTGTTTGTTTAAACTCTTTCTTTTGTAAGATCTCAAATATCATCTGCATCAACTCTTAACTCCCCAACTGGCTCATTTAAGTTCAATTTTTATTTTTTTTTTTCGAAAATCTTTTCTTTGTTTATGGCAAAATACTAGGGGTCATGCACATTTGAAAAAAAAAAAAATTTTTTGATAAATTAAATGAAAAAAATATTTTGACGTATTAATAAAAAATATATATATTAAAAAATAGTAGTCAAGAGTATTGTAGGATTAAAAATGGGAGAAATAGTATAATAGCATTTTTGAAAAGAATGATAGTAAATTATAACATAAAACTTTAAACAAAGTAATAAATAGTATAATCAAATTTATGATCATACAATACTAAACATCATCTGTCCTCCTCTCTCTCTCTCTCACTCTAACATGAACTATGCACATGACGTGTTCCGCCTAATGGGATCACCTGACGTGTTCCACCTTGTACCGTCGTGCTTCGCCTAGTCACCTACAAAAGAGAAGCACCTTGGAGTAAGGGGGACACCAGTTGGGTGTTTGCTAAGAGCACTCCAATGCTTAAGTTAGTAAGGAGCACTGATGAGCAAGCGAAGAAGCAAAGTTTAGACAAGGCAAAGTAGATCATTCCTGAGGGAGTGATGTACTCTTTTATTTATAGGTGTTTCCCACGGGTTCGGGTCCTCGGGTAACCCTGATAGGTCGTATTCCGAGTGGTCCCAGTAGGTAAACAAACTACGGGCGTACGGATAATTGACCTCCACTAGACAGATGTCACGTGCCTTACCATTCGGGTGCTGGGGGGACACGAGTGCAGGTCATTAGTACTGGCACAGGCGGCCAGTATTATGTCAGTTAGGTCATGTGGTGGAGGGTGGCGTCAAAGCAGGATAGTGGGCATGGCATGCCCTGCTGCAATATAGTAGTCAGCCGGTACAGAACGACATGACAGGGGCATTCTAAGCTGAAGGGACTTAGCTGTGGTCGGGTTGCTCGAGCCAGTATATTGGAATCCGATGATGATTTGCTTGAGATTCCCAAAGGGGAGATAGTTCGGGGATCAGCAACTCAACGGAGGTATCGGTGGGTTAACCCGATAACCCGAGAAAGGACTTGCAATCGCGACCCAACTTATCTGGTATGATCAGGTCTCATCTGATGATTGTGCTGCCAAGGAAGTGGGAGACATTATCGAGCCCAAAAGTACCTATGATTGAAAAGATAAATGCAATAACTCCAAGCATTCAACTTTTAAATCTTTTGAAACTTGTTTGATCCTTAGAGGAATGAAAAAATTGTTTGGTAAAACGTTATTTTTTGCTCTCACGGCAAAATTATAGATGATCCCCTTTAATATCAAACAATTAGACTATATCCACATTTTTTTTTCCGTGATACGCAAGTATGAATCCTATTATGTTAAGGATACAATTGAGAAAACTAATTTCAAAACATAGAAGCCGAAAAAAAAACAAAAAGGGTGAAAGAAAGTGAAATAGAAGTATCATATTTTGATAATTTTCTTTAGAAGTATGAGATTTTTTTTCATTATAAAATATATTTGATGAATCTCAATGCTACGAGTATTGATATGACTGTTTGTGAACTGAAAATCTAAAGAATAACAAATTATGTTTCATCAACTAAAAACATAGATTTTTTGCCAAAAAGAAAAAAGTAAAAACATAGATTAGCCAACAATTTCTCGGGATGCTAAAAAAAAAAAAAAAAACACATAAATACATGGTTCAGACGACTATAATTATTTTCAAAGGATTTTTAACACAAAATAAAAAAGCACTCATTTTGCAGATTACAAAAGACAAAAATGAGTTGTGATTGATGTTAAGAGCAGAGATGGGTTTGTGTAGCTTTAACCTGAAATGAAAATACAAATAAAATGAGTCACGGAAAAATAAATGAATCAAAATAATTGAGAATGATCGAATTTAAAAATGCTAAGAAGAAGAACTGACAAAGACAAGCCAACCTAATTTATTCTGAGCGAGATCGTCTATGTACTTATTAGATTATGACAACGAGATATATCATTGTCATAGTTAAATGAAAAAAAATTTTGAAACTGAAAGAGCTATATTGAATGACACAACAAAGAACATTAACTTTTAACGAGTCAATGTCAATGATAAAAGCAACAATCCTACCAAAAAAGCTCTTAACTTGAGATGTAGAAGTAGCACTATAGATTCTCTGATCAAAAAAGTTCAGCACCACACAATATGTATTTTATCATTTGATCAAATCAGGAATATCTCT
Organism: Ficus hirta; assembly: GCA_038430175.1. NCBI lineage: Eukaryota > Viridiplantae > Streptophyta > Magnoliopsida > Rosales > Moraceae > Ficus > Ficus hirta. The sequence goes on from CM076586.1 coordinate 5,122,168, forward strand.
AGAGGATGCAAAATAATTGACAATAGGAATATACTTCTAAAATATCCTAATCTTATTAGTCATTGTAATTATCATTCAGTTGGAAAATTTTAAACGATCTGTAATTCATGATCAATGTCAGAGAAATATAGCTGCAGAAAAGCTGAATGGCTATCAACTGGGATAATTTGCTTACACTTTTAACTTGAGCAATTCTTATGCAAAAAATAAATAAAAAAAAAAGGAGCAAAGTTACATATAATTCACCAGGTTCATCAAGTCCCCACTTGTTTCATATTCAAAAAAACACACAGATGGTCAGACACTCAGAGGGTTTGGAGCATGAGGTTGCATATGTTTATTTTGGAAACTATATTTTCTTTCTTATTCTTTTATTCATTTTTATTTTTTAGACAAATTTGCTCTTTTCTGTTAAGGTAAAATAAATTACTGTAAAACCCAGAGAAAGGAGAAAATTGTTGCTTCCATTGATGATGGGAAAAAAAAAAAAAAGCTGCAATACAGAGAAAAGTTTATTTATGGGGTTTGGTGACAAGAACTTGTAAAAAACTCTCCAGCTCACCCAAAAATACAGAGGAATAAAAAAAAAAAACAATAAAGAAAAATATAACCGACTAACTAAGTCTTACAAAAATGCCCTGCCATTCTAATAGTCAAAATTCCACCTTCTCAAAGTCGTGTTGGGGGGGGGGGGGGGGGGGGGGGGGGGGGTTGGTGTGGTTTTGGAAGGGAAAAGTAAAAGAAAAAAGAGGATAAATAGCATGGAAAACAACATGAGTTTCCTACATCATACAACGTTAAGAGTGTTAGGATAGAAGTGGAGGGGTCAATGAAAGGATTTTAAAATACATGCTTGTTTGGTCTCTAGAATAAAGACGAAGGGATTAGAGGAGAGACTCTAAATCTTTCAAAATATGCCAGTTTTGATCCTCATAAAATGAAAAAATTATTGGAGAGATTTAATACCAAATATCACAAGAGAAATGATCTCTCCCTTCTTCCCCATTTCCGTCATCTAGGTGATCTACTACACGCTTCTTCCTGTTTTCTCTCTCTTTCCTACCAAGCATGGTTCCATCCATTTGGTCAATTCTCTCACTAGCACAATCACAATCATTGAAAAAACATTTTCAGAGAAAGCAAAAAGCTAAGGCTTGATTGATATAAAATCATAAAATAGATAGTTAGGACATCTCACACACAACTATCCATTTACAAATACCATGTCAACAGATTACCATAGACATTCTAATAGCTGAATTGATACATCAAGTATTTGTATCACAATCTATTGTTCCAAATTTCTTTCTTTTTGGATGCACTTCCTCCAATGCTCAGCTTGATTTCCATCTCTTTCGAGTGTAAATCATCACCCATCATTGACTCATTTCTAATATCTATGGTAATACACATTATACTCCTCTTTTTCTTTTTGAGAACATTCAACGATTCATTTTTAAATCAGCTGCAGATTTTTTTTTTTTTTTAATTTTATTATTGTCATGGCTCTCCATCACCTATATATGTACTAACACCCATAACCATCATTTAAATTACCATTAATGTTTGTTAGTTGGAGCCCAAACTTCGGCCACATTAATATTGCTCATATCACACTTAGAATGCTGAAAGATTCTAACAAATCCAATATTTCTCATTAAATTTCTTATAAGAAAAACCAGAACATGCTATAAAAAGTGAATTTTAAACTCCATAAACGCAACCTACTTTCCGCTTTAAAAAAGAAAAAGAAATGCAACCTGTACATGACAACAAAAAAGATTAGATCACATAATAAGACTACAAATACACAGACAGTAGTCAAAAAAACCAATAAGTGAAGCAATTGGTTCAGAGATAGCATTCCAATTTATTGGTGCAATACAACATTTAGTAACTCCACAAGTATTGCATCAATTTATTATATAAATATGAGGTTCTATTTTTTCTCTGAGTTTTATTCCTAAAACCAAAAATAGCAAACAAAGTGGTAAATGAAATAGTAAAGAAAAAAACATTAAGCCAGCAAGCATCATTGGTGGACTTGCACGAAATCCCGAAAACTTAAAAGCCAAAAAGTTTGTACAGATGGATTACATAACCATGCACAATAAACGAAAACGCAAATCGAATTTGCAATGAAATTGCATAACAACTATTCTAACCTTTTTAATAGAAAAAAAGTAAGAAAACCAAAATAGCTAGAAATAACCCCTATGAGTTTTTTTCCCTTATTATTTTTTATTTTTTTATAGCAGAGCTCTAAATGAATCTTAATAAAGAGTACAAACCAACAAAAGATTTTGAAAAATCATCTTTAATGGGAAACTCCTAAACGAATGTATAAGAAAAATACTGTTATATTATTTATATTAAGAAAAAGCAAAACATTTAAATTTGATTTGATTCTTTCCCAGACCTAAGATGTATATAAAGTTATAGGTTAGTCTTCACAAGTATTTATCAGCAACAAATCCCTAGAAAATATCTGTCACCACTTGGTATTGCAGTTACGTAGAATGTGGTTTCTTTTTTTTTTTTTTTGGTTTGGGGAACAAAAAAAAGAAGGATTACTCTATTTGACATTTCAAACAATTTCAACATCTCAGGTCTTATACTTGATAATCAAAATTCCAACATCCACAATGATAGGTTTGACTTCATCTAGTTTTGAAAATTAATAAACATATCAGTTTCACTTTCATTTAAAACATCATCATTATGATCATCAATACCTTCTTATTTTATTTTCATATCACTCTATTTCACTTTTCAAATTTCCAATGGAAATGAAAATCCAAGACTAAATTTTTTTTTTTTTTTTTAAGGAAACAAGATGAAATTCCATTGAACCAAAAACAATCTCTTTGACACAAAAGGAACGGAGTCAAAATTTTAACTGAAACAACAATCATAAAGTTTCCATTTTTAAGAATTTTCTTCCCACAAATGCAGTTTATATCTTACCTTTTACCTAAATTTTGAGAAAGAAAACAAAATATATCAAGCAAAGAAACTGATCTTCAGCTACACATAGCTTCAGTTTCCCAAAAAAAAAAAAAAAAAAACACGAGGCAGATAACACCCCTAAGCAACACAACCAGATTTGATGCCACAAGCAACTGCATTTTTACAATCTCGGAGCTCCTTCACCGTCATAAATCAATTAACAAAAAATAATGCCGTTTTCCTTGAACTGAATCAGCGAATCAACTTTGGTTTGCTTGGGGGTCTCCAATCAAACTAACCATAACTGATCAGAATGACAACTACAACGATCAAATGCTTTAGTTAAAAAAAAATAAAAAAAGGAAGTAACTTATTTTTCCTCTTACTCTTTAGGTTAATGGATAGTTGATGAAGTTCAAGTTGCAATAGAGATGATTGCAATTCTTTTTTGTCCGTTTAGATCTCTCTATTTTCCCCGAGCCATTTGTTGGATACCTAAAAAGATATGAAAAATAGTTCCTAACTAATTAAATTACCTACGTTTTTAAAAAAGACAATCATATTGCAGCCTCATAGTGGTCCATCTATCTCTCTCTTTTCCATTCCTTATTTTTTTCAACAGGAAAATCTCCTAATGGACAAGCAACCTTTAGAAAATCAAGTAACAAGTCTAAACTAATCTATAGAACTTGTGATACACCATAAATTGTTAGTTTATTTATTAGCCCGCAGAATGGTAAGTACTTTTTCGAGTCCCAATTAAGTTAAAAGGCATAAGTTTGTACAAATAGAAAAAGAAAACACTGAACTTCTAAACAAAACATGGAACTTTCATGTGTAGGAATATGCATAAAACAATTGCTGAGAAGTGGAGAAGAGGAAGAAGAAGAATAAGAGAAGAGCACTTTTCAAATTTAATGCGTATCAACATGTGTGTGTCATACATCTATAGGATGTACACCTTTTAATTATACTATCCATGTTTATGTAAATGCATAGAGCAATTGCAGAGATGGGGAAACATTGGTTGCAGACTCTAGGAACTCATCCATGGCTCTTCTTGTGCAAACTTTAAGGCATCAATAAGGTGTTTTCATCTACTTATAATTATCCAAAACTAAGAAAGACGAATCATAGGGTTTTCCTAGAATCGGAGGCCTCTGCTTTGGCATTTAATGAAAAGAATCCCACCAAAGAGTATACTATTAATGAAGCATCAATCTAAAACTTTTCTTTCATGGTGTCAAGTACCAAACATCGTGTCTCATGAAAGCTCTAATTTGCACTTTATCAACTTGCAATACTAAGCGAGCACATTAAAAACAAAATGCAGAACGGGAAAAACTAAGCAATGGGAACAAATAAAGTATAATCACAGATTTTGAAAACAACAGATCCAAATCCATGTGGATGAGCTTTTGATAGGCAATCTCAGTCGGCTAAATAGGTCAAATTTAGTATAAATTAGTTTTCCACCATTTTCATGACAACAGCCCCAAATCCATATAAAAGCAATAAGAAGATAACAGACGAAATTTACGGTTAAAAGGACTAACCTCAAACACATTCTAATCCAATCGCAGACCTCCAACGCTTACCTTTTCCACTCAGCCCCTAAGTAGCGTGTGAAATAGTTTGTCAATGAGCTCCTTTGATGCGCATCGATCTAGCCCTACTCTTCCCCTAGGGTGTGCCCATCTCTATTTGGTCATCACTTTCTATCCGAAAACCAAAAATTAATTCCTTTAGAGTTTATTAATATTCCTATATCACCAAAAGAAAAGGACCAACAATTCATTCAAGTAAACAATAATCCGAAAAACACTTTCATCATCATTGTTAGTTTGTCTCCACTGTATATAACCTCCATCAAAAGCATAGATACATATCCAAACAAACAAATTTCTCACACATCCACATTAAAAAAGGAAAATTAAAAACCCCCAAAAAAATGCAATGCATATTCAACACAAGGAACATCAACATGAATTTTTTTAAAATTTATTTTGAAAAAGACTTTTTCCTTTTTCCTTTCTGAAAGAAAATATGCCCATATTATATATATATATATATATATATATGCAAAGTTTTAGAGTAAGCAAATCAACTTAGTGAAGATTTTGAAACTCTTATGTTTAGAAGATAAATCGGGTATTTAAAAATAAAAAATAAAAAATAAAAAATAAGAAAGAAAGAAAGAAAAATCAAATCCAAAGATTTATTTGGGTTTGGTTCGTACTTCGTACCTCTTATCAGAGGAGGACAAGACCATCCCTCGATATGATTGAGACCATAAACTTTGGGTGTCTGTGCTCTCACCTTGCCGGCACGACCTAGAGATCAAGGAACCCTTACCTGAAAAATAAACTACAAAAGAAAATTGCAAAATTACAGGGGAAAAGAGCGTCTAATAGAAGCAAGAAGGAGAAGATCTAATGTGAAGTAGTAGTTTACACGTTACGGATTTCCAATCATTTTTTGGTTGCGAATCTTCTTATTAGTAGCGAGTTTACACTGGCATGAAATGGAAAGCCAAGAAAAACAAAAAAAATAAAAACAAAAACAAAAACAAAGAGAGAGCACCAGAAAAGGGAAAACAGGGGAAAAAGAAATAGAGAGAAAACGAAGAGAGAAGAGAGAGATCAACGGCAGTAAAGAAGAAACAAGAGGATCAGAGAGAGCAACAGAGCAAGGGGAAAAGGAGTCGGGGGGGGGGTGTTGGGGTTGGGTTTTGGGTTGGGCGTGGGAGGGGTGGGGAAAAGAGCCAGTGGGGGGTGGGGTTGGGTTTTGGGTTGGGCGTGGGAGGGGGTGGGGAAAAGAGCCAGTGACACGTGTCTGAACAAAACATGAATCGTGATAAAAATATTCATAACCTTTAATATGAAAACCTATTTTTTTTAGAGATTATAAAAAAATATAGATCAATAAATAAAATTGAAGAGTTAAATTTTATGATACAATCATAATATATACAATAATAATATAATCAAATATTCTAATAAATAAGATAACAACACATAATTTATTTGTTTTTTTTTTTTTCCAAAACATATAAAGTTGTATTTTCTTATCTCAAAAAATGTTTTAATCCCATTATTGGCTCATATTAAGAAGAGTCCATTGTTGATAGATATCTTAGATAATAATTAGTCAAAAAATAAAGCAATCTCTTCATTTCTCAATAAGATTGCTTTAGTTAGTTGCCAATTTTAATTTTCCTTTGGCAAATCATCTTCCATGGAAACTCCTTTGAGCGGTAGTTGATTTGGTTTCTTTTCAAAGTGACTTGGCAGAAATAGAGTTCTTTTTGCTTTGGTTTGAAATTGTTCTTTTGCTTGAGTACTTGTTTGAGGAAGAACCAACTCAAGATTGCTGATCAAAGTACTCTCTTCAATGTGGAGGGTTGAATTCAAGGCTGAAATAAAATTATATTTATAGTCGTAGGTGTTGCGCTCAACCTTTTTTACCACTTTTAGATAAAGTATGACCTCCTTTTCAGATGATGCTTGAATAATTTCATTAAGTTTCATAGCTTTGTCCTGAAAAAGGGGGAAAAACAAAAAGTAAAGATAGTGAAATATAGAAGAAAATAGAAGGGGGAAAAAAAGATGAGAAAAAACTATTATGTATCATACCATGGTTGTTTTCTCCTTCAATGTTTTTGCACTACACTAAAGAAGTTTTCAGTCCAACAACTGTTGTTTTGATTGAGCCTGAAGAATCTTGTAATTCAACATCTACCCTAGCTCTATAATAATAGTGGAGTAAAATAATTCACAAATACATTGTAAAATACAAAAATAACAACAGTGTATTTTTATTAGTTAATAAATCATTCAGCGAATTGGAGAGCACTCCACAACAAGACTTATAATCTAGCAAATTAGATAATTTGATAAGGAGATATTAATATAAATTTATCTATATTTGGTAGCATGAGTTAAATTTGAAAGTGAAAGAAAAAAAAAAAAACCTAAAATAAAAAGAACTTGACCTTGGTGTTGCTCTTGCTTGAGCACTTTTGCAGTAAATGCATTCATAGACTTCATTGTAATTTGAATTTGAATTTGAAATCTTGTTGCATTTGTCACATGACATGTACCAAAATGGTCGATCTAGAATTTTGACATTGACTTTAACCTTGACCCAGAAAAGGTTTGCTGTAAATGAGAAAATAGTTATGTATTAGTCTACTTCAAGTATTTGTTGTAAGTCTCTTTGAAACAAATAATAAAGTTTAATAAAATAAGCAATGAGAGTTAATTACTATGAACAACATGTCTTGAATTTTATTTAATGTTGCTAATTGATCTGGAGGAGGAGCAGAGAGTTTTGGTGTTGATGTTAAGCAACTTTTTTAAGTTATTATATCAGTCAACTTATCCGTATTTTCATACACCCTTGTTAATCACAAAAAAAGTAATAAAAACAGTTAGTGGTATGAAAGAATAAGCATAAAAATCAATGTGAAGCATTATAATTAGTAATATTAGTGGGATGAATAAATGTACTTACCAAGATTTGAGATCAAGAACCACTTGGAAATGAGGATTAATCAGGAAGGAACTATTAGACTTTGTAAAGAGGGAAAGTTCCGAGGAAAAAAGAGAAAATATATATATATATATATATATATTAGATCACAAGTTACGATGGTATTATAAGAAAAGAAAAATATTTTCATGTTACCATGGAATGATGTTACTTTAAGGTGTGTTCCAATATTGATTGGCTTTTTAGACAACAGATTTGATATCATGTTGCATTCCTTCTCAATGAAATTGTCCCACACAGTTAGCATGGCTGTTTCAAATCTGAATTTAAAGTTCATAAGATATATATACATGTAGATGAACAATGTATATATATGATATGGTAATGATCTAAAACAAACCTTTGGTTTATGAGAAATATTTCTTGTATACAATCATCAAAATTGTTTTGAATTTGCCTTTTTTTGATGCATATTTATGACCACAGCATAGATGCCCAAGGCAAGTAGTTTAAATGATTTCATATGATACATACATGACAATTGTAAATAAGCATGGACTTCATGAATTATAATGAAAGAAAAAGGTTGTCTAAGTTGGAGAAAAATACTGATTTCTGAATCTTTACGATCCATGTGGTCTTGAAGTTTGTCAAAAGGCACAAACTTATATGTTGAAAAGAGAATCCCAGTATGAGTTTCCTCAACTTCTTCTACTCTTGTTCTTCCACTCTTGTTCTTCCATTGATAGTCCATTGAACATCACCAGCAATTACTCTATATTGAGATTTGGTAAACTTTACTTATGAATTTGACACTAAATATGTTTTGGATAATTGAAACTTGTCTTGAAAAGCTTGAATATCTTGTGTATAGATTGTTGCTTGTACTTTGTTACCCTGCTTCATGACTAAGTCGTAATTTCTATTGAAAAAAAGTGGATTGAATATTTTTTTTAATTTCGTATTTTTTGTATGAAGACATAAACAACCTCAGTAACATATTGAATTATAAAGGTGAACTAAAGACTAATATTAGAGATATATTACTAAAAGGGAATGAATTTGAAGAAAATTTATCTTTGCATCAATAAGTAGCATGTTTTGATACTTGGTAGGGCTATGCATTGCAATTCTTGGAATAGATTTTCAGCTACTATAACTTTGGCAGTCCAATTTGTTTGGCCAGGGATAATCTCTGATATCAGTTTATATTTTTCAGCTATGGTGTGATCTCTCTAAGCATGACAGAATATTAATTAGAATAATAACAACACAAATATTTTCAATGAAAGTATTATTGTTACAGTTTAGTTTTTCAAAGTTTTGGAGAAAAATTAAGTGGATAACATAGTATAAGTACTCAGAAATACAAAATGATAAATATATTTGATTCACTTCCTATTTATTTACTTATTTATTTATCGTCTGTGATTTTCTAGAGAAAGTATAGGGTGGAAGTTTAAGAAAACTACTTTATGCCACTGTTAAACTTACAATGTTTTATTCCATAGTGAAAACAAGGCATTTGCAATGAGTCTAATAAGTAAATAAAGAGATTAGGAATTTTTAAGCAAAAAAAACAAAAAAAAAAAAGAGAGAGAGAGATTAGGAATTTTACAAAGCTTTACATATCATCGTTTATTCAAACTGGAGCCCATGCATATCTATTATAAATCTAGTCAACAGTTCCTTTTTTTTTTTTTTTTTTTTAACCGTTACAATTCCCATTCTTCTGTGTACATAATATTTTTAGCTAAGCTAAAACGTAGCTATTATACGTATTCTATCTATCTATTTGAGATTATATCAAAATTCTTCTAACGAAATTCTTTTTATCAAAAATTCAACTCATTATTCAATAAGGAAGAGCAACAATTTCCATCAAGTAAATATAAAGACTAACAGTAAATTTTTTGTCAGTGAGAAAGAACAATAATCACCATCAACCAAAAAAATATAATAAAAATATTAAATTGTTGTTAACAACCATTAAATTTCCAATAACAAGATTACAAAACTTAGTTTAAAGTATAATATTAAGCCGTGATTGTTAATACTCTTAGGAAATAAAATTAGGGAATACCTCACGAAAAAATTATTAGCAAGAGGAAGAAGCCATGCAGTAGCTTTTTAGGTGGAAGAAGGAATGAAGGTAGGAATGAAGAAAACAGAAGATACATCTGTATAAAAGAGATTAAAAAAAAAAAGGGTTGATATATAGAAGATAAAAAGGACAAAGTGATTGATTACAAAAGTAGATATAATTCTTGAAAAGAAAGAGTCTGATAAAAGCACATACGTTCTTACCTGAAGATGTGGTAGCAGTTAAGAAAAATATGGAGTCTAGATTTGTGTTAAAAAAAAAAAAAAAAAAAAAGACAAATATCACAGGGGATGTGATGTCTAATATATATATTTTTTATTAAATTACTATGTGGACTAAAAAGTAGGAACTTTTATCTGAGACAAAATGAAGAATATAATTGCTGATTAGTATATAATAAAATATTAGATAGAATTTAGGAATTAAATAAATAATGTGTGAATAGCTGTATGACACACAAGTTTCATTGGGAATTGTTTTTAAGCTTTTCAGACTTGTTTCAATCAGTTTTGATTGTGACTTCACTTTAGGATATGGATGGTAATAAGGTGTGTTTGGAAAAAAGTTGTCTTTTTACTGATTTATCTTACAAATAAAATAAAATATTTATATTTATACTCACAATATTAATAAATACTCATATTTAACAAATATTTTTCAATATAGATATGTTAAATTTATTCTTTTATAGATAGTTTTTATTTAATATCAGATTGAATCCTTTTATATACCCATTTTAATTTTAATTTGTTTAATTAGAAATAAATAACAAACCTAAATAAGAAAGAAAAAAATAGTTTTTCATCCTCAAAAAGTAAAAATAAAGGTTCACTAAAAAAAAGATTAAAAAAAAGAGGAAACAATAAAATTTCTTTTGTGATAATATTACTTTCAACAAAATGATTTAAAATTTAATTAGTAAAAACAAATAAGTTATAAAGAAATTTTCAAAAGCAACAAATTCATCAACCAAGTCTCTTCTAATTTATGGCCACTTCACCAATTCCTATCGAATCTATAATGGTTCGAAAACCACAATTTCAATATAAAACTATGTCTTTCACGAAGCGTATGTATGGCCTCAATCCAAATGAAAAGAAATCCATATGTAATTGTGAAGTATAAAGATTTCTTAAGAGAAAAAATTGATGAAGAATAATTTAGGATTTTTAAAATGTATTTGACAATAAATAAATTTGTTGAAATTTTTTTTAATTTCTTTAAAAAATATTATTTCCATTTGTAGTTGATATAGTATATGTTTATTTAATTATTTTATAAAAAAAAATATTTCCATTTATATGTATGTGGGTGTATGAGCATTGTTAGTGGGCTTTAAGGTAATAAAATTTATAAGATAGAAGTGTAATAAAAATCTTTAATGATTATGTGGGGGTATTATAAATATTGGAGGTGCAAATAAAATTAAAAAATCTTTAAAGTTTAAAAATAAGCAAAAAAAATAAAGTGAACATTATATTTACAAGACTTTAGGTTGAATAAAAATCATTACTTTTAATTTCTCATATATCAACTATTTATAGTTTTATCTTCAAAAGAATATACGGTCATTTTTATAAATTGAACCTGAATTCTACACTTAGTAATAAATTTTAATTTTGTATATTACAATACCTTACTGTTATAAAATGGCTTCTATATGAATAGTCCGTCAAGAACTGAACAATAATTGAACACGTTTAGATTCTATAAACTTTAGTTAATATTAAAATTGTAATTAAATATATTTTTGGGAGGAAACTATAACTCGAAAATATATCTGGTAATGTTATATATATATATATATATATATTATAAAAGTAAGTTTACTTCTATAATATATCTGATAGAGGTATAATTTAAAAAAAAAATTTAATTATCTGGTTTTATCACATAATGATGTACCAGGAAAGACATGTTTTCTTTATTATTTTTTGTTCTTTGTTGAGATATAGTTTGTTTCATATTCTTTTTTGCGGAAGACAACATGTGTTTTAACTCAAGATTGTGTTCATAACTGTCTTATGTTTACTTGATGCATAGAGCAAGAAAAAAAAAATATATATATAGTGTCTAGAAGATGATAGTAAGACTAACCTGGAAGATTAAAAAGCTAAACCGACTAAGATTTAAACGAAGGCTTGATTTCCTTCTTCGACTTTAGACTTAAAGTATTTTGCTATTACGTGTTAATTATTCTGTGTTTCATCATAAATTTTGATTAACTTTTAATTGTAAAGTAAATATATTAGTTTTTTTAATTATGATATTTTCCTCATTCATTTTAGGCTTATGCCTTGATCTCTTTGAAGCTTACAGTTTGTGTTGATTAGACAAGTTGTCTTTTTTCAGATTTAGTGTTTGTAAATATTGATAAAATTAACTTAATTAACATACAAATGTACATATTTGAAAGAAAATTAACCTAAAGGTGCTAATAAAGGATTTGTTTTATGTATCTAGCTTTTCAAAAGAAAAACCAGAGGGAGGGGGGAGGGAGGGGGTGGACATTTGCCAAACTAACAAACAAATGCAGATTTTTAAAGGAAATTCACCTTAAAGTGATTAGAATGACCTCGTTGTTGTTTGCATGTAGTTCTGTAAAAAAAGAAAGCAAAAAATAAAACTTTTAAAAAAGTTATAATTCATCTAAAAACCAAACATTTAAGCTAGAAGCATAAATCGAAAAGCAGCGATAAAAAATAATACCTTTTCATTATATCAACAACTATTATTATATATTCTTGTACTCAAACAACAATTTTAGAACAGTTTGCCAAAGTTAAAACTTCATTGTAAACAGCATTTTAGTACATTGAGCATGAAGTTGATTATTAGAAGTTGGTTTCAGAAGAATCTTGATAGTTTTGCTTGTTTTTGCTCTAGACAATGCAACATAGCTGTCCATGTGAGAAAACAGGTTCTGGAAGATATAATCCAACAAAATCTAAAGTTTATCCTTGTGATTTATTAATTGTCATTGCAAAATATGGACAAATTGGGAATTGTGTTCTCTTAAATGGGAATGGATTTTTATCATTTTCAAGTGGCATAAAGGGTATCCTAGGCAAGAAAACACTTTTCCCAATATGTTCGCCTACGGCAATTTCAACATCAATAACATTACATTCAAACCTTCGACAAATCAACATGGTTCCATTACATAACCCCTCAAAAGGATTAATGTTTCGTAGCAACATAACGGGACAATTTTCTTTTAATATCAGTTCATGAGGTGGTATATCATTTGGTGTCAAAATATTCTGAAATCTTCTTGCATACTTTGTTCAATTTTATCAAGGTCCTCATCAAAACTAAAATACCTGAAAGTGACACCTAGAAAATGTTCAATTAATATATTATTTATTTTATCAACGTAGTCATTTTTGGGGGTAATATGACACGGTTAATTATGAAGTCTAATTTATTTGTAAAATCATGTAAATTTGAAAGTACAATATCAATCAAATTATTCAATGACAAATATCATCCTCAAAAGGTACTATCAGATAGGGTAAAAGCTTAATCATATCACAAGAGTGGAGTTGTTCCATTCCATTACCGATTTGAAGCAAATAATCTGAGAATGATGGATCTATGAAGGCTCTCATATTTTGAACTAATTTGATTTTGACAAATGATGGCCATAGATAAGAATTTACTAAGCTTGCTCCAATGATTTCTTCCTTTGTTCCTATTGGGAGAACAGGTAAAACCTGAAGAAAATCTCCACACAAAACAACTACTTTTCCCCCAAATAATAAATCAGTTTTGTCTAAAGCTTCCACGGCTTGTCGACTCACCATTGGGGCTTCATCCCATATGATTAATTTTGTGACCTGAAAAAGATTAGCCAAAGCTGATTGCTTGCTAATAGAGCAAATGGTGTTTTCATTCATTTCAAGAGGAATTTTAAATCTTGAATGTGTAGTTCGCCCGCCTGGTAATATATCAGCAACGACCCCTGATGAAGTTGTTGCAAGAGTAATTAATTTATTTGATCTAATAGCAGCAAGCAATGCACGATATAAGTAAGTTTTTCCTGTTCCACCAGGACCATCAATAAAAAGCATTCCTCCTTTTTTAGCGAAAACTTTTTCTAAAATCATATCATATGCAATCTTTTGTTCTTTGTTCAGACTATTTACAGATGATATATCTAAGTCAGAAACAACTATTCCTAATTCTTCATCCATTATTTTTGCTAAATTTTCATCATCTCTTAAATTGACATCATAATACACAATTCCATAATCATTGACATTCTTGCCTATTGATTCCAAAACAGAAATTATGAATTGTAATGTTTTAAGCTCTGCCTCTTGCAAAACCATACCATCCCTTGTATAATCTTGACATAAAAACCCTCTAAATTGGCTCCATAAGTCTTTGGTTAATCAGGACAATAAAATACAAGTATTGTGGCAAATAAGCGATGTAATGAACATAGCATTTGGTACAAAGAAGCTTCTTCTAAGCATAATCGAGAGTTATTATCTCCATTTAATAATCTATGCAACAATGCAGCTTCACGAAAAGATGAAGTTGATATACCATTGACAACCTTTAAGTTTTCAAATGATGTAGCTCCCTTGATATGGTTTGGTAACAATCTTACCTCTCACCTTCTGTAGGATTCGCTGTTATGATTCGACGAATCATATTACCTATCTTTCTAGGAGTCCAAAGTTTGTGTTTTTATTCATTTCTAATTTTTACATTTATTCCTTACATTCATTTCAAAATATTCAATTAACATTGTTTTACATTTATCATCCCTTGTAATTACTTTTGTGAGGTCATCTAATTTTTTATACGTAATGAACTGATTATTTTCAAGATGCAATTGCAATGAGATAACTGAAGGATAAATTTCATACAGAATAACGCCATATATTCTCCACATTGCTTCGAGAGGAGAGATCCACCTGGCGGACTGAAACTTTTGAATCTCATCAAATTCAGATATTTCATCATTAGGATTCACATAAAAACTAATTCGATCATGTCTTTTGTAAACATATTTACACAGCTATTTAACAGCCTTAATAGTTGAACAAATTTCTAAATTAATATGGCAATCAAATTTTGCTAATAAATAAGAATTATATGACACAACCCATCTATTATCTAAATATTGGTATCTAATCTTAACCTTTTTATTATCATCACGGCGTCTATATTTAGGGTAAGAATCTTCACCAAAAGATGTTTACGAAGTATAAGCTTTAGTATAATGACTTCTACACTTTTCATTTTTTCCATGCAAACATTTTTAGGATTTAAAATACCACAAGGACCGTGCATCATATGTTTTAGAACAACAGAGTAAAGATGTGGATACATATACTCATTGGAAATTTCAACACAGACAATCTTATCAAAATATTCTGGAGAAATGATTTTTGAGCTTAATTTCAAAATTATTAGGAAGTGAGCATGTGGAAGTCCTCTTTTTTGAAATTCTATCACATATATATATGCAGCAACATGATCAAATATCTGTTTTTTAAATAAATCAATTTCCAACTCCTCTAATTTAGCTCTAAATATTCGCAACTAAGAATTTAGCTCTAAATATTCGCAACTAAGTCTGGTCTATTTTGAACCTCATCATTGCTTCCTAGTTCTTGTTTTATTTCAAGCTAATTTGGGTTGCATGTTATTGTCAAAATTCAGAAATTTTGAAAATTCAGTTTTATCTTTAAATCGGATTAGAATTTAGAAAACGTTCCTTCACAGAAGTTATAAATTTTGTCAAAAAATACAACTTTTGTTTCTGAAGCTTAATTTTATCTTTAACTTACACGTTTTCCCCTTAAAGAATTATGGCCGTGTACAGTACCTAGACCGACTATTTTTGAAAACTGATAAAAACAAAGGCCTTTAGAGCTCTTTTTTCAAAAACTTTCCAAATTCTTCTTAGGATTTTTTTGTTCTACAACTTTACAGTTATAACTTTATTCAAATTCGGCCTCTAAAGGGTTCAAAATTGAGTTTTCAGAAAACTGTCCAAATCATTTTCAAAAACCGACAGTTTGTATTTTGTCGATTCTATTTTAAAAATCCGCACACCCTACCTCGAATGGTCAAGGCCGTGGGCTTAATTCATCATGCAGCACGTCGGGTTCGTTTTTAAACTTCAACCATTCACATAACTTTTGTACTTGAAAAACACAATATTGATAACTTACTAATTTACCAAATTGTGTCTTTATGTTGATCTCTTAACTAACATGCATATAATCACCATACTTGACATATTAAAGCATAATCACATACATAACCTTCAAAACTTATCATAAAGTATAAAATCAATCTTAAGCTTAGAGCTAGCAAATCATGTTAACCTAAGCATAAATCAAACATAAATCAAACATTAAAGGCTATTAAATAGGAAAATAAGAGAACTTGAGTTTATGCTCTTACATCCCATAGCTTGAAATACACTTAAATTCCACAAACCAAAACTAATTAAAGTTTTAGTTAGGGATCATAAATATACCTCTAGAGCTTGAAAGAGGTGATTCTAGGACTTGGATGAGAAAAATCCTTGTTCTACCTCTCCACAATAAAACCGGCCACCAACCTTGTTCTTCTATCTCTCTTTTTTTTTTTTCTTTCCTTTTTTTTTTTCTTTTTTTTTTTTCCCCAAGGCTAGAGAGGAAAAGATGAGAAGATGATTAAAAGATGAGAAGGTAACTAAATGGCCAAATTCTCCACTACTAACCCCTATTTATAAGTGGAATTTCTAAAATTTTCCACAATAAATTTTTTTTTTCCTTCAACTTTCTTTGCATTACGTATTTGGCCTTAAAACACAAAATTTTTGCCTTCCAAGTCCCCAAAATAGCAGACCATGTGGAGGGTTTTAACTAAAAAAAATCTTTTCATACTTATCTTCTTAATTCTTTCCATAAAATCATTCAATCCAAAATTTATATAATTATCTACAAGTACTTGGCCTCCAAGTAATGTCATATTTGACATTTTCTCCTAACACGTAGTCCATTTTCTTACTAATCCAGATAGTACAAATATTATTTTAACTATCAACAGTCCAGTAATAATGAACTGCAGTCCAGAATTTATCTGCATATAATTGTACCGCGTATAGGTTTTTGTAACGCCCCAAATGCTACCTAACAATAACGTTAGAAAATTAACATTAAAATTAATATAGATATTGTGATGAGATAGCAATTTCTTAATTCTAGTGTTATGTTGAGTTATTTTTCACAGGTGACGCAACGAGGACTCGATGTGCTAGAACAAAATTCATGCCAAATTGATGAATTTTTTTTATGATGATTTGATAATTTTGTGTGATGGCTTAAAAATATAAATAATAAAGAAATTGTTGCATTTATTTTGAAAGTTATATAAAGCATATATATATATATACCATATATTGTTATACGGTTATATTTATATTATGTGTTTATATATATATATATATATACACTATATGTTATAAGTATATTTTATTTTTATATATACAGATTGTACTGTATATATATATCTTTATATATATATATATTTGATATTATTGATATTTAGACATCTTTATACGTGGTTTTATGTATATGTGCGAGTTATATATATATATATATATTATATAGTATGTACGGTGATGAAAATGTAAAGGAGGAAAAGTGGGAAAGTATTAATCAGAGAAGAATTAGAAGGAATCCGGGAGGGAGAAAAAAAAAAAAAAAAAAAAGAGGAAAACTTACCTTATTCCCATTCAATTCCCCCTTTTATCTGACAATTTTCCTACCCAAAATAAGTTATTGACAGCCCTTGGTCTTATTATTCCAGCCAATTAGCATTCAATTGACTTCCAATTGAAATCCACAAAGTCTACAATCAATTTTCTTCAACGCTCACTCTTTGCATCCCTAGTCTCCCTTTCCCTTTCATTCTCATTCTCTTTGTCTGCTCTCTCTGCCCCTCTCTCACGCACAAACAGAGAAAATAAAAAAAACTTAAAAAAAAAATTCCACCAAACCTCCAAATTCTTTCGAGCCAAAAATCAAAGGATTTCAAGGTATGTTTTGGTATTGTTTGATGATTTTGTTATTTGTTTTAGTTTGGAATTCTTCGAGGGGTTAGATGATTTTCTTGATGAATTTCTTTATGTTAGTTTGAGGAAAGGATGAGCAATATCTATTAAATGATGAGTGAGGGAGGCTATACGATTGACTGACAATGGTTTATTGTATTTTGTCAACAAGACGATTTTAGGGTTTTTGATTTCTTAATTCATAATTTTGTTGGTTTGGTGATTTAATATGTTATATGTTAGAAACATATCTTAGAGTTGTTTTGGTTGTGTGTGTATGAATCATTTACGTTGTGATGATAATTTTTTTTATATTTTAATGATTTTTGGATTTGACCACTGCTACTAAAATTTTCAGATTTTATGATAAATTTTCCAAACTATTTTAAGGGTGCAAATGGACTCCATTTTTAACGAATTTCATTTGGAAACTCTAGATGTCTATTTTCTTTTAAAATCAGTTTCATATCGTTTGGAGATATGTATGAATTTTTATGATTTTTCAAATAGGCAGAGGTCGGACTGCCAAATTAAGTAAAATTTTAATGATCAGATTTCAATACTATTTTTCAGGATGCAAACTGTCTCCGTTTTTAATGAAGTTGATATTTTAGAAAACTCTGGATGTCTACATTCATTTGGAATCAGATTCAGTTCGTTTGGACACATATATGAATTTTTGTGATTTTTCAAGTAGGCCAAGGTCCGGCTGCCAGTTTTTGTAAAATTTTGGTTATCAGATTCAAAACTATCTTTGAGGGTACAACGGTCTCCGTTTTTAACGAATTAGGTATCGTTAGAAAAATATGGAAGTCTACTTTCATTTGAAGTTGAAGTCTACTTTCGTTTGAAGTTGGCTTCAGTTCATTCGGAGTTCTGTATGAATATTTATGAATTTTTAAAATAATAAAGGTCTGACTGGCAGTTTCTGTAAAGATTTGTAATTTTATGAAATTGTACAATTTTTATGTTGTGATGTTATTGAATGATGAAATAGGCCTGTTAAGCGCTGCTATGATATGATGGATGTATTTGATGAATTATTATGAGCTTTTGTTGATTTTATTATATTTATTATTCATGACATGAACGGTTCTAAAGGCGAGCACCCGAGACCTCAATCGCGTGTCACCATCGGAAAATTTAAAAATATTAAGTAAGGCATTTAGGTAAGTACACTCTCACCTGCATCATGAATTAAAGATTTGAGAAGTATATATATTTTGATGTTGATGATGATGTTATGATGTTCTTAAATAATACTTCTCCTATGATGATATTATGATGAAAAGTAGATATATTGTATGTATATATGTATTTTATGCTTTAAAATGACATTGTATACTCTTAATGATGATGATGATGATGATATTGTCCGGTAAGTAGACTTTTGTCACCGTTGGTTTGGGATTTGCTACCCCAACCCTTCCGTGACTAGCACGCTATGATGGTACAACGTCGGGCCCAATATATGACGGTTTTAAAAGTTAAAAGTTTTTAAATGATGTTTATACTTATAATGATAAAAGAAAAAAATGTTTATTTACATTTATGAGATTTAAGTGTCTTACTAAGTCCTTGCTTATATAAGTTAATTCATGTTGCAGATAAAGGAAAGGGTAAGATATAGTGTTGGAGGAGCTTGGAGCGGATAGCGGGACGATATGTGATAGGAAAACGGGAGGAACGATCATGAGATGAATATTTTTAATTTCAAATAAAGTTTTGAGACTTTAGTTTATTATTATTTGATTGGATGTTTCATATGGACTTAAATTTTATTTCATGAATTGGGTTTTTTTTTTAAAAATATATATATATTAATTATGAAGTTTAATTTTGATATAGTTTTAAAAAAAAATTTCTAAAGTTTTCTAAAATTATTAAAGTAAAGTTTTCCGTTATGTAAATATTTTTATTTGAAGCTTAATATTTTCCGCAGTTTTATAAGAGATGAATGATTAAATAAGAAGTCAACTGTTACGGTCCGTGAGGGGTCGTTACAGTTTTTCTTAGGACTTAAAGTCACTTAATCTTTATTGCTTCAAATATTATTCTTAATTATTCTAGAGTGTTCCTAAACCTTATTCTTAATTCTGCATCCGTAATGATGGTCAGCCACAGTATAATTTCAATTCTGCTTGTTATACTGCAGTACCGTCTCAATCATGTCATAAGTTATGATGGTCATTCATTAGTCAGAACAATACCATAAATCATGATTCTGCCTTTTTCACTATAAGACCTCGTACTTGATTCGATGAACTGTCATTGAGTCTTATAACACTATAAGAACTCAAACACATTATGATAATTAGATCATGAGTTTCATAATGATATACATAATACAGATTTAGATTTCCTTTGTATTTATTGAAATCACGAGTCCGTCAAGAAGTTTGGTTATTAAAAAGAGATTGGAATGATGTCAACGCCAACAAAAGAATGATGTCAGACTTCCAGCGAGAGGAGAAGATCTCTGGAGAGAGATGCGAATGGTAGATGATGGAGAAGAGAGAGACTCAAGATGGTTGTGCGAGGGCGGCGCTCAAGCGGCGAACCCATCGGAGGTCGAAGAAGCTGTGGCTTGGCAGAGATGGGAGGAGAGGGGCATTAATGGTGCTCAAGAAGAGGAAAAAGAATATATATATATATATATATATATATATATATATAAATAAAGGACAAATTTGAAAAAAAAAATTTAAAAAGAGATTGGAATGACCATTCCTTCCATGTGATAAAAGGAATGTTGATTAAGCCAAAATAGGTGAAAGACCATTCCTTTTGAATGATAATTCCTTGTCCTTTTTCCAACCAAACATAAGAATTGGGCCTCATTCCTTCCCTTTCTTTTCCATTCCTTTTGCCCCAACCAAACGTGCCCTTAGTGTCTTAATAGGTAACTTAGTAAACGCACAAAGGGTGGAAGAAGAAGAAGTTAGAACAACAAAAGAAATGAAAAAATGGAGAGGAGCAGGAGAAAGAGATCGTGGAAGAGGAAGAATTGAAAAAAAAAAAAAAAAAGAAGAAGAAGAAGAAGAAGAAGCTCACGAAGACGTAACGGTTGGATGACAGAGCCAAAAAAAAAAAAAAAAACACTTGATAAAGGCAAGCGATAATGGAGAGGAGTAGAAGGAAGAGAAGAAGAAGAAGAAGCTCACGAAAACGTTACGGTTGGATGACAGAGCCCAAAAAAAAAAAAAACAAGAAGAAGAAATGGATGTCAGAGCAAAAAAAGAAAAAACAATTGATAAAGGCAAGAGAAAATGGAGAGGAGTAGGAGGAAGAGTACGTGGAAGAGGAGGAATTGAAAAAAAAAAAAAAAAAAAAAAAAAGCAAAGAAGAAGCTCACGGAGACGAAACGGTTTTGGAAAGCAGAGAAAAAAACGTCACATGGCAGCATTGTTGAGAAGACGAAATAAAGGGGTTCACTCTTTTATATATGGTAAAGAAAAGAACAAGAAAAAAGTGTACAAAAAGATAAAATAGTGAGACAAATTTTTAAGTAGTGTAAAAAAAAACAATTCTCTTTTATAATATAATTATAGATATCTCATAAATCTTACATGATATATATTATTTAATTATAATATAAAAGTATTTATATAATCTTTTTCCCCACTTATAAAAAATATATATATATTTTTTGACTCATCATGCATTCCATATATTCCTCCTCCTCTTTCTCTCTTTCCCAATAGACGGGGAAAAAAAAAAGGACTCTTTCTCTCTCTCTTCGTCTCACTCACACACTCTCGAGAAAAGAGAAGGCAAAAAAAAAAAACAAAAAACAAAAAACAAAAACAAAAACAACAAAGGGCCCATGCACATTCCCCACCAACCCTTTTTTCTTTCCCAATGCACCCCAACGAACACCTCCCCCCCCCCCCCCCCCACGCACCCTCTCTCTCTCACCCCACCTCCTGCACAAGTCGGTCACCAAAACCAAAAAAACAAAAAAAAAACGCACGCTTCAACCAAAACGTACATTGAATGAAAACAGTATAATTTTTTCTCTCTTCTATATATTGTATATAGATATGTATATAATATATATTAATATAAGATAAGATAAGATTAATGATTTATTTAACATTTAAGTTTAATTTCAATTAAATTATATTTTTTCATCTTAATATTTATCTTTTTTTTTAAATCAACAAAATTTATAATTAATTTTTAAAAAATTAATCAACACCAACGTAAAAATTTTATCTCCAATCGACGAACCTAATTAAGATTAAGATAAAATTTATTGCTATCGTCATCAAATTGCTCCGCGTGTACACACTTTTTTCCCCCCTATTGTTTTCTTTCTTTACACTACCAGTGTTTGTACATAAATTGACAGAAAGCACACTCTATAGTGTCAAACGTGATTCACGAACAACACCGATCCAAGAATTTTTTACACGACATATCACGAATAATAATTTTCATGCTCACATTGTGTGAATGTTACTAGAACACCTACAATCAGTTCAAGAAGTATTTCTAAGGAAAAATGTGAGAGGGAGAGAGAGTACCATGTATCAAAAAACTGATTGTGTCTCTCTCTACACACAGATCGGGCCAAAGTAGACAGATGTCTTGTCTCTAGAGTAAAATCAGGGTGCTCTCCAGAGACCGTTTAAAAATGATGTTTAACCACTAGTAGGGGAAAGATACTATTGGTAAGGCAAAATACCACTGATAGGGTAA
The DNA here is from genome assembly GCA_038430175.1 of Ficus hirta. Taxonomy (NCBI): domain Eukaryota; kingdom Viridiplantae; phylum Streptophyta; class Magnoliopsida; order Rosales; family Moraceae; genus Ficus; species Ficus hirta. Next base: position 5,144,484 of record CM076586.1, read on the forward strand.
AGATTCTAATTGCATGGTAAAGATTCCTTGGGGAAATCTCTAGAACCATTTTTCAATGGCTATCTGGGCCATCAAGAGTCAAACGCGGGGAGGGGGTGTTGTGCACAAAATAAATAAATAAATAAATAAATAACTTTTGTAAAAAATGCGACATCATATAATATTAATTAATTAATTTTAGAATCTTAAGTTACCACTAGTACCTAATTAGTATCCATGTTGACACCAACTAGTTATTAACCGGTAACGCCCTCCACCTACTGGTCATCGATTGGTAACTACTTAGTTATTGACTAGTAACCAGGCGGACTGGTTACCAGTCGGTAACCGTCGAGTTACCAGTCGGTAACTGTAGACGCTGGTTTTCTACAGTCAAAATTTTAACAGAAAAGTTAGTATAGAGAATGTAATAATCGATTATTTGGGCCATTGGTCATCGTGATGAAACTCATAAAGCAATATACGAACATAAATAATTATGTCAAAAAATGAATGTAAATCAGATAATCAAATCAGAAATGGACAGAAAATTAATGAACACCAAGATGTAGAGAGGTTCGCCCAACGATATGTTACGTCCTCTGTCAGTGACTGTTCTCACTATATATGGATGTTCTTGAGTACAATGGTGATCTCAGAATGTACAGTGGTTTTCTAGGTAATTCTCGGCAGAGTGACAGTAAGTAAATGTTAGAAAAAGATCGGTCCTGTATGAAGGGGGAGTCTTCCTCTATTTATAGAGGAAGTCCTGTAGGTCTGAACCCATAACCGCTGATGACAGTTTCAGATATTGTCCTAAGGGACACGTGTAAGCACGCCATTGGTGGTTTAGATTAAACGGTTACCAGAGTGAACCTTAATCTCGGACAATGGGCTTGACGGTTACTAATGTAATGTCATTGTTGATATTGGGTTCGACGATTATGGGAGATATATCTTATAATCTGTCGAACACGAGCGACGAGTGATAGTTAGAACACAAGCCTTTGTCCTTGTGATCCATCGTTCGTGGACTATATAAAGATCATGTTTGATCTGTTTGTTCGATGTTCGAGTATGAATGATCGTTATTCATATCGTAATGAATTAGAATCACAAACTGGGTCCGGCCCATTTTATACGAGTGATCATCGTTCGAGATTGAACGGAATGGTGGATTGGGTTTGGCCCAATTGTTTGGTCGAGCGTTGTTTATGATAAAGCAATATCATAAGTTGGGTCGGCCCAAAAGTAGGAAGTTCATCGTTCGTTAGACAAACTGTTAGAAGCTAATGTTGTAAAAGGAAGATGAAGTCTAACCCCAACAGATAGCCCCCTACTCTATCGAGCGATGGTTCCTCGATAGAGTGTTTGATCGTTAGCGAGAAAATCGTATCAGTCGTGGTTACATCAGATCAGGAAAATCTGAACAGACTGACGAATCAATCGATGGAAAATCTCGAGTCCAGTGAGAAATGTTATCTGCATATACGTGGCATGCACTGAGTGGTTGTTTTGAAACGGCATCATTATTTTCTGTTGGAATTCATACCGTTGTGACGTATGAAACCTGAGCTGGAATACGCGAGATTTTTGGGGATTCGAACCGTTGCAACGTACGATCCTTCGAGCGGGAATACGAAAAGTTCCGTTATTCACACCGTTTGATCAAGCACCTCTTGATAAATCGGGACCGTTGGATGCTCGGCGAAGCTATATAACGCTTCACATCCTTTATTTCCTCTATATTTACTTCGAAGCATTCGAAAATCCAGAGAGCAAAAGTTTTTCAAGAACTTCGAAACTCCAGGCAAGATTTCTTCTCTTCACCTTCTATCTCGTTCTTGTTCTTCATTTTGAGTACCTTTGATTTGACAGGGTTTTGTTTTATTCTATTTCCGAATCCTTTCGGTTGTTTTTCTGCATTTCTTCCGAGAGTTTGTAGTTTAACGAGTTTTTTCTGGGTTTTTGGTATTTTGTTCTTCGTGTTCATCCATAGCTTCATAGGATCTGGGTTAGATAAACGCTTTTAGATCCGAAATCCTTCCATCGTTCGTCCCGGATTTAGTTTGCGAGTCATGGATAAGGACAAGCAAATCATCAAAGACGTGGAAGTAGAGTGGATGAGTACTAACTCAAGTGATACTAGTTCGGATGATGAAGAGCTGGTTTCGAACACTCAACGCTCGAGATTCGAATATGCATTCGAACATAGTCGAACGGCCACTGGGACTAGTAACGCAGCATCTGAGAGGAGTTGACCGGCGATGACATCAGGAGCAGAGGTCTTGTCAATTCCTCCCATCGCTCGATTGACGAAGCCACCACGGCAACTGAGTGTTCAGTCCTTTCTACGAACGTCGAACCCAAAGTCTGTTCTGACGGAAGATGACTTGGCCGAAATCCGTGGTAAATTTGGCTTTCCCAATGAAGTCCAACTTCGTCTGCCGATGAAAGACGAACGAGCAGACACCGTGTCCGAAGGATGGATATGCATGTATACCATCTATTTTGAGTGCGGACTACGACTTCCTCTTCCTCCTCTCCTCATCCAGTGTATGAGTCACTACCAACTTGCCATTCCGCAGTTAATGCCCAACGGAATGAGGGTTTTCTTGGGATTGATCGTACTGTCGAGCGAAGCGGGCGTCGAACTTTCTGTAGATGACGTACTAGCAATCTACTATCCCCAGGAGAACTCGAAAGACCACGGGCGATACTCGATGTATCCTCGTCGGAAGAAGTAAGTTGTTGGCGAGATGAAGAATACTGACAGATATTGGTAGGACCATTACTTCTTCATGCATATCAATGAAAAGTCAATGGGAGGACTCGCCAATGCGTTCTACTCGTTGTGGGGAATTCTTCGTAAGTGTCGAACGACGAGAGTCGAAGGTATGACGCTTTTCAATATTTGACTTTTAATGTTTATTTCTTTTGTTGTGCAGATAAGGAATCCAAGAAGCCACCTCCCCAAGGTCTCCTGTTCGAAGAAAAGCTTGAACGATTGCTCGCTTTGCAGAACAGGGAGTGGGACGAAATACAGAACCCCAGGCGGTTCAGAGCGTCGAGCCTTTGGAAGGATTTCGTGGAAATCCCATCAGGTATTCCTAAACGAGTTCCTTCCTGGGTAAATTGGTCATTTGTAATCAGGGGAGCGTTGAGGAGACTCTTCGGCACTCCATTGTTCATCGAAGCATTATCTGACGAGGAGGCTTTGATCACAGACTTTGCGTTGGACACAATGAGCGTGGTGTTTCCATCACCAAAGGAGCTGCTTGCCCAAAGAAATGCAGCAATAGAAGCTGCGAGGGCTGCTGCAGCGGCAGCAGAGAACGCGAGTAAGGCTAAGGAGCCTGTTCCTTTGCCCGTTCTTGAATCTTCGCCCGAGCCTCCAGCGAAGCCTGCCTCTCCTCCTGCCAAGAAGGGGAAGGCAGTTGAAAAGGGAAAACGAAAATCCCTACGAAGCGGAGCAAAAAGTCGAAGGTAGCGACTTCCGAGCCGGACGTCGAACCTTCAATTGTTGCAGGGGAACATCCGCAAGTGGATGTGGATCTATCCCCAAGCATGAGGCTCCTAGAAGACAAGGAGACGAGCGTTCGAATTATGAATCAGCTCCTTTCTGATGCGGACGCTGAGACATTGAGCCGGGGTCCTCTTCAAAGCCATCTTGACGATCCGTTATGGGATAGCTTGAAGGTATGTATTTATAAATTTGTGAATTGTTCTTTGTACATTTGGATATAACCATCAAAATGCTAACTTGAATCGAATAAAGGAGCTCGAAATCAGAGAGCGAGAGCTCGAAATCAGAGAGCGAGAGCTCGAAGAGAGAGAGAGAGAGAGAGAGAGAGAGAGAGTGAACAGAAGCCACTGGACATCGAGCGTAATTTCAGAGATGTCAAGACATGATGGGAGTCACCATGGTTTTTCAGTACTCTCCCAGTGGATTGGAGAGCTTGCGGGAAAGGCATCTGTACTAGAATGTTTTTCTTAACTTCCTTTGCATGAAGGTCTTCTTTGTTGCTGGAAGTGGCAACATCAATAGTGCTACCGGTTGGGTCTTCTTGAATTACACTGCTTCAAGTAATGATGGCATTGACCTCCTTGATATTTTGAGCATTATGGGTGGAGGTTTGTGTCGTGTGATGTCCCATTTGGGCCGATTATGCCTGAGATGGAAGTTTTCCCACTTGTCAATTTGAATATTTGACTCTTGATCTCCTTATTTTCTTCCGCCATTTGCTTCCACTTCTTGTTTTGAGTCTCCATGAAGGCTTGCAGGATATCTTCAAGAGAACTTCTCATTGGCTGATGTTGAAGAGTAGATAATGGCTTTGGTAGCTGTGAATGTTGCTCATATCTCCATTGCTAGTTGGATGATTTCGCTTGTTGATATGGGTCCTTCCAGCTGAAATTTGGGCGGTTACTCCAACTAGGATTATAGGTTTCAGAGTAGGGTATGTAAGGTGTCTTGTTTCCCGCTATAGCGTTACATTACTCCTTGTACACCCCCCCCCCCCTCATTTTACCATAGGTCAGGCAATCTTGCGGTCAGTGTTCCACCCCTCCACACACGAAGCATGGTTTATGTAATTCGACCCTTGTTACCAAATGGATCCCTTTACCATCTTTGGATTTCAAGGCCTTAACTTGCCTTGTTAGGGCCTCAATCTGAGCCTTGAGGTTGTCCTCCTCCTTTAGATGGTAGACTCCAATTGGTCGGGACCTATTGGTGCTATTAGTAACACTCGGTCTAGTCCATGTATGGGCTTTTTCAGCTATATCATTTAGGTATTCAATAGACTCATCAGGGTATTTGTGCAGGATTTCACTGTTGCACATCATTTCAACAAACTGATGCTTTCGGATTGTGAGTCCTTCGTAAAAATAGCTGACCAGGCGTCAAGTCTCGTACCCATAGTGGGGACACATGTTCAATAGATCGTTAAACCGTTCCTAGGCTAGATATTGAGTTTCGCTGTCCTTCTGGGAAAAGGTTGAGATATATCGTTTGAGACCATTAGTTTTATGGTGTGGGAAGTATTTGTTGCAAAATGTTATCGTCATTTCTTCCCACTATCTAATGGACCTCAGCCGAAGAGAATATTGCTAGTTTTTGGCTTTGCCTTTAAGAGAGAAGGGGAAAAACTTCAATCTCATGGAGTTAGCAATGTCAGCTCAGCTATGGAAAGTGGCCAGTACCTCCTTAAATTCCCGAATGTGAACGTACGGGTTCTCACTTTCAAGCCCATGAAAAGTCGGAAGAAGTTGAATCATGCTAGGCTTGAACTCTTGATTCAGCATATTCGGTAAGAGCATGATGCATGATGTGGCCGTGCACGCCGGGTGAAGATAATCCTTCATCGTCCGTCCTTGTGTTGTGCCATCGCTGTTGGATTCCAATGTAAAGTTGCTAAAGATGAGGTTGGCGATGAAGGGGTAGAAGATGAGTTGGAATAGGCTTTAGATGAAGTTTCACTAGGAGCTTGTTCAAACTCTAGCCTTCTCATGAATCTCCCGAATTCATCTCTCGGACGATGCATTCACCGACATATTTTTTATTTATTATTTATTTAATTACAAAAGAAAACCCTAAAAACAAAATGACATAAATAGACAACAATAATATACTAAATTACATAAATAAAATTCTATCATTAAAAAAAAAAAAAAGAAAACTCAATTATATTCTTTTGTTTTCTTTTTACACACACCTATATATCAAATTCTTAAATAAATAACTTATAAATATTACTGCTTTGAAACCTATAACAAAAAACCTAATTTTCACTTTAATTTTTATTCTTCAATGAGTAGTCCAAACAATTTTGAGGTATGTTAAATGTTGCAGTTGCTTTTTTTTTTTTTTTTTTCACTACATAATTTTTATGTTGCGGTTGATTTTTATTTTCTTTGTGTATGTATTTCTTTTTACGTTTTTTCGTTTTTTCCGGTTCTATGTCGTTGTTCGTCTGCTTGCTTTTTTTTTTTTTTTGTTTCTTTTTTAATTTGTCCGGTTCTATATATCGTTATTCTTTCATCAAGTATGTGTGTGTGTCTATATATATATATATATATATATATATATATATGAATATGTTTGTTGAAAAAAGTGGGTGGTGGAAAACTGTTTTGGTGTAAAGAAACGGAGTAGAATAGAGAAAATCAAAAGGGTTTGAGGCGTAGGAATTACTTTCCTTAAGGTTTTATTTGCCCCCACTATAAACAGTTTACTATCGGGTGTTTTGGCAAATTACCTCCAAGATACAACAAACCCACGAATTTAATAAGTAGCAATCTTATTAAATTCCAGAACAAAGATATGAAACTAATATCAGAAACTGGATTTTTTATAGACCTTGAGATGCATGTTCATGAAGCATTGCAACAGATACAACAATCGCACCTTTTGACCCAACAGTCACAACAGATGCACCTTTTGACCCAACAGTCACAACAGATACAACAATTGTATCTTTTAATTTAAAAGGTGCCTTTTCAGTCAAAAAACGTATCTGTTCAACAGACATACCTATTGGTCATCAGAATTAATTATGACCGTTAAATTGAAATAATTCAATTAACAGTTTAAATTAAATCTGAAAACACTCAAATCCGACCGTTAGATCGTGTCCGATCAAATCAACGGTCCAGATTTAATTTGGAAAAACGCTACATCGAAAAAAAAAAATTGCTCCTTGACTCCTTGCGACGATGCGAAGTGCAAAGTGCGCCCTAAACGCCCAATCGCCCTCGCGCGCGCGCGCGTGTGGTGGTGCATAGTAGTAGCATAGTCTCCACTATACATTAGTAATTCTTACACTTCACTTATTTCATTTTATACCACTATACTTGCTTGTGCTTTTCCAATGTGGGACTTTTGTTTCCACTACCCAATGGTAATACAAGAGATATTACAATCTCTCTAACAATGTTATATGCTGTTTGTTTGTTTGTTTGTTTTTTTAATTTCTTGCAAAATTGTTATTTTAATCTATATTATATATACGAATATGTTATGTTGTTAGTCTTTTTTTTTTTTAACTTTCTTTTTTCTTGTAAAATCTTTAATTTACAATAAAACATAAAAAAAAAGGGTGGGTGTGAAAAGAAATTTAAATTGGTAGAGTATTTTTTATTTTATAGTAATTAAGGATAATTTTGGAAATGAAAGGGTGTGTATTAAGCAAATTTAATATTTTTGAATTTAAAAGGGGCGCGTGTTTAGAAGGGGGTGTCTCTGTAGAACATTGCACCCACAAAACTTTTAAATGTCCCCACAAAATCATAATGTATATTTACTACAATTTTATCCTCAAGTAAAATTACATTAAAACAAAATAAATATCATGCATACCCCGACATTTATTATAACTAGGAATAATAATTTTTTTAACAAAGAAAAACATCCACCATTTTGATTTTAACTTTTGTTTGTTATGCTCAAAAAATACATATAATAAATTATAATTTACGCTATTTTCACCGAATAATAAAATAATAACTCCCCCCTCTTTTAAAAAAAAAAAAAAATAAATACAAAAAGAGAAGTTTCATTCAATTCAAAAGAGAAATTACAAACATATGTGTTTAACCCACATTATATAAATAAAATCCTCAATGAAAACCAATACCAAAGGTATTTTTTGATGACACACAAAGAGAAAAACAGATGTCTGAGGCTCGGAAACAGGATAGTACCTCAACATAATACCATCGAGCACACATAGGGTTCTTTTCAAGAATTCCTCCACAATCGATGGAAACTCCATATCGATTGAGAGGCTACTAACTATAGTACAAAGGCCGCCACTAAATCCGTTTAGATTCATATCTAACTGAACTAAAATACAGTACATATTTAGATCTGGCATATAACAAACTAATTCAGAAGGTGGAGAAACCACCACTATTATTACAAATCATAACATAAAAGAAAACACTAAAGTATTAAACCTAAAAAGTTAAGACAAAGACGTCATTATTAAAATCCTACGAAAAACTAGGAAAATCTCACCATCACAGATACAATCATTGGCAATAACTTGGTCACTGCACCTACTAAGACTAAGCCAAACAAAGCCATTGAGAAGAAATTTGCCGCTAAAAGACCAAGCACCCAACATGCCCTCATCTTCTACACGTCATATTTATTCCAAATTGACTTTAAATAGTTACGCTGTAATATGGCGATGAGATCTTCTCCATACGGGCCGGAAATTCAAAGGCCAGTCCGAAGGTGCCGCTGAACTCTGGCCCCAAAAAAGGAGAGGGGAGGCTACAAAACCCTAGGGTAGAGAGAAAAGTTTAGAGAGAGAGAGTTATTCTTTTGTTTATCCTTTGTTTCTCCCACAATTCTCATTCTTCTAATTCTCCGCCTTCTTCTCCACACATTTCTTCTTCTATCCCACGTTTTTTTTTTTTCTTTTTTCTAGAACTCCCAGATTTCATCTTCACATTTATCAACAATTTTAATTGGAACGATGTTTGTAGGATAAATAATTAGTTTTTTTTTTGGGGTATAAAATCATTTTTTTTCTTTTGTAAAAATTAGAATATTGGCCTTTTTTGAAAAAATTAAAATCTTTTAATGAGAAATAGTAATTGATGTGGTTGCAGGCTTAACCTAGTGATAATATCACACCTAACTTCACTAAAAGGTATAGAGTTAGAATTTTCCTCCTTGAAGTTCAAAAGGAAAAAAAAAAAAAAAAAGAAACAGCAATTGATTAGGGTTTAATATTTAGTATGTAACTTAAATTAAAACAGTTTAATTATTTTAAAATTTTATAAAACCAAATTATAATCAAAGTGGGGGTTTTGGGGAGTTAATTGGGTATTATGAGAATAATATCTATAAAAAGAAAGATTTTTTAAATCTTAATTAAGAGAGCATTAATTCGTGGGGTTATTTATAAAATTTTTAGGTGCAAATATAACTATCTTTATTAATATTGTGACTGTAAATCTAAGCACTGTCATGTGAATAACCCAATAAACCACTCAACATAACTCACTTGGCAAAAACTATGGGCCCAGATGCTCATACAAAAGAAGGGGAAGTAGTTGCTGCCACCTTTTGAGCGTCTGAGTCAACGTGATTAACACGCCAACTATTTACCATGATTTCAGGACAGGTTTACCAAACCATTAAGTAATCTGATGGAAAAGGTCATCAAATTAAAAAATAAAGTAAAAATAAGGAGAATCCTTAATTTCTTTACTAGTGTTAACTTATTCATTGAGTAGTGTAATTGAAAACAATCTCATTTTCTTTATAATATTTATCAACTTTAATAATATTTGTCACTATTATCAATATAATTATACATTAACACATGAAAATTTTGAGATTGATTTATTTTGACAAGAAATCAATACCAATGAGATTAGGGATGGCAATCGGGCAGGACGAGATCGGAGAATGCTTTCCCATCCCCATTCCCATCCCTGCCATCAAAATCATTTACATCCCTATCCCCATCCCTGCTTAAATAGAAGTGGAGCATGGCATGGAGATTCCCTATTAGAAGGACTTTCCCCATACTCATCCCGTTTTCTATTTATTATAAATATAAATTTAAAAATATAATAAAGTAAAAACAAACAATAAAGTATAAATATACCATAAATTTAGTTTAAAACAAAGATTTCATAATCAAATCAGCAGATAAAAATATGCAAATAAAATCTTAAAAAATAAAGTTATTAAAAATTTCATCAAAATGTTACAAACTATTAAAACTAAATATTTATGAAACACTTAAGTTTAAAAAAAAAAAAAAAAACTTAAAACCATAAAAAAATAAATATAAAATTATCATTTTTTATCATTTCCTCGTAGTTTCAATATTCATTTCATGGATGCATATACTTTCAAAAATAATTTTCATAATATATTACATATTTAAAAATATATATTAAATCACACATATATGTACATATATATATATATATATATAAATGAGAACGGGGGCGGGAGGTGGAGGGAGTGCTTTCCCCATCCCCTTCCCGCTAAATTTCAAGGATAAGATTTCATCCTCGTTCCCGTCTCCATCCCCAAACTTTGTCCCCTATCCCCGTCCCATTCGGAGCTGATCCCCACAGGATCCCGTCCCCGCGGGAAATATTGTCATCACTAAATGGAATGCAAGTATTGAAATTCTCATTTTTCATTCCCTATATTATATTGGGTCTATTAAATTTTCATTTGTCATTTTGTAAGTAAACACATGATTAAATAAGAAAGAGAATAACTATTTATTTTTCCTTCCCTTTTGATGCAAAATAAACTGCCCTTAGACCTTACCAATTGCCATAATCCATGGGGATGAAATATAGACGAATATAGACCCTGCATATTTTCTACAAAGCAAAAGGCCAAAAAAAAAAAAAAAAATGATAATCATGACCCGTAGATGTCCAAAACAAGACACTTGTGGCACATGGCATGGGCATAACTCATGTGCCACAACTTTAATTGCCACACCTTCAATAACATTTCAACAAACCAACAAGAAACGTAGATAATAGTTTATGTGGGGATAGATTGCCGTACAAGACATGTCCCTTTGTGTGCAAGAACAAGATCACGCTCAAATAGTAAATATATATATATATATATATATTTTTCCTTGAGTAAAGGTGTAACAAGATAGCGTCCTGGAAGGTGTGTCTGGATCACCTCCTTTATCGTTTTCTTGGAATCAGTGGTGTTGGAAGCTAGAATCCTTGACGATGGTCACAGGGCAAGGAGCATGTGCAATCACATGGTTGCTTACACTTCCCATTATAATCCTGTATTTGCACAATCGAAAACCAACTCAAATACACATACGAGAACACTGAAGGATTTTGTCTTTAAACATCCTTAGCAAATTCCATTACAAGGGGTCATTGATACATCAAATTTTAATTATTCCCAATTATTGTCCAATATATTGTAATTAAGTACAAAACCGAAATTAGCGTACCTTTGGATGGTCCCAAGTCCTCTGCTTCCCATGACCAAAGAGTCCAACTTCAGATCTTCAATGGCTTCAATGATCTTCTCCCTTGCATCTCCCCAGTACAGCTTTGTCACAACGTTCACCTACAATTATGATTTCACACCCCAAAAACAATATATATAAACTCAGGTAAAAGATTTAAAAAAAAAAAAAAAATCGAAAAAAGAAAGAAATGAAAATTCGATTACTTCTTTTTGCCTAGAACCAGTGTCAAGCAGATCAAGAACTTCAATATCAGTTTTAATATCGTACTTCTTCATAACCTCAGGCTCTCTAAACTCAGTCAAAGGAATAAGAGCTAAAGCAATCAAAACAACCGAAAAAAAAAAAAAAAAAAAAACCCAGATTAGACATGCAAAGAAATTAAAAGTGGATGAATATATAAATGTAAAAGTAGTATCAAAACACGTACGCGAACCAGATTTGGACCAGAGAAGGTTACGAGACTCATCGAGAGAGTTGTGGCTAACATGAACAATATAAAGAGTGTCTCCTTTGTCGGCCAAATTGTCAATTGCCCATTTTAGAGCGTTCTTGCTGCTCTGTGAGAAATCAATGGCCACTCCGATTTTCCTGTCCTTAACCATCTTCTTGATCTTTGTTCTTCTTGTTTAGTGAGAGAAAGAAAACGAAGAGAGAGATGAGAGTTTTTGTTTTTGTTTTTGTTTTTTAATGCTTCGGGGTTTTTTGATAGAAGAGAAAGCTTTACAGACAAGTTGACAAACAAAGATGCCTTTAATGGGAATGAAGCTGTCTTTACAGCTTGTTTTTCTTTCTTGGGTGTTTCTTCACTCCACTCAACCGTTTCTTGGCATTTACTTTTCATCCTGAACGTCCACGTTTTACTCTTCTAGCATGCAGACCGTTGATCGGAGTTTCAAACTTATGAGCAATTTTAATTAAATTACGGTGCTTATATTCGTTTTTCACGCAATAGTTGGATGAAATGTGCCCATGTGAAATCTACTCTTTTTCTTCCTACTTCGATAGTCTTGACGACTCTAATATCCATGATAATTTTTTTTTTAAATTTTATTTGTCTATTCTACCTATATAGAGAGTGTGTTATTTATTTTGTTTGTATATTTCATACATTTATTTGTTTATTTCACACGTTATATAACTAGTTATGTTAAAAAATGAAGAGGGGTTGCTACTCATATGACACTTTTTTTTATGGCTTATTGTATAAAGCAGGTGATTATAACATAATTTTTTTTAGTTATATTTACCTTTTACATATATTTAAACAAATCAGATTTAAAATAAAAAAATTATAAATAAATCAATTAATTATTATAAATTCTTAAATAAAAAATAAAAATATCGGATATTATCTTATGCCAGAAATGTTTCTTAAAAAATATAACTTGCAATTAACTTTTGGGGTTTTCTACCATGAGACCTTCTCTTTTATCCCATCAGTAGGGTAAATATTTTCAACCCCAGTATTGTCTTAAACGGTTTAGATGCTTTGGAAACACACAATTTGTTATGCATTCAACCACATAGGATCACAAAACATTAAAGAAAAAAACAGAAAAAAAAAGTCTACCTTCTCTGTGTTTGTCTGGCACCGACGGCAACTATCACTGCGACGGTGGTCCGACGCCGACGGCGACCATCACCATCACCGTTGTGATTTGCCGGGGTTTGCGAGCGGCGTCATCGTGGGTACTGGTTAGCATAGATCTGGCTACGTTTAAACTCAGCACCTCCCTTGCTGCTGCGACGGAGGGGGCTCGACGGCTGTGCGTCGGAGGGGACTCAAAGGCTAGCGCGGCGGAGTGGGCTCGCACCGGTGACGGAGGCGAGCCCTGTTCCGGATCTGGACGATCGGTGAACACCCCTCACTCTCATCCGCGGCTCCGCCCAAACACCGGCCGAATAGCTTCAAATCGAGCGTTCTTCGGCCATTTGCGACATGGGATGGGCGTTCGACGATGGAGAACGCCGTCGCCGTCGCTTCTATGGCCTCGCCAGGTTCGCTCCGGGAGCCACCACGACTGTCGCTCTTGCTCGGTGTCCCTTGGGGGTCGGAATTTTTTTTTTTTTTTTCAATATTATCAGATGCATGTATTTCACAATAAGTCTGGCGAATCTTTTCCATCTCGATCATATAAAACTAATTAGACGGTCTAAAATTTTTACCCATTAGATGGAATAAAATGGTGAAGTCCAGAACTTCCCTTAACTTTTAGTTAAATTACTAAAGCTTTGACCAGTATTTAAGTTGTCTTTTTTTTTTTTTTTTAATCAATAAAATTTATAATTAATTTTTAAAAAATTAATTAATTTTAATTTAAAAATCAACAAATCAAACGCAAATTAAATGTCATTGTTCTTCGTGCTTTTATTCTTTTTTAATCTTCGGTAGTTGTTAGTTTTAAGATGCTAAAACTGCTCAGAAGGATGGGACAAAGAAAATATAAATTTGACCTTGAACATGGAAATATTTTGAAGTCTTTGAGGAGAGAGAAATTTCATTGGAGAGGACAAGGAAACAAGCATTTGGAAAAGAGGGCTACAATTGGTATATTATTGAAGCCATAAAATTTTATGTATGTTTAAATAATGAATATGTGTGTAATTTAAAATATTGGAGGCAGGAAGCTGCGTTGCACCTTCCGTTGTCATTTTCATATCCCCATAGATCACACACCATCATTAACTTCTGACGATCCAAATGCATACTATCATAGTCAACAATTATAATTAATTTAAAATTCTTATTAATTATTATCTTCTCAAGATAACAATTATTCAAATTTTAATAATTTCTAAAATTTTATAATATAACTCGAGATTGCATCATCTTAATACGTGAGCGCAGTCCCTTGCTGGGACTTCCCCTTTGGCCTGCGCCTACACCGGAGGAGGGGGTAGGCGCACTGCTTCCTTATGTCCCATATGGGAGACTGCTGACATAATACAGGATGACCGGAAATTATTTTATAATATATTTTTAGAATTTGTTAATTAACAAAGGAATCTGATGGACGTATAAAATAAAAGTTAAAATACTATTAGATAAATTAATTAATTTAGAATTAATTTATTTATATTATTAAATTTCATGATTACTTCATTAAAAATATGAAGTTGAACTCTTTAATTTTACATCAAATTACAAATGCTCACAAACAACGCTTTTGTTCTTGATCAAACTAGTTTACCGTTTGATCAAATCTTATATTCTAAGAGCAGGAACTGCTTTAATCAATAAACAGACTTAAGCATCTTGTAAACTTTATTCTACTTGTCCTTTTTTTTTTTTTTTTTTTTTTTTTTTTCACGAACTCGCCTAGTTATACAATAAAGACATATAAATAGACGGTGAAATAAAATTTTAACCTTATTTTTAATTATGAATTATATTATAATATCTATCATGGATAAAAATACTATTAACGAGCTTTCATAATCCAGTATAAAATCAAATAATTTAGTATCTTAAAACTTGATATCATCATAGAGTAAGATGTTAACAGATTATATAAATATCATGTTCATAATGATAGCTATGCCAAAGTGGTCAACGACTGGGAGGATTGAAGATTTCGCTCCAACTATTCTAGAACTGAGTCAGCGGCTGAAAACGAAAAGCATAATGGAGATGGACTGGATATATAAACATGAGTCAATCAGACTGATTACGGGAAAAAAAAAAAAAAATTCCGTCAACTGAAAAACGTAGTTATTTCTATATAATAAATACGAAGACTCATCAGCATTACATTTTCTTATATTTTCTTGCATTCCAACAAATTGCTACAACAGGGCTTCAGCCAGAAAAAAACAAAAAAACAAAAAAACAAAAAAACAAAAAGATTGACCACTAGTATATATATAAGAAAGCAATAAACTAAAATGTAAATTATACAGAGTTATTAGACATTTTTAGTATAAAAATACACCATTGGCATGTAGATGTGCATTCTAAATTATGAACTCGTATTATCATTATTTCAAACAAACTGATATAGTATTATTACAATGCAAAGTTACATATAATCTGTAAGGTCTAAACTTTTTTTTTTTTTTTTTTAAATTTTTATTGCTTAAACTTCAACATTCAAGAACTTCTATCATTAGATGCAAGATCATCTTATCTTAGCATTACACACACAACTTTGAATAGTTCTTAGTGCCGGGAATAGATCAAAATTGGAGTTTTGTATTTTAGTTTTGTGTGTGTACTCTTTAGTATATTCTAACACTATAGCCACTTGCTAAAATCACAATCCAAAATATTAAAAAAAGAAAACATTTTCCTTTTATCAGTAGCCAATCAATGTGTTGGGCTGTTGACAAGTAGGTTGAGACTTAAACATATGTAAAGATCGGAAAAATTAATTAAGAAATTATTATAATTAATTTGAGATCAGCAGTGAATCTTGAATTAATTGAACATGATTAGTATAATTTTTCAGAAATTAGATAAATTTTCAAAAATTATAGTTTAACCTACAAATATTAAAAAATTGTCATTTGGCCCCAAATGTCAGTGAATATTTAAAATGAAATTCCTTGTGGGTTTAATTATAGATTGAGTGAATAAATTGAGTTTGGTCAGTCACAAATAATTAAGGGTCTTATTTTTAATTAGATCCCAAGTAGTAGGAATAATTAAAAGGTCTAAGTGTTGAAAGTAATTTAATTAGAATAAGTAACCAAGTTGGTTATCTTGTTGGAGTATAAGAGATCTATGGGATAATTAGGGGATATGTCACGAAAATAAAAGAGGGATTGATTTTTGCTACAAGTTAAAAACTATTACAAAAATTACCATAAAAATGATGTAATAAATTTATTTTAAACATTATTTTTTTAGTTTCTCTCTTCTCCTCATTCTCTCTCTCTCTCTTCCCCTCTCCCCCCTCCACGTGAGACAGCGAACCTGATCTCTATCTTTCTTCTCTCTCTCTCTCTCTTCTCTCTCTGCACTCTCATTCCCAAAACCCAGATTCATGTCCACTGACGGGGGGCGGGGAGCTAACTTTTTTAACATTTTTATGCAGGGGGGGTTTAATTCAAAAAAATATGTACGCGTATAAATTAATATTTACCTTTTTAAATTAAGAGTTTTTTATATTTTATTTGTCAAACAATATGAATTTTATAAAATAATCTTATTAAATCTATAAATATTAGTGAGTCTAATAATTTGACCTAAATTATAATCTTAAAAAATAATTTTAATAGCCCAATTTTTAAAAGATTGGCATATCAAGTAATATTTTGTTTATACATAAATGAAAAACTTTCAAATAAAGTTAACTCTTCACTTACCCATTCCATCATTTCAAACAAATTTGGAAATTTGCACTTTTGTTCAAGGTGTTATTTTAATTTTAAATTTGCACTATTTATATTTAAGAAAAGAAAATATTTTGATGTATATGAATTTAACATAGCTGCTCTTTTATTGAGAAAATAATATTAATTACAAATGTATAAAATATTTATATATATCTATATATATATTTTTCATTTTTACAAGTGATATATTAGATTTGGAGCTTTAAGATATGAAACTTAAATGGTTATGGTATTATGAAGATATTAAGATCAACATTTCAATTTCAAGTTTTTTCTTGCATTATTTTTATTTCTAATTGTATATAACTTACAGTGACATACTGTCCTATTTAGATATAATATTGATATTTTCATGTGTCAATATATCATGAATTTAATAAACAAAAATTGTTACATATATATATAGGAATACTCTCCCGTCCAACATCTGGCCATTCAACGGGGTAATAGAGAGAAAGAGAGAGAGGGAGGGGGAGAGATGGAAGACAACCCAAGAGACTAAAATATACAACCTAAAAGACTAACCGGTACAAGTTTCATCCGTGTCTGGTAAAAAACGGGATGCCGAACACGAAAATAAGTATATATAGATGCTAGTATAATCTTGATTAAAAAAATTTTTGGCCCCCCTTACTAATAAATCTTGGCTCTGTCACTGTTAATGTCTCTCTCTCCTAGTTGAACAGAGACAACTTATCAGTGATAGCGAAGAGGTCGCGGCAACAACTTTGAGTCGGTGAGGTGAAGAGGCAGTGATGGTTTGGCGATCTCTGTAAGTTGGTGATGACGGCGACACTTTCCGCGAGTTGGTGACAACGGTGATGCTTTCCACAGGCCGACAATGCCATTCTTCACGAAACGCTCTTATTTCTTCGCAAGTCCGGCAAGATCTGGCCAAACTCATGCCGATCTGGTGATGCTGCCATGACTACACCTCCATGACGGCTTATCTCTCCCTCAATTGCGATGGGAGCAACAACACTAACGCAATCGAAGCTTTCTCCAATTGCTTCAATGATCCACGACAATAATGGCTCAGCGAGGAGGCGATCGAACTTGCTGTCCTCTGTGCCTGGCTAACTATCGTTAGATTGTTGTCTAGGCTGATTTTGATGATTTGCAAGAATGTCATAATTTTGGCATCTCCTTATAATTTTACCCACAGTAAGATTAAAGTTGATAACTTTACCATTACATAACATTTAATTAAATAATTAAATGAAAAATAGTAAATAGACAAAAATATCCATATATCTTTCTTTTCTTATCTTTTTTATGGGAGAGATTGTGGTAGAGTCTCTTTTAGAGACACTATCAGAAGTTACCCATCTAAAGGCTAATATTGAGAAATTTTTAAGTGTTCGGCTGTGATTTTGTGTAAATTTGAGATTAGTTATACTAAATCTCCTCTCTTTTTCCTTAAAAAAAAAAAAAAAAAAAAACTCCTCACTCTTTCTCTTCTTCACCACCACACACTCTTTCTCCTCTCTTTCTCTCTTTTCTTCACCGCCGGTGAAAATGCGAGTGGGCGTGCGATGGCCGGCATGCTTAGGTGGGGGGAAGGTCGGTTGGGTGTGCTGGCCGATGACGGCGCGATGGCCGCCATGTTGGAGGGGGGGGGGGGTGTAGGTGGGGCTGTTGGGCGTGCTGGCTAGTGACGGCGCAAGTGGGTGCACAGTGGCCGGTATGCTAGGGTGGGGGGTCGGGCAGTTGGGCATGCTAGCCAGTGATGGTGTGGTGGCCGGCGTGCTGGGGTGGGTTGGTTCTCTCTCTTCTTCACCATCAGTGACGGCGTGAGTGGGTGCGCGATGGCTGGCATGCTGAGGTGGGAGGGGCAGTTGGGCATACTGGCCGATGACGACACAATGGGCGGTGTGCTAGGGTGGGTTGGTGGGTTGGTTGGGCGTGCTTGCCAGCATCAATTGAGGTTACCTTTTTTTTTTTTTTTCCTTACAAATTTCAAATTTGTTTTTTGTAATCCTATGTACCAGTGCCTATTTTGTCCATGATGCGCCTTTAATATCTTAACCATTAAATTAAATTTGAATGGTCTAAAAATGGTAACTACTGGCAGTGTCTCTTAAAGAGACTACCACAGACTCTCCTCTTTTTTATTTATTAGAATATTTTTTTTAGATATCTCCGACTCTGATTATCGACCAGTCAACAGTCACTGGTTACTTGCCGGTGTGGGTCACCGGAGAGATTCTGTTAGAATCCAAAATAGATTCTGATATAATTTTTTTTTTCATATTTTAACAAAAATGACTGGACGTATCTAGCTCCGATCATTGATGTCAGACGGTAGCCAGTACTGGTCTTCAGAGAGATTTTGTTAAAATCCAAAATAGATTTTAAGAGATTTTTTTTAATAGACTTCAACAAAGATGACCGGACGTCTTTGACTTCGGCCACCTACACCGGTCGCCAGAGAGATTCTGCTAAAATCCAAAATGGATTCTAATATATATATATATATTTTTTGTATTTCAACAAATATGATCAAACATATTTGGCTCCAATTATTAGCGTCAGTTGGTCGTCGGTTCACGGAGATATTCTATTAGAATCCAAAATGGATTTTAACATTTTTTTTTTGATAAATCAACAAAGATGACTAGAAATATCAGGTGCCGGTGACTGGAGACCCGATGTCAGTGGACCGCTGGTCTCCAATCACCAGGGCCAATCACTAGATAGATTCTATTATAATCCAAAATGGATTATATCAGAATTCGAGAATTAAAAACGAATTCTGATATAATGCAAAACAAATTATACCAAAATAAACGAATTCTCATAAAATACAATACAAATTCTATCAAAATCCAAAACGGATTCTATCAGAATCCGAAAAAGCAAAATAAATTCTGATAGAATGTAAAACGGATCTATCAGAATCCAAAACGGAGTCTACCAGAATCCGAGAAGATAAAAACGGGTTCTGATATAATACAAAATAAATTATGATAGAATCTAAAATGGATTCTGATAGAATTTTTTTTTTTTTGCAGCTCCAGTTGAAATACAAAATCATTAACGCCTGAATTTTCGCATACAATACCAAAAATTTGCATCAAAACTTCTGCAAACCATAAAAGGAACATGCACATTCTTGTTTTTGTTCATAATCCTAGAAGAACAGTGTAAACAATTATAATTGTAACTTTTGAAACATGCATAATTGTAAGCTTCTGCAAACCATAATTGTAACTTTTGGTACATGCACATTCTTGTTTTTGTTCATAATCCTAGAAGAACAGTGTAAATAATTATATATTTGGCATGTTAATGGATAGCCGTATTAATCAACCATAGGACGTATAATGCAAACATAAACAATAGTCCATTTACAAACAATGTGCAAGCATATTAAATTTTACTATAATGCTATTTAAATTCTACTGGAATACTCTTTAAATTATCCTAAAATGCCTTTTGAATTCTACTAGAAACTTTTGATGTTTCACTACAAAATTGCACCAAAAATAATTAAAAGAATCAAACAAAAACATCAAATCTCAGCCATCAAACAAACAAAAATACCAAAATCTCAGCTCTTAATTAAATCATTAAACGTTGAATATTAGATCTGAAAAATTGATATCCAATTCAGAATCATTGAATTACTAGAAAAATGGTTCCTGCAAGTTAGTTTCTTAAACAGCCTAGGAAAAAAAAGGACAACAAGAAGTGCATGCACATGTGCATTTTTTTTTTCTTGAGCTACTTGTTTCTTGTTATTTTATTCTCCCCATAGGCTGCAAACAAGATCAACATTATGGAATCTTAAATAACTCGTATTAAACTTCTTCTTACAGTGCACATCTCAAACGAACAACAAAACCAAAACCAAATAACATGAAGAACTTCAGCTGTAAAATATGTAAATATTCCAGCTCGGATTCTAGTAAAATTTTACTAAAAGATACTTCATTTACAATGTACTTCATTTACAATGCCAAAATTAAAAGATGCTTCATTTACAATGCCAATATAAGTTGGAACTAATTCCACAAAGAATTAGAACTCTTTCAAATTCAATCCAAATTGTTATGGAAATATCAGGTTTGATCAGTGAGTCATATAAATACCTAATTGCAATGTCATTTTACATAGTTCACAGAACTATCATACTATACTGTGGCTCAGTTGCATTTAGAAACAATCATACTATCAGGTCTTGTTATTTTATTCTCCCCATAGGCTGCAAACAAGATCAACATTATGGAATCTTAAATAACTCGTATTAAACTTCTTCTTACAGTGCACATCTCAAACGAACAACAAAACCAAAACCAAATAACATGAAGAACTTCAGCTGTAAAATATGTAAATATTCCAGCTCGGATTCTAGTAAAATTTTACTAAAAGATACTTCATTTACAATGTACTTCATTTACAATGCCAAAATTAAAAGATGCTTCATTTACAATGCCAATATAAGTTGGAACTAATTCCACAAAGAATTAGAACTCTTTCAAATTCAATCCAAATTGTTATGGAAATATCAGGTTTGATCAGTGAGTCATATAAATACCTAATTGCAATGTCATTTTACATAGTTCACAGAACTATCATACTATACTGTGGCTCAGTTGCATTTAGAAACAAGATAAATCAGAATATTCTTTGTATCATGTCAAGTTCATGTCTGTGATACAAAGTACAAAATACGTTAGATGCTTCAAAAGTGCAAAATGAACTGAACTTGAAGCATTAAATATACATGCCCAATATATTAAAAAACAAAATGATTCTTTTTGTTTTCTTTTAGGGAATTCAGTACTTTCATTATCTATGAATTCCAATTAGCATTTAGCAGAATCAAAATTTGGAACAGAACCAAATATAAAACACATTTTTCAACAGATGGCATAGAAACACACACACAAATACTTGCAACAACAAGCTTTTTCATAGAAACACTGTAGGTAAATTTTGTAAATGGCCTATTAAGACAGGTTTATATCTCTGAAAACACAATCCATTAACAAAAAACACAGATTCATAGATCAGAGCTGCTGTGAACTATACACATATATAGGAAAATTCATTATAGTTGACAATCATACTCTCTTTTACTTGATTTGCTCGTTTACCATAACATGACACACACATTCGATCCACATATCAAAAACTAGTTAACCTAGCAGCATAATTGTTGATGGTGTAATCGCTCCCGTGCTGGAGACCACCTATTCCCTAGGGAATGAGGTACGCAAGAACCAATAGGCTCTATTGGTCGTGCCAATGGAGAAGATCCGATCACCAGATGAGACCCAACCATACCAGAGAAGTCAGGTTATGATTGTCAAGGAAGTCCCTTCTCAGGTCGCCGGGTTGACCCACCAACAGCTCTGTTGAGCTGCTGATCCCCGAACTACATCTCCTTTGGAAACCTTGAGCAGATCATTATCGGGTTCCAATATATTGGCCAGAGCAGCATTTCCCGACCACAGCTAAGTCCCTTGCGAGATGGTCGGCCCCGACTGCCCCAGTCATACCGTTTCGTACTGACTGACAACCGTACTGTGACAGGACGTGCCACACCCACTACTCTGCACCACCTGACACCTAACATCCGGTACTTGTCACTGTACCTATCTTTGTCCTTACTCTGGCATCACCCTTCACCACCTAACCGAACTGAGACAGTACTGGCCGCCTGCACCAGTACTAATGACCTGCACCTGTGTCCCCCCATCACTCGAATAGTGGGGCACGTGACATCTGTCTAGTAGAGGTCAAGTATCCGTACACCCGGAGCATGTCTACTCGTCGGGACCACTCAAAACACGACCCATCAGGGTCACCCGAAAACCCGAACCCGTGGGAAATGCCTATAAATAGAGGAGTGCTTCACTCACTCAAGTAAGGCCTAATTTGTCTTGCCTAAACTCTGCTTATTTGCTTGCCTTTCAGTGCCTCTTACTGACTTAAGTATCAGAATGCCCTTAGCAGACACCCCACTGTTGTCCCATTTACTCCGAGGTGCTTCTTTTTTGTAGGCGACTAGGCAGAGCACGACGGTACAGGGCGGATCACATCAGGTGATCCTATTTAGTGTTGTATCAAAGATTTTTGGCTTCAACATTTTGGCGTTAGAAGAAGGGCACCACGCCTGTCCAGCAACCACTTCCCAATCATCCATGTTCTCCGTTCACTTGCCCTTAGACACCACTTGTATACCTTGTTAAGTCCATGGAAGAGAAGGACAATTAGGACAACCAGGGCTAGGAGAACCCTGTCCCAATCGGTTCTCAAAGAACTAAGCAAGCACAACACAGGTACAGCGCGCGAGCACCGCGAAAACCTACACAGACGGAGATCCTCACTGGGAACGTCCATAACTTGACGGAGGCCGTTTGGTACTTGTCGACACCTTTAGGGAGTTCTAAGTCACCCTAACCCATCTCGCATGGGAGGAAGAAGCCAAAGACTCCTCACCAGCTAGACGGCACTGATCAGCTGAGAGGTCAAGAAGCCTAGGCCCAGTGGTCGAGCACACGGGCAACCGGGGCACATGGGGGAACCCAAGAAGAGGGAGGCAAGACTTCGAAGAGCATAATCCTAACCGTGAGCGCTCGAGGAGTCACCACAACAAGGTGACTCGGTTGGTACTTGAGCAAACCATGAGGAATTAGTCTCGACAACCTTAGTTGCCCAGAAAAGACACGACTGGCATTAGCAGCGAGAAGACATGTTGAACATCTCCAAGAGCATGACCTTTATATTCGACCGCTTAGGACGAGCAGGGGTTAATCGCAGCCGATGCAAAAATCGTACATCAAAATACCACCAAAGGTTGAGACAGATGATCAAAACAAACTGGACCACCTCCAGTAGCAGTTCAACCTGCTGATGAGCCAGCAGTAAGGGTTGGAGTAGGTCGGAGTGATCGATCCACCTTTCACCCCCGCAATCAGGGCTGCGCCTTACCTGGCTAAATTTAAAATGTTGATTGTAGCCCCTTATGATGGCTTCTCGAATGCTGACGAGCACCTGGAGAACTATCAGACACACATGCTTATTGAAAATACAAATGAAGCCACCCTTGCAAAGCCTCTGCTTGACCCTAACCGGCACTGTTTGGCAATGGTACCAAAGATTGATGCCGGGGATAATGGACTCGTTCATCCAGTTTTTTGATGCCTTCTCGACGGTGACTTGGAAGAAAGAGACCTCAAACTTGTTTAGAATTAAACAAAGCAAGAATGAGCCTTTGAAAGGGAAGAACTGGCCATGTTCGACCACATCCTGCTTCGGGAACGGGAGCCCGAGCATATTATCCATACCATTTTTGAGGGAATGGCCACATGTGATACGGCAAGTAGCAGAAGAAGCTACGCTTGAGACGCTAGGCATGTAGCACATGGAAAATACATTAATATGGTTGAACACATCGCAAATATGTCCCGCCAAGATAGTGTCCCGATTACCTCATTGACGATGAAGCCAACAAGCTTCCCCACCCATACAACGATGCTCTGGTGAGAGAAATCAAGATAATCAACAATACTATTCAGTGTGTCATGATCGACAACGGGAGCTTCACAGACATCTTGTTCATAGACACCTTCACCAGGCTGAAAATTGACAGAGCAATCTTGGCACACATCTAGACCCCGGTATACGGATTCGTCGATGAATGTGTCCGAGTAGCCGGTTTTATCTATCTCCTGATCACTATCGGTGATGGGCTAGAGAAGGCTACTTGACTGGTGGAGTTCCTCGTCGTCGACAAACCATGGATTTACAAGTTATCTTGGGAAGACCAACCCTGAATACGTTGAAAGTGGTGGTCTCAACCTGTCACCTAGCTTTAAAATTCCTCACTCCAAACATAGTTGGGATTTTTAGGGGGAACCAGGAGAGGGCTAGAAAATACTATGTCGAAGTAGTGAACAAAGTATGCCACAAAGTACCCCAACCAGCTGTGGTGACCACCATCTTTAAGATGGATGAGATTGACACCCCCAACAATGAAATCAAATCATTGAGTGACCTAGACCCTCGCATGTCCGAAGAAGAAACCCGAGTATAAGTTGTCGAGGATCTGGTCCCCTACCACCTAGACCCCAAATACCCAGACAGGACAGTACTGCTCGGATCAAAGCTCCGACCGGAAATCAGAATAAAACTAGAACAGTTCCTCCGAGAACACAGAGATGTCTTCGCCTGGTCACATGAGGACATGCCCGGGATCGACCCGATGGTGATGTGTCACTAACTGTGCATGAACTCTAAGCTTAAACCGATGGTCCAAAAGAGAAGAGCTTTTAACCCTAAAAGGTATGGGCCATCAATGAGGAAGTCAAGAAGTTGCTCACCACTGGTTTCATTTGAGAAGTGAGCTATCCAGAGTGGTGCACGAACATGGTCCTTGTCAAGTAAGCCAATGGCAAGTGGCGGGTCTGTATAGACTACACATACCTAACAAATCTTGCCCAAAAGGCTGCTTCCCCATTCCCTAGATAGACCAACTTGTCGATGTAATGGCAAATCACGAGCTGCTCAGCTTTATGGATGCATACTCTGGGTACAACCAAATCCCCATGAATGAAACCGACTAGGCCAGGACCGCATTTATAATGGACCTAAGGTTATACTGTTGCTGGGCTATGTCTTTCGATCTAAAGAATCCCATGGCCATGTACCAAAGATTGGTGAACAAGAAGTTTGCCCCACTGATCAGGAAGTCCATGGAAGTATATGTAGATGACATGCTGGTGAAGAGCAAGGGAGCGAGTGAGCACGCTGGGGACCTGAAAGACTGCTTCAATGTTCTCAGACAATATTAGATGAAGCTGAACCTGGCCAAATGTGACTTTGGAGTCGAATCCGGGAACTTTCTTAGATTCATGGTAAACTATTGAGGCATTTGAAGTGAACCCGGCCAAGGCACAGGCTGTAGTAGACCTGCAACTTGTTGGAAAAACGGTTTCGATATCAGAGTTACGGCGCAGAGGAAGTTTTAAAATTTTTATGCCGATTCAGAAAAGAAGCTCATGTATATAACATTAAATTAAATACATGATCAAACGTACCTTGTTTCTCGGATTCCTGAATTGCTAGAGCGTCGACCAACGTGTCTTCTCTACTATTCTCGAGTTCCCATGTCTCAGAGTGTGTGTGGGCACACGTGCTATGAATCCAAGTGACTGGTAATTCTTCCGAAGTCTAGATCCCACTTTCTCAATACCAATATACCTCATTGAGAATTTGATCTGGGTTCGTTCTTCAAAACTACGAAACAGGAACCTGTTAACGTTTTATGAAAAATATCACTCGGCTTAACCTTCCTCACAGTTTTGATTCAATGAAAATTTCTCTCTTTTTCTCACACCCAAGAAGGACGAATTTTCTTAAGCACAAAAAACTAGTTTTTGGTGTTTTTCTCTCTCCCAAAAACCGTCCACCTATTTGAGTGTATGATGATAGTTGACTTTTTTCAAGAACCCCTAGTCTTTAAATAATACTCAAATCCTTTTTTAAAAATATCTCATACTTGAAAAATAATTAATAATTATTTTTCTGGATAATCTTTTGAACCAAATGATCATTCAAATTTCAGGCTAGGTTCTTTAAACCTTATGGATGGTTTTTTGCTAGGAGAAGGCTTAAAAAATTCGTGCTCCATCCAATGTGGAGATTGATTGGTGGTTCAAATTTAAATCAAGAATCTAGACTAGTCAAAAAGTTCTAATCGTATCTAGATTCAAACTCCTTCTAAAACATTTGAATATAAATAAGATTTTCTTATTTGAATTTAAATAAATATTTTCCACAAATATTATACATCTTCAATTAATTTAAATAAATGAAATATTTTAGATTTCCTTTCCACCAAAAAAAAAAAAAAAAACGTGCACCATTTTTTAAGAAAAGAAAATCTATCAAATAAGCTCCATTATTTAAATCAATTAATAATTTAATGTTTGTAATATATTTAAACAATTTTAAAACAAAATCTTCTTCCCTCCATCCATTAGAAAACCGTGCACTATTAATTAGGAGAGAAAAATTTTGTTTTTCAAAAATTAAATAATTCAAATACAATCTTATTTCTAAAATTCAATTAACCAAAATAATTAACAAATAATTTTTTTATTTACAACCAATCATATGTTGACAAATCATATTATTTGTCTACATTAATTTCACATGGCCAATCCTTTTCCGAGACTGCATGTAAGAGAGTACCATGTCTCAATAGACAATTTTAAATTCCCATTTTATTTACCGATCTCATTAGGAACAAATCCCGAGACGCTTCGTGGAACTATATGAGTTATTAGAAAGACCCGATGGAAATATGTAAAGAGGCTCCTATAATTGTGAAAAATTAATCCCAGATTAATTATTCATCAATTATCAATTTTAGGACTATTCCTCTAAAGGTTTGAAGCTGAACTCCCATTTACATACCGTATTGTGAAACCTCTCTAACGCAGTGCTTGTTACACGATTTATTCATCGCTTGCTTAATCCCCATATGTTATCCATGATTGAATTAAGGACTTTTTCCATTGTACTTTTTCAATCATTTTAACTTAAAGTTCAATTATTCTTCATTGAAAGAACCACCAATTATAAAGCCATACAATCGGTAAACCATCAAAGAACACAAAGTAAACCGATGGCTAATATCTTGTTATATTATATTTCAATTCCTGAATAATGCCTTTAAATAGATAACATGTACTATCTATAAGATAGCTATGGATTCCGTATCTTTGAATCTTGATTTCTCCGTCCAGAAGTCATACATCCAAAACACAAGTATATTGACTATCAATTATCAGTGTCTCACCTATAGTGGATCAAAGTGCATAAGTTATGGATGCGAACTCAAGTATTCATTTCAGGATTAAAATTAATGTAGGATGATAATCAAAGCGTCATTGATTCTTATAAACGGAATTATTAAACCGAATCAATTAACACCTTAGGTACAGTCCAATGTCATATCTCAATACTGGTATACATTAAAGTTTCTACTCGGAACCTATCCGATGGTCAAGACAAACCATCCCTCTAAGGAAGTAGGCAACCTTTACAATCTTATCATAAATAAGATCGCCAAATCTTATTCCATCGATTGTGGACCATTTATTTAGACTGTTATCAAATTACCACGTCTTTTATGTATACCCTGTATACCAATAGTAATCCGATATATTACCAACAGCCTAGGAGTATTTTATGTTTACTCAAAATAATCATTCAATCAACAAATGAAAGTAAATAGGACACAACTTATCAAACATGAATAACCTCTTTTTATTAATATCAAAATGTCATATTTACAGAAAATCCCTATAATTGATTTTCTATCCTTAGGGCACATATAGATCCCAACAATCTCCCACTTGCCCTAAGCGAGTAAATGTGACATATTGCGTATCCCTATGCCTTCGATGTGTTCCTCGAATCTTCTGGCCGCCAAAGTCTTCGTGAACGGGTCGGCAAGAGTATCCTTTGATGCGATTTTACAAACCGTCACATTTCTACTTTCAACAAAGCCTCTGATAATGTGATATTTTCTGTCAATGTGCTTACTCCTCTTATGATGCCTAGGATCCATAGCTTTATCCATACCAGGAACGACCTCAAGGTCACCAAGGAACCTGCGGAGCCATACCGCTTCCTTATATGCCTCACTGGCAGCCACATACTCGGCTTCAATGGTCGAGTCAGCAATGCAAGATTGCTTAATACTCCTCCACACAATGACACCACTTCCAAGGGTAAAGACAGATCCTGAAGTTGATTTCCTCGAATCGTGATCTGATTGAAAATCATAATCTGTGTACTCTATAGGAACAAGGTCCTAATCAGAATACACTAACATATAATTCCTTGTTCTCCACATATACTTGAGTATATGCTTGACCGTAGCCCAATGTTTCTGTTCCGGATTCAATTGATATCAACTTACCATATCAACCGCAAAACAAATATCAGGCCTAGTGCATAACATAACATACATAAGACTACCTACCGTAGATGCATAAGATACTTCTTTCATACGCTCCATTTCCTCCAATGTCTTGGGACAATCATCTCTAGAAAGCTTGATTCCCATTCTGAAAGGTTGGGCACCTATCTTGGAATCTTTCATAGAAAACCTCTCAAGTACTTTATCAATGTATAAAGCTTGGGAGAGTGCTACCGTTTTATTCTTTCTATCTCTAAATAGTTGAATTCCAAGAACATAACTAGCTTCTCCCAAGTCCTTTATGTCAAACTATTTGGCCAACCAAACTTTGACAGATGATAGTGTTGCCACATTGTTTCCAATAAGCAATATATCATCCATATAAAGTACAAGGAAATCCACATTCTCGTTCTTAATATGTTTATAAACACATGGTTCATCGATATTTTGTTCGAATCCATAGGTTTTGATCACTTGATCAAACCTAATATTCCAAGAACGAGATGCTTGCTTTAATCTATAGATGGATTTGAGCAACTTGCATACCTTGTCTTCTTGGTCCTTTGTCCTGAACCCGTCTGGTTGTATCATATAGATATCTTCCTCAAGAGAGCCATTTAAGAAAGCTCTCTTGACATCCATTTGTCATATCTCATAATCGAGAGTAGCCGCAATGTATAAAAGAATGCGGATTGACTTAAGCATTGCTACAGGCGAGAAGATTTCTTCATAGTCGATTACTTCTTTCTGCATATAGCCCTTTGCTACAAGTCTTGCCTTAAAAGTTTCCACTTTCCCATCCATACCTCTCTTCCTCTTGTATACCCACTTACACCCAATCGGTTTTATGCCTTAGGATAAGTCTACAAGTTTCCAGACCTCGTTGGAATCCATAGATTCCATCTCGGTGTTCATAGCCTTTGGCCAAAGGCTAGAATCAATATCCTCCATAGCTTCCTTGTACGTAGTCGGATCGTCAACATGTTATATGGATTCTGCCTCAAAGACTTCACCATTGAACATATACCTTTCAGGTTCCCTGACAATCCTCCTACTACGACGAAGCTCCCGTGGTTGTTGATTCTTTAGCGGTTTTTCCACAAGGTTTTCAGTGACTTTAGGAACATCCAAATCTGAAGTCATCTCCTTAAGTACCACTTTGCTATGAGGTTTAAAGTCTTCCATGTAACTTTCTTCTAGGAATGTTGCATGTGTGGAAACGAAGACTTTATTTTGCTTTGGATTATAAAACAGGCTACATTTTGTCCCTTTTGGATAGTCAACAAACAAGCATACTTCTGATCGTGACTCCAACTTCTTCGCTTCCTTATCCAGGACGTGTGCCGGACAATCCCAAATTCGAATATGATTCAAATTAGATTTCCTACTCGTCCATAACTCAAAAGAAGTTTTAGGAACCAATTTAGAGGGAATGTTATTCAGAAGATAGCATGCAGTTTGTATGACGTGTCCCCAAAACGACAAAGGTAATGTGGGGGAACTCAACATAGATCGAATCATATCCAATAAGGTCATATTTCTTCTCTCAGTTACACCATTCTATTGAGGAGTAGCAGGTGCAATCAACTGGGATTGTATCCCGTTTTCTATCAAATGTCCTAAGAACTCATCCGATAGGTATTCCCCACCTCGATCCAATCAAAGTGACTTAATGGACTTGTCTAATTGTTTCTCCGCTTCAGCTCGAAATTCTTTGAACTTGTCAAAGGTTTCGCTTTTGTGGGTCATCAAATAGACATATCCATATCTCAAGTAATCGTCAATAAAGGCGACATAATACTCATACCCACCACGTGCTTCTATGTTCATGGGACCACAAACATCCGTGTGCACAAGTTCTAAAAGTTCTTCAACACGACTGTTCTTGGTAGCAAACTGCCGTTCGGTCATCTTGCCTTCTAAACAGGATTCGCATTGTGGTCAAGGTTCAACCTCGTACAAGTCAAGTCATTCCTCCTTTACCATCCTTTGAATTCTATTAAGGCCTATGTGACCTAGTCGTAAATGCTAAAGATATGATTTGTTAAAGTGAGAAGACTTGCGTCTTTTAGAGTTCCTTTCTAATTTTGTATCAAGCAGTGAGTGCATCTTAGGTTTGATAAAATAAAGATTTTCATACATCCATCTATTATAGATAAGTGAATTTTTTTTCCTAATAACAACTTTATTATTAAAAAAAACCGAATAGGAGTCTTTAATCAAACAAGCTATCGAAATTTGGTTTCTTTTGAAACTAGGAACATAAAAACAATGTCTCAAAATAATAAATCTAAATTCATCAAAATAAAGATGCACATCTCCCATTGCTTCAGCTCGCACCAATGTCCCATCACCGGTTCTTAACATGAAGTTCTCCTAATGCAGACTTCTTGTTACCTTGAACTCCTGCAGAGAAATACAAACATGGTTAGTGGCTCCAGAATCTCTAACCCAAGTATCCTTAGATTCTTCCACTAAACAAGCCTCAAGATACATGATATCGAAATTATCTCTTTGCTTCTGTATAGTCAGGTAGTCTCTGCAATCCTTCTTGAAATGTCCCTTCTTCCCACAGAAAAAGCACTTAGCCTTCTTAGGATCCACCTTCCGCTTCTTAGTCTTGGTAGACTTATTAGGAGCAGGTGCCTTCGCCGCATGCTTGTTCTCCTTGTTCTTCCCCTTTTCCTTCTTCCTTTTGGGATTAGGCACAGGTGAACCAGGTTCAGCCACGTTTGCCTCAGCCTTAAATCCAGAACCCTTGAAAATGTTCTCAAAGGCTTGCAATTCTTTCATCAATTCCGTTTGAGATATCTCTTTCCGGTTAAGGTTGTAGGATACCTGAAACAAATCGAAATCCTTGGACAAGATTTGGAAAACCATGACCAATTGAGTTGCAGCATCGATCTCAGCCCCATTTGCATGAGCCTCAGACAAATAAGCCATGATTTTCATCATGTGCTCTTCGATGGGAGTTCCAATCTTTTGCTTGTATTTCATGAGACATTTGATAGCATCGGTCTTAGCCTGGATAGTTTGCTTACCAAACATCTCCTCCAGGTTGTCCGTGATCTACCTAGCAGTTTCATGCTCTTCATGCTGTTTCTAGAGCACGTTAGACATACTCGCCCGAATATAGCACATAGCACTTAGGTTGGAATTGTCCCAGCGCACAAGCACTACAAATTCCCTATCATGAGCATCGATCGTAGGCGTGGCCGGTCGAGGTTGGGTAATGATGAAACTGTATCTCTCAAAGTTTAAGATGATAAGCAAGTTCCTTGTTCAGTCATTAAAATTCTCGCCGGTTAATTTGTTTTGCATAAGTATCACAGATAATGGGCTCGATATCTTAATCTATAAAAAAAAATATATAATAAGTATGAGCAAACATCCTTTTATTTAAAAATATTTGGTTTTGTAACGAAACAAAAAGATCTATATGCAATCTAAATGTTTATGTGTAATGCCCTTAAAAAACACATGTCTTAAAATGATAATTCCTAGCTTCTGCTTTCCAAATTACCGAGGGACAGTCATGGAAGAACTAGCTAAGAACACGGATCCCCTCCGATTAATACATATTCGTCCAAGGAGCATAACCCCATTAAATACATATTAACTATCACTTATTTGACCACTACTTTAAATATTAGAGCCTCGAGGGAGGGTTAATAAATAAAAGTAGCATGAGTGTGTAACCATTGTTTCTAATTTTGAATCCATATTTTACATCCGCCACCGAGAGGTGATCTAAACTTAAAAATATGCGTAAAATTGTTATCATTTCGAAAATCCAAATCAGTGTGCGCTTTAGGTAAGATACCTATCCGAAGGGAATTCCCGGGTCGAACCCGAGTAGTAGGCACTACCATGCGTAACTATTGGACCAACGATAGAGGCCGTAGGTCTTAGTGTGTAAAACCTTCTCCCACTCAAAGGACACAACTTATCAAACATGAATAACCTCTTTTTATTAATATCAAAATGTTATATTTACAGAAAATCCCTATAATTGATTTTCTATTCTTAGGGCACATATAGATCCTAACATAACTGCCATAAACCACTAAAGAAATTCAAAGGCTAACCGGGATGATAACAGCTCTCTCTCAATTCGTTTCCAGTTCCATAGCCAAATGCCTCCCCTTCTTCTAAGCACTTAAGGGCATATGCAAAATCAACTGGGATGACAAGTGCGAAAAGACTTTTCAAGGTCTCAAGATGTACTGGGCAAGCCCGCCCCTACTGTCTAAGCCATTGAGTGGGGAAATTCTTTTTGTGCTTAGCAGTATCAGAAAAGGCAGTCAACACAGTCCTGGTCTTAGAAGTGAACAAGATACAGACGCCCGTATCTTACAGTAACATGGCGTTCCAAGAAGTAGAAGGAAGATGCATCCCCTTGGAAAAGCTTGCATTGGCGTTAGTCACATCGGCCCATAAACTGAGACATTACTTCCAGGACCACCCCATCTGTGTCCCGACCAGTTACCCACTTCGTCAGGTCCTATAAAACCCTGAGTTGTCTGGTCGGATTGCCAAGTGGGCCGTTAAGCTGGGGGAATTTGACATCGAATACATTTCTCGGACAGTGATCAAAACGTAAGCTTTAGCCGATTTCATAGTCGAGTTCACCGAACAACCTAGACCAACGCTTAGGGCCGTGGAGAAGACAACCACCATAGCATCTACCCCGGAAGGCCCAAGTACACCCAATCCTAACCTCCCCCGGTGGAAGCTATTTTTGGACAGGTCATCTAGCTCTGGTGGCTTCGGAGTGGGGCTCATGCTGATTAGCCTCGACCACTACAAGACCATCTACGCCCTTCATTTTGACTTCAAAGCATCGAACAATGAAGCGGAGTATGAAGTTCTGATAACTAGTCTTGACTTGGCTCGAGAACTCAGAGTAGAGGCCATTGAGGTCTTCAGCGACTCAATGCTGATAGTCAACCAAGTGATAGGGGTGTTTCAGGTCAGGAAGAACGAGTGGCTAAATACCTTGGGAAGGTTAAAAGCCTTCTAGATCAATTCAAGAAGCACGTTGTGACTTAGATACTTCGGTCCGAGACCAATGAGGTAGATGCACTAGCCTGGTTAACCTTCGGCATTGATACAAAAGGCCTAGTCTCTGTACCTGTGGAATACCTTCAACAGCCCAGCATTAAGCGCACTAAGTAGGTGTTATGCACCAAGAAGGTCAAAACTTAGATAGACCCAATCATAGACTACTTCACCAGATCTAGGCTCTCGAAGGATTAGGAATAATTCAGCAAGGTACATCATGATCAACGAAAAATTGTATCGGAAAGGGCACTCAACCCTGTACTAACGGTATGTTGGATCATGGGAAGCCGAATATTTGATGAAGGAAATACATAATAAGGTATGCGGATATCACTCTGGGGGGAAAGCCTTGTCCATTAAGTGCTTTCGTTAAGGATACTACTGATCGACCATGGATAGAGACACTAAAGAGTTCACCAAGAAGTGCGTCAAGTGCCAACAATTCACAAGGATGATTAAGTCCCACACGCAGAAGCTCACCTCAGTAGTTAGTACATGTGGAGACTTCAATGTTGGTTTGTATTTGTTATTTTGTTATTTTATTCTAAGTTATACCATAGTATGGTGTATAACACTGTATTAATTGACAATGCCTCAGAGTTGTACATTTGAGAAAAGTTGTAAGACATGAATTGTTTTATAATTAAATGCAATTCAAAAACTCCGGAGCAATATGTTTTATTATGTGTTTTCACAAAAAAAATTAGTTACCGGATTTTTTAAATAAATTCTGAGTTTATTTTAATTAATCTTAGCTAATTCAAATTCATTACGGTCTATGGGTTTGGGTCATTACAACATCTACATACACTCAACATATCCATCTCAGTGTAAAGAACCATGGTTGCTGATGGGGCTTGTGCACTCCAAATATCTAAAATGTCAATCTAATCACCAAAATGCTTACAGGATCATCTTGTTATTGGTATCACAAAAATCAATTTCATAACATTTACCTGCTGGAAAATAGACTCAAAAGAAAATAGATTAACACAACCCATGAACTGAAATCCAACGACCCTCTACAATGTAGACAAAGTTTGGTACCTGTTTATGCAAGCATGGAGCATCAATGGATAGTAGTGAGAAGCGAGCTCTGAGATGCAAGAGTGAGATTCTTGAATTAAGTAACCTGAGAAATAATTGTAGAAAGAAGCCAAACCTTCGAAGAAGGAAAAAAAACAACAACATTTAACTTAATAATCAATATCCTAGAGACAATTTTGCTGAGTTGTCAATTAGGGCTTTGAGAGTGAGTCTAAAGCCGAAATGGTGAAAAGTATGAATGATGTACGGACTTTGCTCATCTTATATTGTCCTTGATCTACTACTATTTGGTGTCGTTGGTAAGTCTGTAGTTGGTTTTTGCTTGTCGTTTTTACTGTGTATTTATTAGTGCCATTTTATTAGTTTGCTTTTATGTATTGTATATCATCTTCCCCGTTGAGAGGGGGTTCTCAGACTTAGAGTGTGTTTGGTGTGTAAGTTTGAGTTAAGATTTGTAAATTTAAATAGTGATTTTAGTTGGCTTTTTCAGAAAAGACAAAAAACTTTTGAAGAAAAAGACAAAAATTAAATTGATGATGATGAGTTTGAACTCATCACCCAAACACCCCCTTAATATTTTGAATCAAAGAATATCACATTTGTTTCTCTCTTTTTCTTTTGGTTCGGCCGTGCCGCCGATTGTTTCTCTGTGATCGGAACGAGATTCCGTTCGCGTTTCCCAGTTATTTGTGCTTAGCAAACTTCTCGGTAAAGACTCCTACATGGCTTTCCCATGGGTTTTGATGACTGGCATTGACGGAGTGAATCGCCACTATGACGATCGTGGTGTGAGGGCCTTCTGGCCAGATCAAGAGCTCCAATGGAATCGAAGGGGAGAGTTTGCTCTCCATCGACCGGAGGGTGCTGGAGATCGGGTGTACGATGCTGCAAATCTCGACCTCGAGCCGAGCAGCAGTCGTTTTTGGGACGGGAGGAGCTGGACCCAAGCCTCGGCGGCAGCCCATGGTGGACGGAGGATCTTAGCTTCGACACCGCTGTACCGCTATCCCCGCACAATTGATCGACATTTCAACAACCCAAATTTCGTGACTCATTCTTCTCTTTCGATAAGAGGAAGTTGTTCAACTGGAAGCACCAAAGAAAGTAGTCACTACCAGGTGTTCGATGAAAAGCCTTACACCGAAACCGAAGCTAGTTCATCTTGGTGTTTGGGAAATCAACCCAAATCTTATAACGGCAGGTCCTATTTCGGCACTTCAAGGTATTCGTCTACACCAATCCTAGAATATGATAGACTTTGATATTTCGGTGTTTTCTAAAGAATTTTTGTGAAGAAGATACCTTAGATTGGATTCAAACGGTGGATGAGTTCTTTGAATGTGTGTCTGTACCTTTGGAAAACAAGCTAAACTAGTTGGATCTAAATTGAATGGTGAAGCCTCTGTTTGGTGGAAACAATTACAGAATCAACGAATGAACTCTGGAAAACAAAAAATTAGAAGTTGGGCCAAATATGAAAAACAAGTTGATGAGAAGGTTTTTGCCAACATGGTTTTGTGAGAGGAAATATCTTCACAATTTTTCTAGTGGATCTAGAGGTAGCAAGTCTTATTTAACAAGAATAGCAGACGAGCCGATTATGCTTTTGACAAGGAATGTAGCTCTAGAACTTCAAATTGAAGGATGGACAAAAGGTTGGAATGCTAATAACTTTGACTTAGAACGACAAGACAATGCAAAACTTGAAGAGCAGCATGAAGAAATGATGCTGACAATCTTGTTGTTAATTGTACTACAGAATCCAACCGAAATTAGTTGAAGATTTCCTTGTTTGTCCATTTGTTGATGTCTTGTCTTGTGTTTTACAAGAGTTGGTTGCTACAGATTTTGAAGACACTAACTGCAAGGTTGAAGACGCAACTAAAAACTTGAAGATTCAAGCAAAGTGCATGGAGATCTTAATCAAATGGGGGAAGAGATGCCCAGGCCTAATTTACTTGAAGGTCGACCTACAACTCTCACTGCTATGATGCAATTTGTAGCTGAGTGGATCGAATTTTAGCAAAATGAAGATTCCTCGTGTGATACCATAGGAGATGAAGTTACTACTTGCATGAATAATGTTCAAGAGAAGCTTGTGAGTCGTCTTGATGTGGTTAAAACTGAAGAGATGGATGATCAAATTGGTCTTAGAGAAGTCATTGTAACTCGAGGTGGACCAGCAAATCAAGTTGGTGAAGAAAATGTAACAATTGAAGTAAAACTTGAAAAGGTGACAATTGAGGGCATTTTTTTTTCACAGATCTTGGAAGAGGCCCATCCCAAAAACTTTCAACAAAAGAACGTGGGAGGAGCGAAATTTGAAAGCTACTATGAAGATTACTTTGCAGCATCAATGGACAAGAGTTGTGCTAAAGAGGGAGTTTTCAATTGGTGTTTTTCTAAACCACAGGAAAAAAAAAAAAAATCTGGTGTTGCTGCTATAGAGTGCTTTCTATGGCAAGATTTTAAGGTACCTCCAATTTTACTGGAAGCTACTACCATTGGATTTCAAGTTTGAACTCGAGGTCGAGTTCTTTTTGTAGAGGGGGAACTGATGTAGGGGCTTTGCTCTTCTTATATTGTCCTTGATCTACTACTATTTGGTGTCAGTTGGTCAAGTCTTTAGTTGGTTTTTGCTTGACATTTTTACTGTATATTTTATCAGTGCCATGTGAAGTCGTTCAGTAAGAAATGGGTATTTTCGCAGTATCATCTTCCTTTTAAGAGGGGGTTCTCAGACTTGAATATTTTGAATTAAAGGATATCATATTTGCTTCTCTCTTTTTCTTTTGGTTCGGCCGTGCCGCCGATTGTTTCTCCCTGATCGGAATGAGATTCCATTCGTGTTTCCCAATTGTCTGTGCTTGGCAAACTTCTCGGTTAAGACTTCTACGTCAATTAAGTGTTAGAAAATATAGAGCATAAACAACGAACAAGTTAATCAAATATAAAGAAAATTGTTACAACCGAAATTCAACTTTAACTAGGATGAAACAAGACAATGAAGAAATCATCGAGGCATGCGAGACAAGCTTTTCGTAAAACAGATTCGTCCCTTCCAATAAGTGCACGAGGATTGAACGGACGTCTGTCTCCCAGGATACAATGACGAACAACGATAGTCTAGCACGATTGAAAACCGCTCCTGGCGAACTTGAAACCAAAGCTTTTCCTCTATCACCAA
Source organism: Ficus hirta (assembly GCA_038430175.1). NCBI lineage: Eukaryota > Viridiplantae > Streptophyta > Magnoliopsida > Rosales > Moraceae > Ficus > Ficus hirta. The sequence continues at coordinate 5,182,039 of CM076586.1, forward strand.
AACTCAAGAACCGACCACTACAAGAGAAAACGCTAGAACAAGGAAACAAGAGAAAGAGAACTTGTGTTGTGTGTTCTTTGTATGTGTTTTCAAGCTTGTGGAGGCCTCTTTTTATAGGCTCCAAGAGGAAGTGTTATAAAATCAAAATTCAATAGGTTTTACTCCGGATTAATGAGATATAATATAATCCATTAATCTTTAGATTAATTTTGGATTAATCATGCACTAATGCTGCCCATTAAACTACATTCTTAACCCTTGGAATATGAACAGATGACTGTTGATATTTTGGAAAACAAAAATCGTAATTTATGTTGGAAAAAAAAATTTGCAAAACGAAACCCGTGCGAGGGCAAGCTCGATGGACCGACATTCGCGTTGCCCATGTCGTGCGGGCCCACACATTGGGCCCCTAACCCACCAGGGCTGTGATTTGCACCCCCCCTGCACGTGAGAGAGCCTCTTGGGTACACAATCTTACCCAAGTCCAAAGTGTAAATTCTTATAAAGTCCATCAAGCTTTTATGCCTAAGTAATGTAGGACTCCATATTTTATAAGCAATTTTCCAATAAAATTTTATTCCATTGGGCACACTTTGAGTATCAATTTTTCATTCACTCGAATACCATTTTGAGCATATGAATATATGATTTCGATCTCCTTGCGACGGATAATGCAAATCCACCAAGACCCGTTATTTTTACTAAGTGGATCCCATTCAACTTTGGACCTCAAAATGACTCCTCAAAATGGTTTAAAACCATTTTTTCCAACAATCCCCCACATGAATGAAATTGACCAACGACGAGGGAAAACAAAAGACACTACATAGTGAGAGAGTTCTATGGTTAATATCTGCATAGGATAGGTAGGCGTTAACCCTTGAACCTTCCCTTGTGAAAGTTTATTTACTTTACTGGCTGATCCATAGACGCGATGTCCTTGAACTATTCTGTTGTCGGTGTAAATGATAGTTTACCTCACACATATATTTTCATGACATAGTTTCAGTTCTCATGGTTATGTCCATTTTGGCCGTGGACATCGTCCTGGTTCTGCAGAGTTTTTAAAGAATTGAGCCCTAGCAATTCTTCTTTGAAGCGGCCCCACTTCTCTCTCACATAGGTGATTTCTTAATCAAGAGTATCCTGCATTACTCCGCTCGGATTTCTAACGCTTAAGAATCATTAAAAACATAGCTTAACCTATCTCATATGGGTATCACTATTTTCATCACAGGAATGAGCTGGAGGGTAACCCCCACAGTGATTTTACTCTGTCTATACAGTTTAGTTATCCTATTGAACCTAGATTTTGGGAGCTCTAGTCAACTAGGTTGGGTTTCCACTATATCAACCTATTATATTGTGGGCTTAAGTCCCATTCCCCTTGATGATTTCTCAACTAGATCTCTATTCAACCCTTTGGTTAACGAATCCTCAATATTTTCTTTTGACTTTACATAGTCAATTGTTATGATTTCGGTTGAGATTAATTGTCTAACGGTATTGTGTCGATGAGGAATGTATCTTGACTTACCGTTATACATGACATTCTATGCCCTACCAGATTGACTATCACTATGTATGTATATTGCAGGCACAGATTTCGGCCATTCTGGAATATCTTCTAAGAACTGTCATAGCCATTCAACCTCTTTGCCGCTTTTATCTAAAGTGACAAACTCAGATTCCATCGTGGATCTGGTTATTACTGTTTGCTTAAAAGATTTCCATGATACTACTGTACCTCTCAAAGTTAATACATATCCATTGGTGGCCTTAGAATCCTGTATATCAAATATCCAGCTTGCATCTGAATATCTTTATAAAACAGCAGGAAATCTCGTATAATGCAGCCCATAGTCATGACTATATCGTAAGTACCTAAGTACTCTAACAATTGCTTTCCAGTGGTTAGTCCCTAGATTACTCGTGAACCTGCTCAAACAACTCAAAGCGAAAGTAATGTCTGGTCTTGTACAACTCATTAAGTACATTAGACTCCTTATGACTCTAGCGTACTTCACTTGAGATATACTTTCTTCTCTATTCTTGGACAGATGTTGATTTAAATCAATTGGAGTTCCGGCCAAACCAGAGTCATCTTTATTGAATTTATCATGTATCTTGTCCACATAGTGTGACTGACTCAATATAAAACCATTAGGTGACTTTATGATTTTAATTCCCAATATTACATCAGCCAGTCCCATGTCTTTCATGTCAAATCTTGAATTTAACATATCCTTGGTAGATTTGATCATCCGATCATTGCTACCTGTGATTAGCATGTCATCTACATATAAACAGAGTATGACATATCCGTCTTCTATATTCTTGACATAAACACACTTGTCACACTCATTGATTTTAAACTCGTTTGTCATCATGACACTATCAAATTTCTAGTGCCATTGTTTTGGGGCTTGTTTAAGTCCATACAAGGACTTCACTAGTTTGCAGACTTTCTTTTCTTGTCCTGGAGCTATACAACCCTCGGGTTGTTCCATATAAAATCTTCTTCAAGATCTCCATTAAGAAAGGCTGCCTTTACGTCCATCTGATGGACTTCAAGATTCCACAGTGCGGCAATCGCCAAAATCATTCTTATAGAGGTTATTCTCATTAAGGGAGAATATGTGTCAAAGTAATCAAGGTCTTCTCGTTGTCTATATCCTTTTATTACAAGTCTGGCCTTATACTTATCAATTGTTCCATCTGCCTTCATTTTCCGTTTGAAAATCCACTTAAAACCTAATGGTTTACTTCCTGGAGGAAGATCCACTAACTCCCAAGTATGATTTTGTATGATAAAATCAATTTCACTCTTTATGGCTTCTTTCCATAAAGGACCCTCAGTGGAGCTTACAACTTCTTTATAAGTTTGAGGTTCAGCCTCTAGCATATAGGTCTGAAAATCTGGTCCAAACGATTTTTCTGTCCTTGCCTTTTTACTTCGTCTAAGCTCTTCTTTCTCTTTTCCAGTTTCATAGTTTTGCTCTTGGTCTTGAGTACTCTCTTTAACAGTCTCATACGTTCGTTTAGATGAACTTCGACCATCTTCCTTGGAATTACGAGGAATACATGTTCAAAGAACGATGCGTTCCTAGATTCCATTGTCGTGTTCTTGTGTATGTTAGGATTTTTAGATTCATACACAACGAACCGATATGCACTACTGTTGTGGGCATAGGCAATGAAGATGCAATCAACTATTTTAGGACTTATTCTCATCTTCTTTGACCCGGGTACCAATACTTTAGCAAGACGTCCCCATACTCTCAAGTATTTATAGGAAGACTTCATTCCTTTCCATAATTCGTATGGGGTTTGATTCTCTTTCTTCCGGGGAACCTTATTTAAAAGATAGTTAGCCGACAGAATGGCTTCCCCCTATATGTTTTGTGGCAAACCATAACTTAACAACATTGCATTCATCATATCTTTTAAGATACAATTTTTGCGTTCAGCCACACCATTTGATTGAGGAGAATAAGGTGGCATGACCTCATGAATAATACCATGTTGTGTACAAAATTCACCAAATGGTTCCACATATTCACCACCACAGTCACTTCTTACCATCTTAATTTTCTTATTAAGTTGATTCTTAGCTTCTTGCTTATAAAGAACAAATTTCTCTATAGCCTCATCCTTGCTTTTAAACAAATACATATAGCAATGTTTTGTGCTATCATCGATGAAAGTGATAAAATGTTTGTTACCACCTCTTGTTTGAACAAACTTTAAGTCACAAACATCGCTATGAATTAATTCAAGTGGTTCAATATACCTTTCAATTGTTTGAAATGATGACCTTGTTTGTTTTGCCTTACACAAGTTTCACACTTATGTTTTGAATAATTTCAAAAGTGGGTATGTGATCCGAGTTAATTAATCTACACAATGTATCAAAATTAATATGTCCTATTCTACTATGCCATAAGTTAGAAGACTCAAGCATATAAGCGGAATACTTTTTATTCTTATTGATGGATTTGGGCTTAACATCAATTACATTCATTTTCCACATCCTATCTTTCACATAACACTTCCCCACATACATTCCATATTTGGAAAAAACTATTTTCTGGGCCTCAAAAACCATCTTGAAGCCATGCAAGCTCATCACTGTTCCGGAAATAAGATTCTTCCGAATATCAAGCACATAGAACACGTTGTGCAGCTTCACTTCCTTCCCGGACGTCATCTTCAGGAATATAGTCCCTTAACCCTTGATCTCAGAAGTTGCAGAATTGCCCATAAACAGCTTCTCCCCAGTTTCCAAAGGAACTAGGTCAGCAAATGCAGCTCTATCTGAACAGATATGACGGGTGGCACCAGTATCTAGCCACTACTCCTTTGGGTTGGAGTCCATCATGTTGACTTCAGAAACCACAGCTGAAAGACTTATGTCAGACACCTCTTGGGTGATGGCGTCCGCCATATTGGCCTCTTTCTTCTTGTTTCTTTTTGGCAGTCTACAATCTGCCGACTTATGACCCACTTTGTCACAATTGAAACACTTTTCTTGGAATTTCTGTTTCTTAGAAACTCCATCTTTAGGTCCCAGTTTGGACCCCGTCTTGTTGAACTTCTTGGTCTTCGAGCTTTGACCATGCCCCACCATATTAGCCATAGTGGAATTGGTAGCAACATTGTTGGAGGGCTTCTTCTCCGAGCCCCTATTATCTTCTTCAATACGAAGTCTCACAATGAGGTCTTCCACATTCATTTCCTTTCTCTTGTGCTTCAAATAGTTCTTGAAGTCTTTCCACGCAGTAGGTAGATTCTCTATAATTGCCGCTACCTGAAAAGACTCACTAATAACCATTCCTTCGACATGAATTCCTTGAATGATTAATTGAAGCTCTTGAACTTGACTGATGACAGTCTTGGAATCCACCATCTTAAAGTTCATGAACTGTCCCACCAAGAACTTTTTAGCACCAGCATCTGCAAACTTGTACTTATGATCCAAGGACTCCCACAGTTCCTTGATCGATTCCTTTATGCTATACACACTATAGAGTGAATCAGTCAAGCTCTTCAGAACATAATTCCGACACAAGAAATCAGAATGCTTCCAAGTATCAAAAGCATGCAATATTTGAGCATCTGTCTCATCCTCTCTAACAGTAGGAGGATCCTCTATCAGGAATCTCGCAAGATTCAGAGTGGTTAGATAAAACAACATCTTTTGTTGTCACGTCTTAAAGTTTAGTCCGGTGAATTTCTCCAGTTTCTCATTGTGATTCATAGGAACCGAGACCGCCAAAGGCTGCATTGAAGACGAGGCTACCTGAGGTGATGGCTCCGGTGTCACGGATGGATTCTCAGTTGGTACAATGTTCATATTTCCGGCCATTTCTGGAAACAAGCCAAATATTAAAACCAAAATAATTATCAATATATATATAAATAAACACAAACTACAAAACCGTTAGCAACTCCATGTTTTCCAAATAATTAAACTAAACATAGATATGTAAGATGAATACCAACTGCAACTAAAAAAAAAACGTTAGCAATTCCTTCCCGAATTTGAACAACTTGTCCGTTTTCTATGGAGCGAATATGTGGTGTTTGGGTGAATGAGAAATTAATGCTCAAAGTGTACCCAATGGATTAGAATTTTGTTGGAAAATTACTTATAAATGTGGAGTCCCACATTACTTAGGTATAAAAACTTGATGGACTTTATAAGAATTTGGACTTTTAGACTTGGGTAAGATTGTGTACCCAAGAGGCTCTCTCACGTGCAGGGGGAGATGCAAATCACAGTCCCGATGGGTTAGGGGTCCAATGTGTGCGCATGCACGATGTGGGTGATGCGAATGTCGGTCCGTCGAGCTTGCCCTCGCACGGGCTTTGTTTTGCAAAATTTTTTCTTTTTTCCAACATTGAGTTCTCCAACACCTGGAGAACAGCAATCGCAAATCCACAGAAATGCAATTGCAAGATGAAAGATGAAATAAAACTACAGCTTTGAAGAACTAAACCCTCTACAGCTCTTGGCTTCTCCGGTCAGCCCCTAGTCAACGTGCGAGATGGGCTCCTTCATTATTCCACTATTAGGCCCTGTTCTCATCCCAGTGAATTAATGACCATGGGTTGGTTTGCTTTTTTTAGAATCTAGAGAGAAAAGAAGATGATGGAGATAGTTAGAGCAGCAGAGAAGGAAAAAAAATCGACAGAGAGCGAGAGTCCACTAAGAAAAAAAAAACAAAAAACAAAAAAACACGAGAGAGGGGAGAGCAAGAAAGCCAAAGTAAAAAATGGCGAAAAATTTTGGACAATGTGATGAAGATAGGAGGTTGGAGAGATATCAGAGGAGAGAAAGAGCGCGCATGAAAGAAACAATTTATCACAAGTAAATGGCTGATTTTTCCAATTACAAATTCTTAACCATAAGGATATACCCTGCCACACTGTGACACTGATCTTCTTCTTCTTTTTTTTTTTATTATTTACTATTTTTTTTTCCGCTCGTTACGTTGTGACATTGATTTACCAGTTTACCACGAGCCTTTTGCAGGAAATGGATTGCTTCAAATTTTTTTTATTCTTTTACTTTTTCAAAAGTATAAATAAATATATATAAACATGTATCTGAATAACCGTGACGTGTAATCAGTTTGCAAGGTCAACTTTATATAATATTTTTTCAAAAATTTGTTGTTTATTATATTTTGATTAGGGTCTGTTTCAGAGGATATCTGGAGATAATATTTTAAAAATTAGATTGAAAATATGTGTTTAAAAAAAAAAAGTTCAATATATATTTAGAAAAAAAAAACTTTTAAAACAATTCTGTCATATAAAACAAAAGGGATTAGTCAAAATAACATAATAAAATATAATGTTTTAAAATAATAGCACAAAGTAAATTATTAGTACAAAATATGAGACAAAAAACCAAATATGCCCCTCACTCTATCTTTCTGAGATCCAGTATTCCAATTCTGGCTACCGTAGATGTCGCGAGCAAGCTCGCCATTCTGGTTGCCTCTACCATCATGAAGGATCCCGAGGAATCGCGTCGTCTCTTTCCCCACGCCGGAAAATCATGGACTCGAGAATCGTGCCATTGACCGCTCACTTTCTCTCCCCATGCCGGAGAAGTCGCAGTCGCCGTGAATTCTACCTTTTTTCCAGTCCGCTAGTTGTCACTGTAGCAAGTGTAGATGTTGGGAATCTACCGTCAAATTTTAACCAGAGTTAGTATAAAAAATGAAATAAATAATAAATGAGGTCCTTGGATATCGTTAATGAGATTCATAAAACATCATAATTATAAGTTAATCGAACCAGAAAAATAAATGGAATAAGAACAACAACACCGAAATTTAGAGAGGTTCGCCGAATGTGTGCTACGTCCTCTGCGCGTATGGATTCTTCACTATATATGATTGTTCTTGAATACAGTGGGTTACAATTTTCTGAATATATCTGGACAGCATAAGAGTAAGCCAAAAATAAAAAAAAAAAAAGAAAAGTCCCCTGTCTGAAGGGGGTCTTCTCCTATTTATAGAGGAAGAATGGCAGGTCTGGACCCGTAGTTTGTGGTGAGTGGTTTTCACTCAATGTCTTTTTTGGGACACATGTAAGAGCACAAGCCATGATATGGACTTGGCGGTTATTGGGTGAATTTGATCACAGATCATGGGTTTAGCAGTTATCAGAGTGAACTGATATGACGTCATCATCGATCGTGGGTTTGACAGTTATCAGAGTGAACTGATATGACATCATCATCGATCGTGGGCATGATGGTTGTTCGTTAAGTACGAGCGTCGAATGATGAAGCGATTAATCATCAAGTCTCAATTCTTGTTGCATCGTTCGTGGTTTATTTCAAATTCAACGTTCGTCTGATCATATTTGAACTGGCTAGTCCGCCGATCGAATACGAACGATCATTGTTTATGATTGAACAAACTAAGATCATAAATTGGGTCCGGCCCAAATTTACGAAAATACCAAATAAATTGGGATCAGGAGTTCATCGTTCGTTCGACTAGCAGTAGAAGGCTAACGGTGTTATGGGAAGACATAGTCTAACCTCAACAGATAGCCCCCCACTCTATCGAGCGATGGGTCCTAGATAGAGTGTTTTGATTATTGTCGAGAATGTAGTGTCAGTATCTGGTATGTTTGATCAAGGAAATCAGAACGGACTGACATTATTTGAGTAAAATTCTTGAGCCCAGAGAGAGAGAGGTCGTTTCCAACACGTGGCATGCACTGATTGGATATTTCAAAACGACACCTTCTCCTTTTTTTTTTTTTTTTTTGAAATTCGAACCGACGTGACTTAAGATCTCTGATAGAATTAGAAGGGTTTTGTGATTCGTGCCGTTTGATCAGGTATGATCTGAAAATCAGGGCCGTTGATATCTTTGCAGGGGTTTTATAATGTTTCATCTTCCCCTCCTCTTATCTTATTTCTACGCTTTGGGTTCTTCTACAAATCAGAGTCCTAGAGTTTTTTCAAGAACTTTGAATCTCAGGCAAGATTTCTTCTCTTCTTCTCCGTTTTGTGTAATTTGGATTTGGTAGGGTCGTTTTTATTCTGTTTTCGAGTCTCTCTGGCTATTTTTCTGCATTTCTTTTGGGTGAGTGACTTGGTTTAGGGGATTTGTTGTGTTTTTTTGGGTTTTCTATTAAATTCTAGGTTTGTTGTTCTTTGTGTTCATCCTTGAATTCGTACGATTCTAGCTGACTAGAGGCTTAGATTCAAAATTATTTCATCCTTCGTCCAAATTTTGGATTATAAACCCATGGATAGAGGGAAGCGACCCATCGAGGACTTGGACGTAGAATGGACGAGTAGTGATTCCGACAAGAGTAGTTCTAATGACGTAGAATGGACATCAACCATTCGTCGCTCGAGAGTCGAATATAAGTCTCTTCAAAGTCGAAAGGGTGCTGAGACTAGTAACGACGTATCAGAGAGGAGTCGACCGGGGACAACATTAGGGGCGGGATTTTTGTCGATTCCTCTGATAGCTCGACTAAATAAGCCTCCTCGCCGTCTAAGTGTAGAGTCGTTTCTACGAACATCGAATCCTTGTTCCGTTTTAACGGATGAAGACTTATTGGCCATCAGGGGTCGATACGGGTTTCCGAACGAAGTTCAGCTGCGCCTTCCCTTTCCAAATGAATGAGCAGACACCGTGTCAGAGGGATGGATCTGCATGTACACCATTTACTTTAAGTGTGGATTCGACTCTTAATTCTTCCTATTCTTATTCAGAGCATGCACCATTATCAGCTTGCGATTCCTCAACTGATGCCGAATGATATAAGAGTTTTCTTAGGTCTGATTGTGTTAGCGGATGAAGCGGCCGTCGAGCTGTCAGTAGATGATGTCCTCGCTATTTACTACCCACAAGAAAACTTGAAAGACCACGGTCGATACTCGATGTATCCAAGGAGGAAGAAACATGTGGTTGGTGAAATGAAGAACACCGACCGATATTGGCAGGATCGTTACTTTTTAATGCATGTGAACGAAAAATCGATGGGCGTATTAACCAATACTTTTTACCCTTTATAAGATCTTCTTCGTAAGTTTCGAACGAAGAACATTAAGGGTTAGACAAAGTATTTGTCGTTGAAATTCTAATGTTTTTTTGTTGTTTTGTGTTGCAGGTAAGGAATTAAAGAAGCCACTGCCAAAGGCTCTTCTATTCAAAGAGAAACTCGAACGGTTGCTAACATGACCGAACCGGGAGTGGGAAGAAATAAACGTTCCTGAAAGACTTCGAGCATCGAGTCTCTAAAAGGACTTCGTCGAGCTCAAAACAGTTATAATTAAACGAATTCCTTCCTAGGTTGATTGGCCATTCGTAATCAGAAGAGCATTGAGGAGATTCTTCGGCACTCCACTGTTCATTGAGCTGCTCTTTGATGAAGAGGCTTTGATCGTAGAATTAGCATTAGACACAATGAACATAGATTTCCCCAATCCCAAAGACCTTCTTGGGAGGAAGAAGGCACAAAAAGAAGCTGTGAAAGCAGCAGCAGCTGAAAAGGCTGCTCAAGCAAATCAAACGACCGAACCTCCGCCTTTGCCAGTCCTTGAATATTTTCCGGAACCTCCAACTAAGCCTATTCAGTTCCCTGCCAAGAAAAGGAAGGCGGACGAAAAACTGGATAGGAAAATTCCGGCCAAAAGGAAGAAGATGTCAAAGGCCTCCAACTCAAAGATGGATGTCGAGCGTCCCGTCTCCGTGCAAGAAGGTGGATTTGCCACCAGGGACAAGTCTCCTCCAAAACAGGGATCTTAGTGTTGGGATCATGCATCAGTTGTTATCTGATGTTGATCTTGACACTATTAATGAGGGTCGGATCCAAAACCATCTTGATAAATTCTTATGGGATGGTTTAAAGGTATGTCTTCTTAACTTATGTGTTCGAATCTCAACTTTGACGATCATTTGAAAAGGTTATCTAACCATGTCTTTGTACTACAGAGTAATCAGCGAGCTATGTGGTTGATCCTCCTTCTGCGAGACGCGGTAGTAGTTAATATGATACAGTTGTAGTGTTTTTAACCATCAAATTGTAAACATTGACGATTTGTCTATTTATCAAAAACTTTGATAGATTTTTTTGTCCACATCTATGTTTATGTAATGATGATGTGAAGTGTCGAATGTTGTATGACGAATCGATCATTGATCGTACTGCAATTTGTGTGAAGAAACGAACGTTGGATCTTTAGATCTCAACCATGTAGAGCCAATAGTCGTCAAGATCGTGTGCCACTTGAATTGATACGAAGAAATTGAGTAGATGTATCCATAACAAAACTTGGACAAGTCAGTAGTGAAGGTGAGAAACACGCGTTTTTGCTTGGAAACACGTTTTTAATTAGGAAGAGTAGCTATACTCTTTTTTGTATCATGAGCTGTCTACGTACCTGTGTTTAGGGATCAAGACATTCGTAGTTCGATTGTTCAATGTAGTTGTCTGATTTGTATAACTGGACTCGTATAAGCGTATACGAGCAGCCCACATACCCATGATGGGATCAAGTTGAACGTAGTTCAATTGACAATGTAATTTTCTGATTTTTGTGACTGGACTCGTACAAGCGTATACGAGCTGCCTACGTACCCATGATGGGATTAAGTCGAACGTAGTTCAATTGATAATATAATTTTCTGATTTTTGTGATTGGACTCGTACAAGCGTATACGAGCTGCCTACGTACCCATGATGGGATCAAGTCGAACGTAGTTTAATTGACAATATTAGGCTTCGACCTACAGGTTCGATCTTGAGTCAAACATTCACTGTAACGGATCGAACCTTTACAAATGTAAACAATAAGAACTTACAAACACTTGGTAAAATTACAAGAAATTACAAGTAATACTTGCGAAGGTGATGAGAATTCCAGCTGCGAAGCACTTCAATTCCATCGATTATCTCGAGACGATAAACACCCAGCCGGATAACCTTCGAGATCCTGTAAAGGTCTTCTTAGTTTGCTCCCAACTTTCCAGTATTTGGTTCGGCAGTGTTCTAGAATACTTTGCAAAGTACGAGATATCCTTCATTGAAAGTTCATGGGCGAATGAGTTGTAATATTTCGCCACAGATTGCTGATAGGTCGCCATGCATAGAAGAGCTCGATCTCGTCTTTCGTCAAGTATCTCCAGATGGTCATTGAGCATCTCTTGATTCTGATCCTTGTTTTTAAAGGATATCTGTCGTCGAAGCGTGGGAACGCCAATTTCTACTGGGACAACCGCTTCGGCATCAAATGTCAGTGAGAATGGAGATTTACCGGTCGCTCTTCGTGGGGTTGTCCTGTATGCCTATAGGACGCCATGAAGTTCATCCGCTCATCGACCTTTTCGAGCTTCGAGTTTCTTCTTCAAATTCTGGACTATTGTGTTGTTGGTTGCTTCGGCCTATCTGTTTCTTTAGGGATACTTCAAGGTAGAGAAGCTAAGTTCGATCTTTCACTATTGACAGAATTTTCTAAAATTGCCTGATATGAATTGGGATCCATTGTCAGTGACTATTTCTTGGAGCACGCTAAATCGGCAAATTATGCTCTTCCATATGAAGCATTCGATGTCTGAATCCTTTATATCTGCATATGCCTCTGCTTCGACCCACTTTGTGAAGTAATCAGTGAGTATAAGCAAGTACTTGCGTTGACCGCTCGCCCTAGGTAATGGCTATACGATGTCCATCGAGTATTTTATAAATGGATAGGGAGATCCGATACTCGATAGCCATTCCGTCGGTTGATGGAATACTGAGGAATGCCTTTGGTATTTATCGCACCGCCTAACGACTTCTTCGCTATCGTGGAGCATAGTGGGCTAGTAATAGCCTTGTCGCTTGGTTTTGTTGCATAAAGACCTTCCCCCGGAATAATTCTCACATTCGCCTTTATGGATTTCCTTCAAAATGTATGCAGCTTCTTTCTCATCAAGACAATGAGCGTAGGGGCCATTAAACGAACAACGATATAAAACGTTGTTGATCATCGAAAATCGTGCAGCCTTCGTTCTGATCTTTCGGGCCTCCTACTTGTCTTCGGGTAATAGCCCTTTCTTCAAATAAGTAACAATGGGCATTCTCCAGTCTTCTTCAACTTCTTCAGTAATGACTGCGGTCTCAACCTCGATGCTCGGTTCTTCAATAAAACCAATTAGAATGCGTCGTCGGAGGGTTGGCTCAGATGTAGAACCAAATGTCGCCAGAGCGTCCACTTGAGTGTTCAACTCTCTTGAGATCTGCTGGATCGTATACTCCTCGAAATACTTTACAAGCGAATGCACAACACTTAGGTAGGCCTCCATTCTTGCATCCTTCGTTGTGTACACTCCGAGTACCTGGTTCACAACGAGCTGCGAATCGCTATGAATTTTTAAATGGTGAGCCCCTAACGATTTCTCTAACCTTAGTCCAGCTATCGAGGCTTCATATTCAGCTTCATTATTAGAGGCATTGAATCCAAGGCGGAATGATTGTTCGATAACCTCACCATCGGGGACCTAAGTTACACTCCTATGCCAGAACCTTTAACATTGGATGCTCCGTCAACCATGAGTGTCCACCAGTCTTCTGGTTCATCGCTCGTCGTTAGAGGATCAGGAGTCAATTCGGTTACAAAGTCAGCTAGTATTTGTGATTTCAGGCTAGTTCGGACTCGGTACTCGATGTCAAATTCGCTTAACTCGACTGCCCACTTTATTAAACGTCCGGATAAGTTTGGACTATGAAGAATGGCTTGCAGGGGGTAAGTTGTCATCACAATAATCAAATGAGACTGGAAATACGGCTTCAGTTTCCGTGCAGCAATGATGAGGGCTAGAGCTAACTTCTCAACCACTGAATATCTTGTTTCAGCATCAAGCAACGATTTGCTGATATAATTGATTGGCTGCTTGCCATTCGCATCTTTAACCAGGACAGCATTGACTGCATCCTCTGTAACAGCCAAGTATAGAAACAAACTCTCGCCGGTTAGAGGTTTAGCCAGAATAGGAGGGGTCGATAAATACGTTTTCAGCTCATCAAACGCTAGCTAATATCGTTCGTTCCACTCAAACTTTTTATTTCCCTTAAGTAGTTTAAAGAAGGGTTGGCACTTGTCAGTTAACCGAGAGATGAATCTGCTTAGAGCTGCGATCTGGCCAGTCAGCTTCTGAATCTCTCGTTTATTTTTTGGTGAAGGCATATTTTTTGGTGATTGGCTTCAATCCCTCGCTGTGTGATGATATAGCCCAAGAACTTCTTGGATGAGACGCCAAAAGAGTATTTAGAGGGATTCAAGAGTATGTTGTGCTGCCGAAGTACTGAGAAGCATTCTGACAGGTGTCCGATGTGATCTTCAGCCTTTAGCGATTTGACCAGCATGTCATCTATGTAAACTTCCATTGTTCTACTGAGTTGATCAGCGAACATAGCATTGACGAGCCTTTGGTACGTAGCCCCAACATTCTTTAATCCGAACGGCATTACCTTATAGTAGTGAATTCCCCTTTCTGTGATGAATGATGTCTTCTCTTGGTCGTCTGGATGCATGATAATCTGGTTGTATCTAGAATATACATCCATAAACGAAAGCAGTTCATGCCCAGCAGTCGCATTAACTAGATGGTCGATATGTGGCAATGGAAAGCTGTCTTTCGGACAAGCTTTATTCAGATCAGTGAAGTCAATACAGACTCTCTATTTTCCATTCTTCTTTTTCATGATAATGATGTTCGCCAACCATTCTGGGTAACGAACTTCTCGTATGAACCCTGCTTCGATCAGCTTGCGCATTTCATCGTTGACTATACGATTCCGTTCGACACCGAGCCTTCACCTCTTCTGTTTCACCGTTTTATGATCAAGGTCGACGTTAAGTCGATGCGTCATCACCTAAGGGTCGATGCCAGGCATGTCGTTATGTGACCAAACAAAACAGTCTTAGTTGTCTCGAAGAAAATTCACCAACTGAATTCGAACCGTATCATCGAGATCCGACATTGATAGATCGATTTAGCCTCATTGGGTCAATTTGGATCTCATCAAACTGCTCGATGTCCGGTTGGGCCTTATTGTTCGATTCTTTGGCGGTTAATTACTATAAGCTTCCGCTTTTCTTCAGTTTCATCAAATGGAGGTAGCATGTTCGTGCGAACTCCTGGCTACCCTTTATCTCCCGTATTCCCCTATTTATAGGAAATCTAATCCTCTGGTGGTATGTGGACGGTACTGCTTTCATTGTATGGATCCATGGCCTACCAAGTATGGTGTTGTAGGCAGATGGACAGTCTAAAACTAGGAAACTTGTCATCTTATTCCTTCCTGCTACGAAAACAGGAAGCTTAATCTTGCCAATAGCTGTGGTTGATTCTCCGTTGAAACCAGTAAGAACCGTCGTTGATTTCTCGATGTTGGACTCAGACAATTCCATCTTTCTCAAGGTCGAAAGGAAAAAAACGTCGACTGAGCTCCCATTGTCGACAAGAATTCGACCGACTTCACAGTTTAAAACGTTCAAAGTTAGAACTAATGCATCGTCGTGTGGTCGGCTGAGGTTGGTTGCCTCGCTATTATGGAACATGATCGAATGTTCAGTGGGATCGTTAGGAAGGATCGTTGCAATCGGCTGTAAGGCTTTTCTTCTGTAAGACTTGATCGCTGTCACCGTCTCTTCGTTGTAGGTCGAACCCCCACAGATGACACCTATCGTCTTTCAAACTGGCGGTGGTGACGGCGTATCCTCGATCTGCTGCACTATCTTCCTTTCTTTAGACTCGTTGCCAAGTCCATACATCTCTCTTCCCTTCTCAGTGAGGAACTCCCTGAGGTGTCCTTTCTTTTGCAATTCGACAACCTCAGCTCTTAGCGCCCTACAATCGATGATATGGTAACCGTGATCCTTGTGAAACTCACAGTACTTCGTCATGTCTCTGGCTGGATTTTCTGGTAACTTCTTTGGCCACGTGACGAAGTCTTGGCGCTTCAGATGAGCGATCAACTCTGACGGGCTGATGCCAAGTGCGTACTTGGGTGGTGAAAAATGACACTTGTGATCACGCCTTGAAGTTCACTCTTCTCGGTGCTCCGTTCGTCTTGTTAGGTGTTTACGTTCGCGTCTGAACATTTTCTCTCGCTCGTCGTGAGCTTTTGCTACTTCTTCCCTTGTTAGAGCTAGATCACGTTCGACTCGTTCGTTTTCCTCTTCTAATTCGATGAATCCTTTTGCCCTGTGCATAGCGTCTTAGATCGTAGGCAGATATCTTGCGCAAATCTCGTTCTTGAATAGGGACTTATGTCTAAGCCCTTTCTTCAATGCCTCCCTCGCTGTTCCGTCATCAAATCCAGAAATTTCAGAGATCGCTTTGCTGAAATGCTTGATATAAGTGCGGAGTGACTTGTGTGGTCCTTGGACCACACCCCATAGATCCTTGGTGGTCTTTCCGGACTGTATGTGGATGGAATAACTCCTCATGAATTCGAGTGAAAGCTTGTCAAACAAATCAATGGATTCGGGAGGAAGATTACAAAACCATCTCAGGACTACTCCTTTCAGGCTTTGTGCAAAGAGTTTACACATCATGTCGTCGAGCATGTCAGTCGGAATGTTCGACGACTGCACGACATGTTTGTATTGTAACAAATGATCATGGGGGTCTGACATTCCGTCAAACCTTGGAAAAGAAATGCTGCCGAACTTCGGGGTTATAGTGTTCGTTATCCACTTTGTAAGGAGTGTTTCTTGGACTCTGCGAGTGAGATCGTCGAACCCCGGCATTGAAGTTTTTGCCCTGCATATCTGGGAAGAAAAACGATGTTCCATCTGCGCTTCTAATGTCCACATTTCCTCAGACATTATGCTTTGCATCATTTCTTCAACATTCATCGTTCCTGGTGGCACGGGACCATCTGGTGGCTATGGTAAATCGGGCGTTGAACGCCGCATCGAGGTGGCGTGTCTTTTGGAATCAGATCCGTGTGCTGGCTGCTGCTGTGCTCGCCTTTTGTTTGCCATTGTTGTGTTTCCAGGTATGGACAGGGGCTGCATTGGAGCCACTGGGTTGTGTGTCATATTTCGTACCCCCTGAGGAATAAAGGGCATAGCTTGCTGCCAGCCCCCAGTGCTTGCCCCTGCTGAATACCCAACATATGGGTTGTAGTAGTAGGAGTAGGCGGCCTGTGTATTGATAGCTATCAACTGGTTCTTTAGAACTTGGTTCTCTGCACTGATGCTTTCCATCTGGCTCTGTTCGATATTGTGCTTCCATGTAAGCTCTTCAACCAATCGCATTAGATTAGCGATTTGGCCATTTCCTCCTGATGCTTAGGCTTCTGGTTCATTAGCAGGGCTACCCTGCGAAGAGTCCTCCTGATATTCGCATTCGTCTGCCATGAATACCCTATGAATCTCCGGTGTGAGATGGCTAAGGGCCCCACGGTGGGTGCCAAACTGTAGATTCTGGGAATCTACAGTCAAATTTTAACCAGAGTTAGTATAAAAAATGGAATAAATAACAAATGAGGTCCTTGGATATCATTAATGAGATTCATAAAACATCATAATTATAAGATAATCAAACCAAAAAAATAAATGGAATAAGAACAACAACACCGAAATTTAGAGAGGTTCGCCGAATGTATGCTACGTCCTCTGTGCGTATGGATTCTTCACTATATATGATTGTTCTTGAATACAGTGGGTTACAATTTTCTGAGTATATCTGGACAGCATAAGAGTAAGCCAAAAATAAAAAAAGAAAAGTCCCCTGTCTGAAGGGGGTCTTCTCTTATTTATACAGGAAGAATGGTAGGTCTGGACCCGTAGCTTGTGGTGAGCGGTTTTCACTCAATGTCTTTTTTGGGATACGTGTAAGAGCACAAGTCATGATATGGACTTGGCGGTTATTGGGTGAATTTGATCACAGATCGTGGGTTTAGCAGTTATCAGAGTGAACTGATATGATGTCATCATCGATTGTGGGCTTGACAGTTATTAGAGTGAACTGATATGACGTCATCATCGATCGTGGGCATGGCGGTTGTTCGTTAAGTACGAGCGTCGAATGATGAAGCGATTAATCATCAAGTCTCAGTTCTTGTTGCATCGTTCGTGGTTTATTTCAAATTCATTGTTCGTCTGATCATGTTTGAACTAGCTAGTCCGCCGATCGAATACGAACGATCATTGTTTATGATTGAACGAACTGAGATCATAAATTTGGTCAGGCCCAAATTTACAAAAATACCAAATAAATTGGGATCAGGAGCTCGTCATTCGTTCGACAAGCAGTAGAAGGCTAACGGTGTTATGGGAAGACGAAATCTAACCCCAACAGCAAGCAACATGCTTCCAAGCGAGATCGCGGATTGGGACTGCCGGAGAATCGCGATCCAAAAACGAATCCAAACCGCAATTCGTAAACATATCCAAAATCACAATCGAAAAACTCGCAGTTCTCAACGGCATCGACGTAGCGTTGCCAGCCATCTCGCGCGAGGCTGCTTCCTCCGAGTCACCGAGGTCATCGTCTTCTCCGGTAACGGCTTCTCCAGCAGCTTGGGGATAAAGATATGGGGGTACTTTTAAGATATTCAATAGTTTTGGGGTGGATATAAATAAAATTAAAAAATGCATTTATGAAAAAGGAAACAAAAAACCGATAAATAAAAGGTTTAAAAATAGGAATAAAAGATAAAAAGTGGTTAAAAAATTTTATTTTGAAGTAAATAAATTTCAAGTAAAAGTAAATAAATATATTTACTAAAAATACTATATTTACTTGTAAATATATTTGCTCAAAAAATCTTTTAGTCACATTCTCTAGATTTTTTTTACCATTTACCGTAATAAATACAAGATTTACTCGTTAATATTTGCTTTCTATAAATGGTAAATACTCTTAAATATAAGATTTATCATGTAAGTAAATTTATTTACTTAGTAATATACATCTTTACTAAGTGTAATAAATATATTTACAAGTTAAATATATATTTACCTTTACATCTTTAGACTATTTAGTAGATATTAATATTTACTAAGTATGATTTACGATATTATTTATTTATCAATAACTAAGGTATTTATCATTTTTTCATAAGATATTTACGCATAAATCTCTAACTTATCAGTGTATAATTTACTATGAAATATGAGACTATCAATTTATTAAGAAAATCAAATATATATCAACCAATAAATCTTAGCATTTACTAGTAAATTGGGAATAAATCAAGTACAACAAATATTTACTAGTAAATCTTCATATTTACTAATAATATTTGTTATTTTAAACGTAATCAATTTATTAAGTATATTAAATATTTGCTAATAAATCTTAGTATTTATTGTATTAATGATTTTATGTTATTTTTTAAATTATCAATTTATTAAGAAAATAAAGTATGAACTAGTAAATCTTAGTATTTACATTGTTTCAAAAATTAAATTATCAATTTATCAAGTACAATAAATGTTTACTAGTAAATCTTCATATTTACTAATAATTTATGTTATTTTAAATGTTATCAATTTATCAAGTAAATTAAATATTTACAAGTAAATCTTAATATTTAATGTACAATTGAGAATTTAAATACCATTTGAAGATGATGTCTCAAACAATACCTAAGAATGTCGACAATTGGACCGTCAAGACATACAAAAGTCAACCGGACACTGCCATGTAAATGTGATTATTATTATTATTATTATTCATTTTGGCTGGTTATGTAATGTGGTTGTTTCAGGGCTCTTTGAAACGTCCACTGAAACATATATATATATATATATATATATATATATTAAATCTTTTTTTAATTAAAACACTTTCATTATTAATATCTTCAAATCTCTTTTTTATTTCACTTTAAAAAAAAGTCAAATTTTAAAAATTAAGTCAAAATAAGATGATTTTTTTTAAATTACATATTAATATTATTATTATTATTATTATTATAACATACTAAAGGGGTGAGAAGGGTTATTGTTCTTTCTACATTGTTATGACTTTTTTACCTTTCATTTCTAATTATTTTTCCCTTGCTACAGCGTTATGTTGATTTTACTTTTTTTTTTTTAGTAAATTGATAATTTTGTCCTTGGGCTTTAATTACTTTTTTTAGTAAAATTATTTATGGGCGATTTTGCCCTTCTTTTGTAGCTGCTTTTTCTGATAGCTACAGTAACTAAACATTGTTACCCTTTTAATGTGCATTCTTAAATTTGTCCTTCGAAGATGTGTTAAAGTGCAATGTGTGTACAATGCATGGACTATTATGTCCTCAAACCCTAGCATATTTCCTTCCCTTATTTCTCTCCATCTCTCATTCAAGATTTTTTTTCTCTCTCTACATTGCCTCTTTCTCGCACTGCTCTCTCTCTCTCTCTCTCCCCCCCCCCCCCCCTCTCTATCGTCCATTTCAATTTTTTTTCCTCTCTCTACCTCGCTGTCTTTCTACACTGTTCATCTTCTTTTTTCTTCTGATTCTAACATTTGTTCTGATTTTTGATTTAGGGTTTTTTTTTTTGTTTTTTGTTTTTTGTTTTTTTTGTTTTTTGTTTTTTTGTTTTTTGCTCTTTGTTGTTGGTGTTTTTTTCGAACACAAATTTTTGTTTTTTTTTCCCTTGTTTATCTTTTTTTTTTTCCATTTTTTTAAAATTTGACTTCGTATTTTTTGTCCTTTTTCCTTTTATTTATTTTATGATTTTGATTTAGGGTTTTTCTTTTCAGATTATTTTTCTATTTAGTTTTTGCTCTGTATTGTTTATATTTTTCTTTGAATCGTAATTTTTACTTTATATTTTCCTATTTATTTATTTTTTACGTTCTGATATTTAAATTTTAAAGTTCAATTTTTTATTCATCTCTTTTCATATTTTTGCTATTATTATTTTTTTAATCATTTTTGTTTCTACATTTTTGATTTTTAATTTCATTTTTTTAATTCTCTTTTTTGGGTTTCTGTTTGGTTTTTTTGGCTTTTTCATTTGTTGGGTTTTGTTTTTTTACATCTTATAATTAAGTTATGTCTTTTGCATGTATATAATCTAACAAAAGCTTATTTCTTTTCTTTTCTTTTCTTTTCTTTTCTATTTTTTTTTTTTGCAAAAAAACAGTAAATAAAAATAATAATAGGATCTATTTTTGGTTTTGTTGTTTTTGTTTAATATTTTTTCCCCTTTTGAGTTTTTTTTTTTCCTTTTGTTTTTTTTCTGTTTTTGTTTTTAATTATCGTGATCATTTTATTTTTCTATCTCTACATAATCAGAGAAAAGTTTTTTATTTTTTATATTATTATTTTTATTATTTTACATTTTCATAATTGAGGGAAATCCTAGAAAAAAATTAAAGACAAAAAAGATGGAGGAAAGTATGGGTATGTTTTCTTTTCTTTTCTTTTCTTTTTGATTTTTTAAAGTTATTTCGAGCCTTTTTTAAAAAATTTATATATATTGTTTTTTGCTTTTTGATTTATGTTAATTTTTTTTTCTAGGTTATGGTAATGATGGTTCAGAATAGATGCATTGAGAATGCAAAGAGAACTAATCAAGACCTTTTGTTTATTTTTTTTGGTGTTATGTTTTTGGTTTTTGTAATTTCTCCCCCGGTAATATTTGATTCTGTTTGGTTTAAAATATTTGTTTTTAATTGTTGTATTTGTGATTGCATGTCGTTTTGGGAGTTTGTAGTTTAGTTTTCATATTTTACATATTTTTTTACGTTAGTTTATTTTTGTGTGAGGGTGGTATTTTTTTTTCTTATGCAGATTGTGTTTGAATAGTTATTTTTCTGAATATTCTATTATTGGTATTTTGGATTTTGTTATGTTGCATGTGTAATATATATTTTTTGATTGGGAGTTCAGATTGTATTGTTTAGTTATATCATAATGAGTTTTTAAGTTTTCTTATTGTTCAAGTTTCTAGATTTTTAATGTTATTTGTTATTGTAACTTTTTTACTGAGATATTTTGTTCTATTGTGCTGATCTGTCCTAGACATTTAATGCTTCTACATTGATTTTTTTGATCTGCAACTATGTAATTCATTGGATTTCCATCATCTTTTGCTATTTATCATCAGTTTTCTATGAATTCTATGTTATTTAGTTACAGCTAAAGAAATTGTTACGGTTTTTTATTGCCCAGATTTGTAGATTAGTTGTGTTGTTCCTTATTTGCAGCTTTTGTATTGAGATTTGCTGCACTGTTTTAAATGATCTGTCCCTATTATTTGATACTTTCGTACTTTCTTTTGTGATCTGTAAATGTGATATTTATTGTGGGTTTATATTTTTGATAAGCCATTACTGTTTTTCCTATAACTTTTTACACATGTAATTTTATTATTGATACTTCTGAATACATTATTTCATTTGTAATGCACTACTGTATTATAACTCTGTTATTCAGTAGAAGTAGTCCTGTTTTCCTCCTCTTTTTTTTTTTTTTTTTCCAGATTTGACACTTATATATAACTCTGTTATCTCATTTACCAAATTGTTCTATTATAAACAGAGTAGTCCTTGCTGCTTTACCCTTTTCTCAGCTATTTTCACCTTTTCTATACCTTACTGTCTACACCTTTATTTTTTAATCACCTAAAATCCTTTATTACCTTCTTTATTACCTTTTTTAAACTGAGTGCTTTGTTTTCATCCCTCTTTTATTATTACTAGTTATCAAATACGTGCAATGCACGTATAAAACTGTAATCGTAGTTTTTATAATGTGTAATATAAATAACATTATAAAAAATAAATTCAAAAATTAAATACAATAATAATTATTTAAATTTAAAAATTACATTTTATCATAAAATCATGGTGACTTAATATTATTACATAAAATACATAATAATATTGATTATTTTGTTCTTTCACAATATTTACAGTATGTATTATATTATCTAAAATCAAAATTTTATATCATTTTATTGTAAATAATTATTTAAAATAACAGTAATCTAATAATATGTTTTTGAAGACTGACCAAAGTCAATTAAGAATATTAGAGTTATCAATGAGAAAACTGATATAATACAGACTTTAAGAGAGAAAATTTGGGACGTTGAGCTTCTGATAAGGAGAAAAAAAAAAAGAAAGAAAATAAAAAAGTTGCAAGAAGAAATATTTTTAAAAAATTGAAAAAAGACAAGACAAGCCAGAAATTTAAGAAAAATGATGAAATATAAATAAAACAAAGTAGAAAGGGGATAAGAAAAAATTAATATCAGAAAAGCAAAATATTGAAAAATGACATGAAAAACCAAATAGTTTCATTAAAAAATAAAAAAATAAAAACCAACAACAACAACACTTAAACAGTTTTCCAAAAAAAAAACAAAAAAACAAAAACGCACTAATAAGGTACATATTTTACAACCAAATTTATGATTCTGTTAAATGTTAAGGAAATATACTCTTAAAAAAAAAGAAAGTTTGATCATGTAACAAAAAAAAGAAAACTTATCACAATTAAGTTTGATTATAATTAAGAAAATTAGAATTTTGAGTGAAAAAGTTGAGATAATGATTAAAAAATAATATTTAAGAGAGCAAGTGATAAAATATTGAGCTTTCGATAAAAAAATTAAAGAAAAAAAAAAGGAAAAACAAAATTCTACTGAAAATGTTTAAGCATAAATTTAGGAAAAAACAAGTAAAAATTTGAAAAAAATAACAACAACAACAACTATAATAATAATAATGATAATGATAATAATGATGATGATGATGATAAAGCAAAATAGAAGAAGGTTGGAAGAAAAAAAAAACTTGAAAAGAAAAAAAATGAAATAAAACAAAAAAAAAAAACAAAAACACCAAAAGTTTTTTTAAAAAGGAAAAAAAAACACATAAAGGAAAAATAAAAATAAAAAATGAAAGATAAAGGTTTTCCTTGAAAAAGCCAAAAGGAAAGGAAAAAAGAAGAAGAAGAAGAAGATAAACGGTTTCAATGAAAAAGCAAAAAGGGGAAAAAAAAAAAAATGTTTACCATGAAAAAAAAAAAAAAAACTACCAAACAGTGCGTTTTTGACTACCAAAAATGAACAGTGCAAGATTATGCACTCTTTTATATATGCTAGTTTGGGTACATGCGTTGCACGTGTTGAGTCGTGATGAAAATTTTTATAATGTTTAATATGAAGAAATATTTTCTAGAGATTATAAAAAAATACATATTAATAAACAAAATTGATTTTTAAATTTCATAATACAATCATAAAATACACAATAATAACAAAATCAAGCATTTTAATAAATAAGATAATAAAACACAACTTATTTATTTTTATTTTTTTCAAAACATATAGAGTTGCATTTTGTTATCTCAAAAAAAGTTTTAATCCCATTGTTGGCTATACAAAATAAAACATTGCAATAACAAAAAAAAAATGATTGGAAAAAGAAAACTGAAAACATTTTGAAAATATGATAATGAAGTAAAAGGTAAATAAAAAAAAAGTCAATATGAATATTTTACACACATTTTAATTTATATATAGAGTCATATATATATATATATGCATATGTAAACAAAATTAAAAAAATAAAATAGTTTATTTTTATAAATATTTTTAATTATAGAACAATATACTAGCGGTAACATTTATATCTAATTATTTAAAATTTTATAATAAAAATAAATATAGATAAAATATTAATACATTTTTAAATTTAAATTCTCATATGACAAGTTATAGTAGATATTATTTTAAGCAACAGTGGATATACTCGTTTGTGTTGATGAGTGAGATTTGGTCAAATCAATATACTAATTTTAACATTTAATTTTTACTGTTTGGAAGTTGTTTTCTCTTTGATTTTATCTCTCTTTCTCTCCTTCCTTCCCCTCGAGCAAAAGAAAAAAAAATATCTAAAAAAAATCCCTCATCACACTCACCTCTCTCTCTCTCTCTATCTAAAAAGACCCAAACCCCAACAACTCCCCCCACAGTCACTAACTCTCTCTCTCCTCCCCCCCACCCCCTTCTTTTCCCCGAATGTCAGCTGCACAGCAAGCCACTCACCTCTCTCTCTCTCTCTCTCTCTTTCTCTCTCTAGACTCAAACCCCAACAACTCCCCCCACACTCACTCACACACACTCTCTCTCTCTCTCTCCTCCCTTCCCCGTATGTCAGCTGCACAGCAGCCAAAAAAAGCCTTAAAAAGTTTCAAAACTCAAGTCTCTCTCTCTCTCCCCCCTTCCCTCTCCTCCCCGTGTCAGCTGCACGGCAGCCAACCCAAGTCTCTCTCTCTCTTTCTCCCCTTCCCTCTCCTCCCCGTGTCAGCTGCACAGCAGCCAAAAACAAAAACAACACCCAAAACGGAGTGTTTTTTACTACGAAAAATGAACAGTAAGAGTTTTTCTACTCTTTTAATATAGTTAGACTTGAGACTATTTATTGCTTTCTGTGTTTTGTTTTGAAACTCGGGTGCTTTTACTTACCAGTATTTTGTGGAGAAGTGCTTTTTCACCGAGATATTTTTCTTATGTATGTCTTTTTCTTGCTGTTCATGATTGATTCTTCATTTATATCTCTTAGCTGTTATTAATGATTGGTTTATTCTGTTATGATGATTATGTTATATTTAATATAGGTAGGTTCTTATGATTGATTATTTATGATTATTTAAGCTAGCATAATAATAATATGATAATTGAGATTCATAATAGTTTCTTGTTTTTTGCCTTTTTGTTTTTATTAAGTTTAGTAATATTTTTTTTTCTTTTTAGTTTTTTTAAATGGGTCTGATCTTTTGATTTGGTTGATGATGTAATTGTTTATTTGTTTCTTTAATAGTTTTATTACTTTAACTATTATTTTACTATGATTATTATTATAAATACTACTATTAATACATCTTATTATTATTATTATTACTGCATATTAAAGGGGCATGAATAGTTATTGTTCTTTCTACAGTGTTTAGAGATTTTTGTTCTTCTTATTTTTATTATGTGTTATACTAAAAATGTTTGATTTTGTTATTGTATTTTACCTTTTGTTTTTCTTACTGCTTTTTATTTTCTAGATAGTTTAACATGTGTTTTTTTCTTTGTATTTTCTTTTAATGAGTAAAGAAATTTATTTTTTCCCTTTCTACCTTTATTTTTGAACATTCTGTGTTGTGCAAGGAATTGTTTTTTTCTTTAAGTAACTAAAGCTTGCTATAATGATCTTTATTTAAGTATAATGAATATATCAGATTTAATGTTTAGTTTGATATATATTGATGAATTTTATATTAATGTTAGCATGTGTTTGATAACTGTTGAGTAAAATTTGATACTTTTTTTTTTTATTATTGTGAATGTTTGGGATTTGTATCATTTCTGGTTTTCCATAATCTATTCTTTTCACACCAAATAATTATACTCCTTTACTTTTGTCAAATTTTTACTTCCTCTATTGTTTTTTCCTTTGTTTCGTTTCTTCTCTGCATTTACTATAAATATTTACTAAAATATTTTTTACATATATCCCCAAATATTTCACTTAGTAGCTAAAAATGATGTCGAATTATATTCCAGTTATTATTAACGTGTTCTACTAACAGTAAAGAAAAACAGATCTAAGCTTGCTATAAAACATATCTCATATTAATAACAATTAATTTTTTTATTTTAGCATATGCTATTTATCATGTTATAAATTGGTAATTATTCTATCTATTTTTTTATTTTCTTTTACTTTTAGATATTTAATCAAATTTCTCTTATAGTAACAGTATTAAATGTTAAATTGTTTGTTTAATTTGGTACACATTCATGAATGTATTATAAGTATATGTTCATGCCAAAAACATTTGATACAACACCCAATATGATCACTTGACGTGGTCAGCCTTGCACAGTCGTCCTCTGCCTAATCGCCTGTAAAAGAGAAGCACCTCGGAGTAAGTAGGATACTAGTGGGGTGTCTGCTAAGGGCATTCCGATGCTTAAGTCAGTAGATGGTACTGATGAGCAAGTAGAAAAGCAGAGTTTCGACGAGGAAAATAGTCCATACCTAAATGAGTGAAACAATTCTCTATTTGTAGGCGTTTTTCACAGGTTCGAGTACTCGGGTAACCCTGATGGGTCGTATTCTGAGTGGTTCCGGAGAATAGACATGCTCCAGGCGTACGGACATTGGACTTCTACTAGATGAGTACCACGTGTCCCTCAAGTCGGATGATAGGGGCACAAGTACGGGTTAGTACTAGTGCGGGTGGCAAGTACTATGCCAGTTCGCTCAGGTGGCGAAGGCTGGCGCTAAGGCAGGAGCAAGGACAAGTACATTAACAGGTAGTGGATGTCAGGTGTCAGGTGGTGTAGGGTAGTGGGTGTGGCGTACCATGCTACGGTACTGTTGTTAGCCGGTACGGGACGGCGTGGAAGGAATAATACGGGGCCGACAACCCAGGTAAAGGTTCAGCAGTGGTCGGAGAAGTATTGCCCGGACCAGTACTACGGGCCCCAACAATGATATGCTCAGGTCCCTGGAGGAGAGCTAATTTAAGGATCAGTAGTACATCAGAGGTGGTGGTAGATTAACCCAGTTCCTGGGGAAGAATCTTCTACTGGTTTGTCTGGTCTGATCGGGCATACATGGTCATCGACTATTCTCCACTAATCGTAAAAATAGGTCTATTCCTTCTCGCACAGCTTGTGCACCGATGAAAAGGTGGTCTTCCGACGTCGGAGAAATTATACCATCAACAATATATGTTTTTGTATTTTTATTTATGTGCCTTTTGTTATTATTATAAACGTTTCCATGCGTTTTTTTTTTTAATTTATGCATATTTTTCCTTTTTTTAATTTCTCGGGGGGTTCTTTTCTTTCCTTGTTTACTTAGAAAGTTGAAATATTTAAATTTGTTACACCAATTTTTGTATGTAAATATTTGTGGAATTTGAAATTGCTATAATTTTAATTGTATGATTTTATTTATTTTATGATAAATTTTATAATATAACATGACATTTTGACTTTGTATAAGTTTAAATTTGGACATTATTGTGATTTAAAACACTTACTGTTTATTTTATTTGTTTAAAATAGATTTCATATGTCTATTAACTAACTAATTACATTAAATGTAAATATATATTTAACTATTCACGATGCAATTTATTGACATAATTTTTCGTAAACAACTGTACCAAAAAAAATGACTGAGAAAATAACTACTTAATTATTATGTATCTAAAAAATAAAAAATTGCATTAGTGAAATACATTATATATATATATATATATATAGGTTAGAAAAAAAGTCAAACATTTACAATTAAAATGTATTAATTAATTACATTTGATATTATGTATATAGGTATTCACTTACTCATTATTAAACAACAATAAATATGACCTTTTCTAATAAATCATATTACAAAAGGCAGAAAAAAAAATATTTTATTCATTATTCTTCACCATTGAAAAAAAAAAAAAAAAACAAATAAAGTCTTATAAACATATTAGAAAAAAAAAATTACATAGTTAAACTGTAATATTTTAAGAAGAAAACATTAATATACATTAAGTTATTTATTAAAGGTAAAACATGATGCAAGAAACTTAAGTAAAAAAAAAAAAAAAGATATATTATCCTTTAAAAATATAAACTGTTATAAATTTATTCAAAGATAACAAGTATACATTTGTTTTTTACCATTTTGATAAAATTTCATAGTAAAAACGAAAAATAGTTGGTTATAATGAGATTATATTTTCCACTTGTTAGTTTAATATTATTACTAAGGATTTCATTATTTTAAATACTTAAATGTTTTTTAATTTTATTGATTAACATTTTCAATTGTCTTCCTCATATTATTTTGGTATATTTAAGTAAATTATTATAATTATTTATTGTTTAATTTTTTGGAATTTTAATTCTATAAATCATTTATAGTTTTTTTTTAGTTAAAATATGTCATAATATTTACTAATAATGAGAATATATAGTTGTTCATTATTTTTTTTTCCATTTATGTTTATAATAGTTACATTTTAATAACATTTTTTTTAATTTTATTTTTGAATACAAAAAATGAAAAAGATGTAAAGAAGTTTTCAGAAAGACGTTAATCAATCAGGTCATTCGAAGCGTCGTAAAATTCAAAAATTGTACAAGTAACAATGATCCATCTATATCTACAAATTCATATTCTTCAAATAATCAGTTTGAAGAATCAAATGCAGAACCCATGACTGGTTATTGAACCAGATTTATTCAACTATCTCCAATACATAATATTGACTAAAGACCTTTAAATCTATGTTTGGAGGACCATAACTCACCATCAATTCAAAAAAGTAAGTTCTTAATCTAAAATTTTAGTTTTATTATTTTTATAAAATTATTTATTTAAATAATATTATTACTATATACTAAAAAGGGGAGGGATTTGATGTTACTTCCACAGTGTATGGACAAATTTGTCCCTCAGTCAGAGTTGTTTTTTTATCTACAGTGAACGGAAGGTTTTATCCTTCTTAGATACTCTAAGATTGGCTTACTACATAGTGGATGGACTTTTATACCCCCTGTAACCCTAGCATATCACATCTGCCTCTCTCTCTACCGCTCATTTCCTCTTTTCATTTTCTCTCTCAACTGTTTGCTCTCTCTCTCGATTTCTTCGTTCTCTCCAAACCCTAAACTCTGATCTCTGTGTTTTTCTTATTACCAGTTTATGTTTTTTCGTCATCTTCTTCCTCTTCTGTTGTTGTTTCTTTTTTTTCCCCCTTATTTCTGTGTTTTTTGTTCATTTATTTTTTCCTCTGATTTTCTCTCTCCACTGTTCATTTTCTCTCTCGGTTTCTTTCTTTTCTCCGAACCCTAAATTTCGATTTTTGTGTTTTTCCTGTCCTTGGTTTAGTTTTTCCGCCATCTTTTTCCTCTTTCATTGTTGTTTTGTTTTTTTTTCCCCTTATTTTTGTTTTATGTTTTATGTTTTTATTTTCCTCTTTTTTTTCCCAAGTTTTTTTTTTCCTAATTTTGGTTTTCGAACTTCAGAGTCTAAAATTTTTACTTTTTTGTTTTTTTTTTCTTTAATGTTGTTTTGGTTTTGGTTTCGGTTTTTTTTTTTTTTGTTTTTTCTCTTTTGGATTTTTGGTTGGCTTTTCTTTTTTTTTTAATTTCTTTTTTCTTATTATTATTTTCATGTTTTTTTCCTGCATATATATCAGTGAACAAAAAATTTTTGGTTATTTTTTTTTATTTCTGTATGTTTTTCTCGATAAAATTTTTTGTTTCTGCATGTTTTTTTTTCCCTTTTTTTTTTTTTCTCTTTTTTGAGTTCTTGGGCGATTTTTTCTTTTCGTTTTTTTTTTGTCTTTATTTATTGTCATTTTTTTTCTTCCGCATGTACATAATTAAACAAAAGTATTTTTTATTTTATTTTTACTTTTTGTTTTTCATTTTTATTATTATTTTTTTTTCCCCCTGCATTTACGTAATCGGATAAAATCATGGAAAGAAATGAAAAGTAAAAAAGTAAAGAAAAAATGGGGTAAGGTCTTTGTTTTGTTATATTTATTTTAGTAGTTCGATTTTTTTATTTATCTTTATTATTTGTCTTACCATTTTTGGTTTTTTCTTCCGATTTGCAATGCACGGATATTAAACTAATAATTTACTAAAGGGGCGTGAGTGTTACTGTTCTTTCTACAGTGTTAATGACTTTTTTGCCTTTCATTTTCAATTATTTTTTCCTTTGCTACAGTGTTATGTCGATTTTTCCCTTTCTTTTTTTGGTCAATTAGTAATTTTATCCTTGGGCTTTAGTTACTTTTATAGCTTGCTCAGTGTTAGGACAACTTTATCCTTTTAAAATTGTTTATGGATGATTTTGTCTTTCATTTGTAGTTGCTTTTTTTGATAGTTACAGTAACTGGACATTGCTACCCTTTTAATGTGCATTCTCGATTTTGTCCTTCGAAAATGTGTTAAAGTGCAATGTGTGTACAGTGTATGGACTATTATGTCCTCAAACCCTAGATATTTATTTCCTTTCTTCTCTCCATCTCTCATTCTAGATTTTTTTTTCTCTCTCTACTATGCCTCTTTCTCTCACTGCTCTCTCTCTATCTCTCTTTCTCTTTCCCTCTCTCTATCCCCCATTTCAATTTTGTTTTCCTCTCTCCACCTCGCTTTCTTTCTACATTGTTCATCTTCTCTTTTCTTCTGATTGTAACATGTTTTCTTATCTTTAATTTAGGATTTTTTCTTTTGAGGTTTGTATTTTTTGTTTGATTTCTACTCTTTGTTGGTGGTGTTTTTTTCCGAACCCTATTTTTTTTCTCCTTGTTTATGTTTTTTTTTTCGTTTTTTTTTTTAATTTGACATTGTATTTTTGTCTTTTTTCCTTTTTTTTTTTTTATGATTTTGATTTATGGTTTTTCTTTTCTGTTTAGTTTTTACTCTGCATTGTTCATATTTTTTCTTTGAACCATAATATTTTCTTTATTTTTTTCTATTTATTTTTTTTCCTACTTTCTGAGATTTAAATTTTCAAGTTCAATTTTTTATTAATCTTTTCTTCGTATTTTTGTTCTTTTTATAATGTTTAATGATTTTTGTTTCCACATTTCCAATTTTCAATTTCATTTTTTTTTTTTTGGATTTGTGCTTGGTTTTTTTGGCCTTTTCATTTGTTGGGTTTTGTTTTTTAGATGTTATAGTTAATTTTTGTCTTTTGCATGTATATAATCTAACTAAAGTTTCTTTCTTTTTTTTCTTTTTTTTTTTTTTTTTTTGTAAAAAACAGTAAATAAAAAATGATAGGATCTGTTCTTAGTTTTGTTGTTTTTGTTATTCTTGTTTTCCCCCTTTGGAGTTTTTTTTTATCTTTTGTTTTTTTTTTAATTAAAAAATTAAAGAAAAAAAAGATAAAGGAAATACATGTATGTTTTGCTTTTTTTGTTTTGTTTTTGATTTTTATAAATTATTTCTAGCTGTTTCTTTTTTCCCCAAATTTATATATATTATTTTTTGCTTTTTAATTTATGTTAATTTGTTTTTCTAGGTTATAGTGATGATGGTTCAGAATGAATGCATTGGGAATGCAAAGAGAATTATTCAAGACCTTTTTTTACTTTTTATTTTTTGGGTTTATGTTTTTGGTTTTTGCAATTTTTCCCCCCGGTAATATTTGATTATGTTTGGTTTAAAATATTTATTTTTTATTATTGTATTTGTAATTGCATGTAGTTTTGGGAGTTTGCAGTTTAGTTTTCATATTTTACATATTTTTTTACGTTAGTTTATTTTAGTGTAAGGGTGGTATTTTTTTCTTATGCAGATTGTGTTTGAATAGTTATTTGTCTGAACATTCTGATATTGGTATTTTGGATTTCGTTATGTTGCATGTGTAATCTATTTTTTGATCAGGAATTCAGATTGTATTGTTTAGTTATATCATAATGAGTTTTTAAGTTTTCTTATTGTTCAAGTTTCAAGATTTTTAATGTTATTTGTTATTGCAGTTTTTGTACAGAGATATTTTGTTCTGTCTATGTTAATATGTCCCAAACATTTAATACTTCTACATTGGTTTTTTTGATCTGTAACTCTGTAATTCCTTGGATTCCTTCATCTCTTGCTATTTATCATCGATTTTCTAGGAATTTTATGTTGTTTAGGTACAGCTAAAGGAATTGTTACAATTTTTTATTGCTTAGGTTTGTAGATTAGTTATGTTATTTCTTATTTTGCAGTTTTTGTACTGAGATTTGCTGCTTTGTTTTAGCTAATCTATCTTTGTTATTTAATGCTTTCGTACTTTCTTTGTGATCTGTAAATATGATATTTATTGTGAGTTTGTGATTTTTGATGAGCCATTACCGTTTTTTCTGAAAATTTTTATACATGTAATTTTGTTATTGATACTTCCGAATGCATTTTTTCATTTGTAATGCATTGATTTGTTATAACTCTATTATTCAGTGTAAGTTGTCATGTTTTCCGTTGATTTTTACTAGATTTGACTCTGTTATCTATATATAAAATATGTGTTTTTTCTTCTCTTCTTCGAAAAAAAAAAATCTTTTTTTTTCAAATGTCTCATTTACCATATTGTTATATTATAAACAGAGTAGTCCTTTGCTTGCTGCTTTACCCTTATTCTCAGCTATTTTCACCTTTCTATACCTTACCGTCTATACCTTTCTTTTGTTATCACCTAAAATCCTTCATTATCTTCTTTATTTCCTTTTTTAAACTGAGTGCTCTGTCTTCATCCCTCTTTCATTACTACTTGAGACTATTAATTGCTTTCTGTGTTCTGTTCTGAAGCTTGGGTGCATTTACTTATCTTTTTTTTTTTGTGGAGAAGTGCTTTTTCACCAAGGTATTTTTCTTATTTATGTCTTTTTCTTGCTGTTGATGATTGATACTTCATTTATATCTCTTAGCTGCTATTAATGATTGGTTTTATTATGTTATGATGATTATGTTATATTTAATATAATTAGGTTCTTTTGATTGATAATTTATGATTATTTAAGCTAGCATAATACTAATATGGTAACTGAGATTCATAATAGTTTTCTGTTTTTAGTATTAATCTGTACAAAATATGTTAGTTTTTATTGTAAATATTGTTGACTTTGTTAATTGTTTCCTGTTATGCTGTGTTGTTTTTTTTTTTATAAAAAAAAATTTATTTATTTGTTTTATATGATGTTTTTCTTTCCTTTTATATTAGTTACTGTTTTTCTTTATAGCTATTGATAGGTTTTTTTTTTTTTTTTTTTTTTTTTTTTTTTTTTTGCCTTTCTGTTTTTCTTAAGTTTAGTAATTTTTATTTTTCTTTTTAGTTTTTTTATATGGGTCTGATCTTTTGGTTTGGTTGATGATTTAATATTCATTCTGGTAATTTTTTCTGTTTCTTTAATAGTTTTATTACTTTAACTATTATTTTTATTATGATTATTATTATAACTATTACTATTAATACATATGATTATTATTATTATTTTATTATTACTATATATTAAAGGGGCGCAAATAGTTACTGTTCTTTCTGCAGTATTTATACATTTTTGTTCTTCTTATTGTTATTATGTGTTATACTAAAAAGATTTGATTTTGTTATTGTATTTTACGTTCTGTTTTTCTTACTACTTTTTCTTTTCTGAACAGTTTAACATGTGTTTTTTTCTTTGTATTTTCTTTTAATGAATAAATAACTTTATTTTTTTCCCTTTCTACTTTTATTTTTTTAGCGTTTTGTTTTCATAGAAAGATTTTTTTCTTCTTTAAGTAACTAAAGCTTGCTATGATGATCTTTATTTAAATATAATGCATATATCAGATTTAATGTTTAGTTTAGTATATGTTGATGAATTTCATATTAATGTTAGCATGTATTTGATAACTGTTGAGTATAATTTGACACTTTTTATTATTACTGTGAATGTTTGGGATTTGTTTCATTTTTGGTTTTCCATAATCTATTCTTTTCACACCAAATAATTACACTCCTTTCCTTTTGACAAATTTTTATTTCCTCTATCATTTTTTCCTTTGTTTCGTTTCTTATCTGCAATTACAGTAAATATTTACTAAATTTTTTTTTACATATATCCCCAAACATTTCACTTGGAAGCTAAAAATGATGTCGAAATATATTCCAGTTATTATTAACGTGTTCTGCTAACAATAAAGAAAAATAGATCTGAGCTTGCTATAAAACATATCTCATATTAATAACAATTAATTTTTGCATTTGAGCGTTTGCTATTTATCATGCTATAAATTGGTAATTATTCTATCTATATTTTTGTTTTCTTTTACTTTTGGATATTTAATCAAATTTCTCTTATAGTAACAGTATTGAATGTTAAATTATTTGTTTAATTTGGTATATATTTATGAATGTATTATAAGTATATGTTTTTGTATTTTTATTATGTGCCTTTTGTTATTATTATAAATTTTTCCTTGCTTTTTTTTTTATTTATGTATATTTTTTCCTTTTTTTTATTACCGGGGGGTTTTTTTCTTTTCCTGTTTACATAGAAAGTTGAAATATTTAAATTTGTTACACCAATTTTTGTATGTAAATATTTGTGAAATTTGAAATTGTTATAATTTTTATTGTATGATTTTATTTGTTTTATGATACAATTTTATAATGTAACATGACATTTTTACTTTGTACAAATTTAAATTTGGATATTATTGTGATTTAAAGCATTTGCTGTTTATTTTATTTATTTAAAATAGATTTCATAAACTAACTAATTATATTAAATGTAAATATATATTTAACTATTCACGATGCAATTCATTATTATGACAGAGAAAATAACTACTTCATTATTATGTATCTAAAAAATTAAAAAATTATATTAGTAAAATACATTATAAATATCTGTTAAGAAAAAAAGTTGAATAAATACGATTAAAATGTATTAGTTAATTACATTTGATATTGTATATAAGTATCCACTTACTCATTATTTAAACAAGAATAAATATGATCTTTTCTAACAAATCATATTACAAAATGCAGGAAAAAAACTTTTAATTCATTATTTTTTACGTTTGATATTTAAAAAAAAATAAAGTCTTATAAACATATAGAAAAATAATTACACAGTTAAACTGTAATATTTTAAAAAGAAAACATTAATATACATTAAGTTATATATTAAAGCTAAAACATGATACAAGAAACTTAAGTAAAAAAAAAAAAAAATGATACGAAACCTTTAAAAATCTAAACCGTTATATATTTATTCAAAGATAACAAGTATAAATTATTTTACTATTTCGATAATATTTGATAATGAAAACAAAAAATGGTTGGTTAGAATGAGATTATATTTTCCACCTGTTATTTTAATATTATAACTAAGGATTTCATTATTTTAAATACTTAATGTTTTTTAATTTTATTGTTCAACAATCTCAATTATCTTCATCCTATTATTTTGTTATATTTAAATAAATTATTATATTTATTTATTATTTGATTTTTTGGAATTTTAATTCTATTAATCATTTATAGTTTTTTAGTTAAAATATATCATAATATTTACTAATAAAGAGAATATATATTTTATTTTTTTATCTTATTATTTTGCTTCATAATGTTTTTTTTATCATTCTATTATTTTTTTGTTTTTTTTTTTGTTATGAACAAAATTTGTCTTCATAATTTTTTTTTCCATTTATGTGTATAATAGTTACATTTTAATAACATTTCTTTTTCTTTTTCTTTTTTATTTTTGAATACAAAAAATGAAAAAGTTGAAAAGAAATTTTCAAAAAGACGTTAATCAATCAGATCGTTCGAAACATCGTAAAATTCAAAATTGTATAAGTAACAACGATCCATCTATATCTACAAACTCATATTCTTCAAATAATCAGTTTAAAAAATCAAATGCAGAACCTACGACTAGTTATTGAACCAGATTTATTCAACTATCTCCGATACACAATATTGATCAAAGACCTTTAAATCTATGTTTGGAGGACCATAACCTGCTATCAATTCAAAAAAGTAAATTCTTGATCTTAAATTTTAGTTTTATTTTTTATAAAATTATTTATTTAAATAAAATTTCATGCTAACACTTTCAAATTTTTTTCTTTTGTATAATATAAACTTCTATTCAAATTCAAACGATGAATATATAGAGATTGGAGATTGTAATAACACATGTTAATATTGTGGAACATTATTTTGGAAAGATGAACAAACACGAAATACATATCCATTAAGATTTTTTTTATGTTGTCAAAAAGGAAAAATTAATATACTTTTAAATAAAAAACCATCCTGAATTTTAGATCAACTATTAGATTACTATGGAGGACCTTTAAGTGCAAATTTTAGAAAAAAATAAAATAAAATTTATAATTCTATGTTTGCTTTTACTTCATTTGGAGTAGATATTCAATCAAATATTAATAACTCAACAGCGCCCTATGCATTCAAAATTAGTGGTCAAATACATCATGTAATTAGATATTCATTACCAATGAATAATAATCCTCCAAGATTTGCACAAGTATATATTTATGATAATGAAAATGAGATTTAAAATAAAATAGCAACGTTTTCGAATAATAATGATTCAAACAATTTAAATGAGATCATTATTTAGAAGCTAATCATAATGTTAGATGAAACAAATAAATTAGTACAAATTTTTAGAACTGTTAGAGATATTTATAAAAATAATCAAATATCATCAATAAAGTTACGATTAATAGGAAGACGACAAAGAGATAGTCAACAATCTGATCTTCCAAGTTCAATAGATAAAGGTGCTTTAATTATTAGTGATATTGGTGAATATGAAGAAAGTAAAGATATTATTATTCATACTTAAACATGAGAATTACAAAAACTTAATAAACTTCATCCATATTATATGGTATTACAATATTCATTATTATTTCCTTATGGCGAAGATAGATATAGAATCGATATATGATGGAATCCAAATTTTACTAGTAAACAACCACCCAAAAATCGAATATCAGTGAGATCATTTATGTTTTTCAACTTCAACAACGAGTACATCAAGGAAATACACCATTTAAAGCTGGAAGACTTTTTCAACAATGTATTGTAGATATTTAAGCTTCTATTGAAGAAGATCGTTTAGATTATGTTAGACAAAATCAAAATAATTTAAGATCTGAAATTTATAAAGGTATTCAAGGTGCTATAACCAGAGGTGATACATATACATAAGCAATTGGAAAAAAAAAATTATTTTACCATTATCTTATACAGGAAGTCTAAGATATACGATCCAAAATTATCAAGATGCAATGGCAATTTATAGATACAATGGAAATCATAATATATTTTTAACATTTATATATAATCCTAAATGGCGAGAAATTAAAAGAGCTTTAACTATTGTTCCAAGACAAAAATCTGAAGATAGACCAGATATTATAAGTAGAATATTTAAAATAAAATTATATCATTTGTTAAATAAAATAAAGTCAGGACAAATCTTCAGAACTATAATAACAGGTGAGTTAATTCATTTTATATAATTTTAAAAAATAATTAAAAATTATTTCTATAATCTTTAATTCAAAAAATATTTTTATCTCTCTGTTTTAATATTTTTTTTTCCCTTTTATATTAGATTTATATGTGGTAGAATTCAAAAAACGTGGTCTGCCTTACTGTCACATGTTATTTTGGTTATATCCTGAACATAAATATCATGATCCTACACAAATAGATAAGTTCATTTCTACTGAAATTCCAGATCCAACAAAAGATCCTTTAGGTTATAAAATTATAACATAATATATGATATATGAACCATGTGGATATGCAAAAGCATCTGCTTCATGTATGAAAAATTCAAAATGTTCCAAAAAATTTCCAAAACAAATAAAGAATGAAACAACTATAGAAGAAAATTGTTTTGTATTTTTATCGTCGTAGAGATACAGAATTCAATGTTGTTAAAGAATGAATTAAACTTGATAATAGATATGTTGTTCCATATAATTAAACATTATACTTAAAATATTATGCACATATTAATGTTGAAATATGTTTTCAATCTATGTTTATTAAAAACTTATTTAAATATTTAACAAAAGGCCCAGATAAAATAAAAGCTGTTATCGAAGTTACTGAAAATACAGAACGAATAAATTATAAAGAAGTTGATAAAATAAAAACTTATCTTAATTGTCGATATATTACACCTTATGAAGCAATTTAGAGAATTTTTGAATATCTAATCTACCATAGAAATCCAACTATTCAATGACTTTTAATTCATTTACCAAATATACATACCATTATATTTTATAAAAATCAATAACTATATAATATAATACGACAACTATAAATTCAAAAAACAACATTAACAGAATTGATAGAAATTAATAAAACTAATGAAGATGCTCAACAACTTACTTACATAGAATTTTTAACAAAATGGATCTGGAACAATAAAGATTAAATTTGGACTTATCGACAGAACGGACATACTATAGGAATAACATTCTATATTTATCCAAGCTCTGGTGAATTATATTACTTAAAATTATTACAAAATCATCAAAAAGGTGCAATAAGTTATGAATCACTACAAACAGTAAATAATATTATTTATCATACAAATCAAATAGCTTGTCATGCATTAGGTTTATTAGGAGATGATAAAAAATGGGATGAATCAATAAAATAAGCATTATTTTGGTCAAAATCTGCCCAACTTCATCAAATTTTTATTGTCATGTTATTATTCTGCAATATTTCTGATTCAATAAAATTTTTACAAAAACACTGGAAACTAATGTGTGAAGATATTATATACAGAGTCAGATTGTTATTTAACAAAACCAAAATTTGAAATTCCTGAAAATGAATTTTATAATTTCGTAATATATGAGTTAGAAAAATTACTTAATTTGAATTCATCTTCTTTTGCGCACTATAATCTTCTGCTTTCCACTAGATTATTAATTAAAGATTTAAACAATAATC
Organism: Ficus hirta; assembly: GCA_038430175.1. NCBI lineage: Eukaryota > Viridiplantae > Streptophyta > Magnoliopsida > Rosales > Moraceae > Ficus > Ficus hirta. The sequence continues at coordinate 5,221,038 of CM076586.1, forward strand.
TTCTAAGAGAAGAACTCAATTATGATAAATATAAATTAAAAGAAGAAATCTTAATTTAGTACAAAATTTAACTCAAGAAAAGCAATTTATTTACAATAAAATTTTACAAGCAATTGAAAATAAAAATAAAATTTTGTTTTTCATATATAGTTATGGCAACACAGGTAAAACATATTTATGAAATACAATTATTAGTAAAATAAGATAAAATGATGAAATTGTATTAGTTATAGCATCATTATTATTACCAAAAGGTCGAACTGCACATTCAAGATTTCATATAATATTTTCAATTGACAAATTTTCAACTAGCCAGATAAAAAAATCAACACAATTAGCGAAATTAATTGAAAAAACAACATTTATTTTATGAGATGAAGCACCTATGACTAACAAATATTGTTTTCAAACTTTAGACAAAATAATGCAAGATCTAAGAAATAATTTTAATCATCCTTTCGGAGGAATAACTGTTATATTAGGTGGTGATTTTAGAAAAATATTACCTATTATTCTAATTGGTATAAAAGAAAATATTATTGATGTGACTAAAAACAATTCTTGTCTTTGGCCGTATTTCTGTATACTTACTTTAACAGAAAACATGCGATTAAAAAAATGTAATTATTGTACTAATGAACAAATAGAAATTACTAACTTCTCTGAATGGATTTTAAGTGTTAGTAATGGAACAACAAATAGCATAAAAGATCCCGAAAATGAATATACTACTTAGATCAAAATACTTGAAAAATATATAATACTATATAATACAAATTCTATTCAATACATTTTTACCATAATATACGAAAATTTCTGTTATAATTTTGATAATATTGATTATTTAAAACAACATACAATTGTTACTCCCAAAAATAAAATAACTAATGAAATAAATAAATATTTATTATCTTTAGTACCAACAGAAACGAAATTTTATTACAGTTATGATACTATTATTTCATCATCTGGAAATCTCGATAAGCTAAATCTTTTATATCCTCTTGAATTTTTTCACATACTTAATTTTAATGGACTACCTCCACATGAGTTAGAATTAAAAGTTGGAGTTCCTGTCATGTTGATGCGAAATCTTAACAAATCAATGGGATTATACAATATATGGTACAAGACTTATTATAAAACAATTAATAAATAGAATTGTTGAAAGCCGTATTATTAATTTTGATGACATAAATGAAAATGTTTATATACCAAGAATACATATGACAATAAATGAATCTAAATTGCCTTTTGTGTTAAAAAGACGACAATTCCCTTTAAAAATATGTTATGCTATGACAATAAATAAAAGTCAAGGTCAATCACTAAATAAAGTTGGACTCTATTTAAAATATTAAATTTTAGTCATGGACAATTATATGTTGCGTTATTAAAAGTAACTCACCAAAAGGTTTACATATTTTAATACACGATTCAATTAATAAATATCCAAATTCAATTAATAAATATCCAAATCATATTAAAATATCGTCTACAAAGAAATACTATATAATATTAATCAAAATTAATAATCCATTAGAAAAAAAAAATCTATAAAAGAAATAAATTTTCTTTCAATAATTATATCATTAGATGATTGTTATAATTTTTAAATTTCGAATTCAATTCGTAAATTCTTAAACTAGTGTATTTATATGTCTCTATTAATTATAGTAAATGTTCAACCCACTACGAGTACTAAAATCAAGAGACACACATCAAACTATCTGTGCCTAAGTTTGCCGTTTATGGAGGAACACAGATTATAATACTGGTCGTCTTATAAGCTTTGATTGCTTATTAATAAATGAACAGGTAATTGAATTTATTTTTTATTAATATTTATTTATTGACAATAAACAATTTACATTATTAATAAATATATAAATAATAATAAATTAACATATATAAAATTTTAGGATGAAGCAATATATGAGTTCGTTCATATAAAAGATGCTGATTTCATAACAAACAAAATACAAGCGGGCAACATATACGAAATCAGTAGTTTCTTCATTACAAACAACAAACAAAGATATAAAATTGTTCTACACAAAGCAATGTTACAGTTTGTGCAATCCATAATTTTCAAAGAAGTCAAAAAAGATATTCCCAAAATATCTCAGTACAAATTTAATTTTGTAGAGTTCGATCAATTAACATCAAGAGTTGACATCAACGATATTCTTTCAGGTAAATAATATATAATATCCACATTTATAAACTAAAAAATTATAACTTTATAATATTAATATCAATAAATAATAACTTTATATTTATAATATTATGTTAGATGTCATTGGTCATCTCATATCTATCAAAGGTATCGAAGAATCCAGTATAGTCGACAGACTGGTCAAAAGGCGAAATCTAACAATTCAGTATATCAGACAACTATAAATTACATGTTATTATAAACATATTTTCAGTAGATTAATAATCAATTTAAATTTATTATATTTCACAAAAAAGAATCACTTAGCATAACTCTTTGGGGAGAAATTGGAGAAAAAAATTTGATGAAAATACAATTCAAAGAATGTCCGAACCAGTTGTGATCGCCTTCACAGTCATGACAGTCAAACAATATCTTAGTAAGTATATAAACAATAAAAAATACTACAAATTTATCTTAAATAACAATAATAAATATTTTCAATATTAGTTTTAATAATTATAAATATACAGGAGGACTTTACGTAGCAAGTGCTTCTGGAACGTTATATTATTTTGATCCAGACATCGCCAAATCAAAGAGAATAAAAAAAGGTATTATAAATATTTATTGCGAGAATATTATAATTTATTTTTATTTTACAATTTTCTTAATAAATTTACTTTGTTTAATATATTATCTATTTATATATTTAGTCATTCCATTTAAGGAATAGACTTTATTGCTACATCAACTAAAAAACTACTATCATTGGAAGAATAAAAGACTATAAATAAAGTTACGATAGCAGAACTTCGAACTTCAGATCCATGTCAAAATCAGGTAAGTATTTATTTATTACACCATAATTATAAAATATAATTTATTAAAATTCTTTATTCAAATAACAGGATACAAAATTTACTACAAAAGCAAACATTACTGATATTGATGCCTGACAAGGTTGGTTCTACAATGTCTGTCCACGCTGCTACAAACAAGTCAAACAATCAGGGACTTCATGGTGGTACGATACCCATGCATATTTAACTACAATGCCAGTTAGCTGGTAATATTCTTTACCTTTATTATATAAAAAATTAAAAAAATTTCCAAGCAATTAAAAATTAAATAGATTTTTAATATTTTAAACAGGTACAAATTAATGCTAGAATCGATGACAGTACTGGCGGGACGAATATTGTCATGTTTAAAAAAACTGTCCAATCACTGGTGAGTAAACCTTGCTCCACACTAACAATTCAAGATGGATACACTGATTCAAACATCATTTCCCTTCTCCTCGATCAACTTAAAGGCATATCAAAAATATTTCTGATTCAATTTTGTCCAAAAGGTGCTTTATTGATGCAACAGTTGTATAAACCTTTGACAATGATGAATCACCAATGCTATTGCATGTACCACCAACTGAATTCCTTAAAGACGTCCCACCGCCACTAGCATCTTTGGACCCAGAGACAACACAGCCAGAAAGCAAAAAAACTGCAAAAAAATAACTTTGTTTCCCATAATAGAAGAAGTTGAATTAAGATACATTACTATTCATAATTTGTTTCAAAAATTTTTGATTTCCTTACGCAACATATATATTCATAAACTACAAACTATCATACAAGTATATTTATTATTATTTCAGCTCTTAGCAGCATCATCTTCCAATAGAAATTCAAACATCTTCAGTTGACTCATCCAAAAAATGAAAGGAAATAAGGTATAATTATCTTTCTAATTACATATTATATAACCATACTTATTTCAATTTTATTTATAAATATCAAATAATTAATGTATTTCTTTCACCCGGGCAGATTAGAAGAAAAGCTGAAGAAAATTAAACATGGTTGATTGCATTTCAACTAAAAATGTTCTACTTACAACAACTTAATTTGTCGACATTTATATATATGTGTTTGTTTGTATATATAACTCCGACATTTTAATATAAATTTGAGTGTATATATTCTAATATTTTAATAATAAGTAATGAAAAAAATAAACTTATTGTAATTTTATTATTTATCTTAACTAACTGCCTTTATTAAATGCTATTTAATTTTTCATTTATTTTATTTATTTATTTTTCTCCCCCGTGCAACACATGGTATTAAACTAGTAAAATATAAAATAATGAGAGGAACAAAAAAAACCCCATTTTCTTGTTTCCCAACACATTTCAAGATACATTTAATAATCAAAGTTCATTTTTAATCAAATGTACATTTTTAAATATTTACTTATTTTTAATCAAATATTTACCGAACTCTAACTTCAATTAATGTTCAAATGCTACCATATTTTGTTTCTTACATAACTTAAAGAGAATGAAAGGGGGAAAAAAAAAAAAACTTAAAGAAAACCAATTTGGTTTATTGAATTGAAAATGAAAAAAAAAAGAAGGATGATCTGATCTTTATGATTTTAAGAATAAAATGATCAAGACCTCTTACTCTTACGTTTCAAAAAAAAAAAATCTTAAATTAAAAAAAATGTGATACAATTTTTATTAGAAAAATGATCATATTTATGTTTTAAAATAACCGTATGAAAATTTCAATTTAGTAGGATCTAAATTATAATCTCTAAATAGATATTATAGAATAAGAAAACTGTGGTAGTCCTAACGATAATCTAATAGTAATTTTAAATCTAACTCTATTACAAGGTATATAGTTTGAATTCCCTACCTTCAAATTTAAACAACTTATTCATGGTGCTCTACCATTTTTTTTTTTTTTTTTGAAGTAATCAAGGTGCTCTATCTCAGATATAGCATTTTCTTTATTTTCATTTGTATATTGAGAAAATACAAAAAAAAAAAAAAAAAAAAGAACTGTGCGATTAATAGAAACAAAAAAATATTGAGGACACTATTCTAATCCCGACTTTTGAGTACCAACCTATGTGGTATATGAGTTGTCATTCTTTTATTAGTAAATATTTAAAATATTGTCACATCAATTAATATGACACGTAGGTTGGTACTTAAAAAGTTGGGATTAGAGTTGGTATTACTAACATTACTCATATAAATATCACATCTATTATTTTTATTATACAAATATCCACACACTTCATATGTTTATAAAATCAGTCACAAAATAATCTTTGAATCAATATAAAATATTAAAAACTAAACAAAAATTTTTTTAGGGAAAAAAAATCTTTATTAAACGGCCAAATCAACACAAATAACATCAGAAATAGAAAGTGGAACCGCATCAGTACCAACAAAGTCTCAACTAGAGAGTAAACTATTGGCTAAGAGGTGAGCAGCCATACTACCCTCCCGACAGATATGGTTGCACCTTCCACCTCCACCTATTGACAATAGACGTTTGATATCTTGAATAGCAACACCTTCAGTACCTTCAAAATGATCATCCAGAACAGCCCGAATGATGTTGCAAGAATCCGATTCCACCCAAGCTTTACGCAAGTTGCAAGATGGAGCAAACTCCAAACCTTCCCGAAGAGCTAAACATTCAACCAAGAAGGGAGAGAAGTTGCCAACCACTCTTCGAGCTAGACAAGCAACCGCAACCCCCTCTCCATCTCCGATAATAGCAACTATCTCTGCAAAACCAACTCCTCCAAAACCTCACAGCAGCATCTACGTTAGCTTCCATTGGTTGAACACAATTGAAAACGAATATTAAACTAAAAAAAAAAAAAAAAATCTCAAAAACTATTTATCCCATAACTCAAATATTTGGTTGAATGAAATATTTGTTTGATCATTCAAAAATTTTTATTTACTTATTTTGTTTAAGTTATATTTAAAATAATATTTAAGATGAATTTGGTAAAGATATCGTTGATAATTGAAAATATCTAATTGTTTATTTTGTAACTTGAGTTTACAAAAACAGGATAGATTTTGGACATTTACGTTAGAATAAACACAATATTTAAGCATTTTCAAAAAAAAAAAAAAAAGAAAAAAAGAGAGACTAAACAAAGAGAGGGTATTGGATATCTCCATTATGTTTTAGACTCTCCTATGATTCTAATGTTGCGAAAAAACAAAAACAAAAACAAAAAAACAAAAAGAGAGAGAGAGAGAGAGAGAGAGAGAGAGAGAGAATGTCTATTTTATTTCTTTTGGGTTTTTCTTTAAGAAAAATTTCATAAATTCCCCCTTAATTATATCACTAGTGTCAATATACCCATTGAAATATTAAATATACATGTTGCATTCTTAACTTTAATATGTGTGTCAAATTATTCTATACGTTTGTTTCTGTTAGTTTTTCCATCAATTTTAATGTCAACCCTTGAATACCAAAATGCCCCATGATATTTAATATTTGTGTCAAAATGCCCATGATCTTTAATATTTGTGTCAAAATGAGCATGATATTTAATATTTTTGTCAAACTACCTTATCTAACTTGTTTTATTTATCCAATATTGTATAATTGTCTAATATTTATTAATTGTTTTGGAATAGATAAAAAATTTATTTTTTGCACTAACAAAACAATAGGTAAATCTTTTTGACACACTAACTTTTTTTACTTTATTTATTTTAATTTAAGTTTACATTAATTTTAATTTTCTTAAACAAGAATAAATGTACAGCTTATGTTCATTATTTTATTTTCCTAGTATTAAAATATTTAGTGTAATTATAATCGACAACACTGTAATTAAATATGCAAATAAGTCCTTTTTAAAATTTAAAAATATAATTTGAAATGAGTATAATACTATGTTTGGTCGGATGGAAAAGAGTAAGGAAGGAAGGGACATGAGGGAAAAGTGGATGGAAAATGTTGGAATTGGTTGTTTGGTAAGAGGAAAAGAGAAGGTAAAGGAAAATATGATGGAAAAATATTATAGTGAGATCAACTAATTTTAATCCTTTCAAAAGTGGGTGAAAAACACAAATCCATCCAAGTATGACCAAAATTACTTTTTCATCCTTGCTTTTAAAGCAAATATATATATATATATATCTAAATAAATGTATGATATAATAATTTTACAAGTCCATTATTTTCTTTCCTTCCTATCTACCAAACAAACTAAAGGAAAATTAATCTTTCTATCATTACAATTTTCCATCATTTATAAGTTCTCTCCCTCCTATTTTATTTCATTCTTACCAAATGGAGTGTAAAGTAAATTTACAACAGCTTATTCTCATTGTGGGTTTAAGTAGAATGAGATTCGTAATGATTCTGATATGAAATTAAATTATAACCAAATAAACTTGAATTAAAATAGATTACATAAAAATAACATGTCAAAAAAAAAAATACATATTATTTTATTAGAATGAAAAATAATTTTTTTACGTATTCTAAAAAAGTAAATAATTATTAAATAATTAGATAAATAAAATAAGATATAAAAGATAACTTGATATAAATATTAAACATCACGTGATATTTTAACATAAGAATTAAAAATCAGAAGATATTTCGATATATATTTAGAATAATTTGATATAAATATAAAAATCAGAGACATTTTGACACAACCAATAGAAACAAACGGAGCGAGTAATTTCACACACATAAAAGTTCGGGTACAACAAGCATGTTAAAATTTTTGTTTTCTTTCTCCGTTAGAAAATATGCAGTTGTATGTTCTCCCGAGTCAAACTGAATGGTGTAGTGTAGTGGTTTGCAATACCCCAACCGCTAAGCGAACGTGGGAAGAAAGTGGGCCACTAAGTTATTGCCGCAGAATACAAAGGGAAGAGAAAACTTAGCAGGGAGGTAGAGGATTGTGATCTATAAGCAACACCCTCAGGTCCCACTCACAGCCCACCAAAAGGAACCAAAACCAAAATTCAAAATGACTTTCCCATTTCCCCTTAACAAGTCCCTAATTCCCCCAATTGGATCCCTAAGTGGGTCCGTCTTTCTCTCTCTCTTCCTACCTGGCTACAACTCTTCCCGGGCCCCACTTTCTGCGCCTTGCGCGCGTCCCATCATCACCTCTTTAAATCGCGTGATGTCTCTTTCCCCCAAAAAGCTCGTCTCTCTCCTCATATCTGCCTTTCCCAAGTCTCTTACAAATACACGCCAAGCCTCTTTCTCTTGTTAATCCTTCAAACAAGACCCAATTTCGAGTCTGGTTCTTCTGAGCACTCATTGTGAAAGCCTTCTTTACGGGTTCATTTCGTCCACTTCGTCGATTTCTTCCTCCTCTCTCTCTCTCCTTTTTTTTTTTTTTTTTGCCGAGACCGGGAGACTAAAAGTTATGATGGCGGAGAGCTTGGACGACGCTGAGTTTTGGCTTCCTCCGCAATTCCTGGCCGACGACGAAAACGACAGCAAGGTCCTTGCGTTTGTGTCCGACAGGTCTTCGTCTCAGTTTCCCTTAAAGTTTACTTCCGATCTGAACTTTCCGGTTGTCAGTTCGAGCGAGACGGAGAGCGACGAAGAGGATTTCATGGCCGGTCTCACTCTCCAAATAGCTCGCTCCACTCTTGACGACGGTTTCAAGACCACCACTGACTCTGCTTTCGCCTCCGAAAACGGCAAGGTAAGGAAGCAAGAAAGATGAGGAAAAAAAAAAAAAAAGAAAAAAAAAAAGAAAGAAATGCGTTTCTTTTAATTCCCCTTTTCTTCGCGGTTTTCTGATTCTCTTTTTTCTCTTTTGCTAACAGCCATGGGGTACTTTGTCCGGTTCTCCCCAATCGACGCTCTGTGCTCTCGGTAGTGCCTGTGGCTGCGAGAGCCGCGGAAGCCTTAACGAAGCTCATTCTGGAGTCTCTTCTCCTCCTCCGCCGTTGCCACCACCGTCGACGTCGACTTGGGACCTCCTGAACGCCGCCGCCGACCAAGTCGCCAATATGCGCAAAATGAGTCAGAACAATAGCAGTGAAGAAGAGTACAAGTTCTTCCATGGCCGTCCTGGTGGTCTTTTGAACGCTCCGAGAAAACCCTCTTTTGTAAACCCTAGCGCCGAGTTTTTCCTCAACGAAGCCGTTTCTCAAAAGCAACTACAAGTAAGTAAATAATACACTTTTTTTTTTTTGATGAATTAAGTAAATAAAACACTTGAGCATGGATTTTAATCGCAAATTTATTGTTAATTATTTGTTAACCTGACTTTTTTTTTTTTCTTTATTTTAGTTTCAGCAACCGAGACAACAACAGATGATGAAGCAGCAACAGAGCTCGACGATTTGGGGGAACAACAACACTTCGGCGAAATTGGCGGGATGGTATCAGCAGAACCACCAAACGGCGGCGCAGAACAGAGCGCGGAGCCAAAACGGTCGTCCTCTGAGGCTGTCTCCATCTGCATGGCCTTCTCTTCTGCAGCAGAAACAACAGAGCCAGCAAAACGGGTCGGGCATGAAAGCGGTTTTTCTCGGAAACCCGTTGGCTAAAAGGGAATGCACTGGTACAGGCGTTTTCTTGCCCCGCCAAACCGTTACCGAAACCCGAAGAAAACCAGGTTAGAATATTATGACTTCATGTGTGTGTGTGATTGTTTTTTTTTTTTTTATTTTTATTCTGATCATTAATTATGATTTGCTCATTAAATGAATCTATATGCGATTCGTGTTACTTTATTATTAATTTATATTCTCTAAATATTTTAATTTACTTTGTTTTTGGTGTTTGACAGCCTGTTCAACGGTTTTGGTACCGGCGAGGGTTGTGCAGGCGCTTAACTTGAACTTGGGCGACATGTGTGGTGGTGCACATCCACAGATTCAGCCTCAATTTAATGGAAGATATACTCCGGACACTGGTAAAGTAAAGGAAAAAGGGAAACCTTCCCAAGATTTTTGTATTTTTGACTTTTCGGATATATATATATATATATATATATATTTTTTTTTTTTAACACTAACTGGTGTCATTATATTTTGCAGATTTGACTACAAGGTCAAGGAGTAATATTGTTCTCTCTCATCCGAAACGTAACATTGACAGGAGTCGGCCACAAGTGAACCATGAGATTCGGCTTCCTCATGACTGGACTTACTAATTGTTTTTGTTTTTTGGTCCGGCGGTTCCGGAAAAGAAAGGGGAAAGAAGAAAATGGGCAAAGTTTTAGGTGTTCATTCTGTTCTTTAGGGTTAGATGAGGGAAAAAAATTGAAGAAAATTGTGTTCATTCTGTTCTTTTGGGTTTAGATATTAGGTGATAATAAAGCGTTTTGTTCTTGCGGTGTTGTAAGGTCGTATGACTCGTATATGTAGGCAAAGGAAGAAAGTGGTGGATTGCTGTTGTCCCTTTTTTGTTTTTGTGTTAGGGATGATAAGTTTGGGGATCTCTTGAAAATATCTGGGATTTAGTGGTTAGTTGTTGCACAAATCATGTATTTGGTTCCCAACCGGTCCACCTACCGAACCTTTCGCCGTGGAATATTAGTAATTAGGGAAATTACTATAATGATCCTTTTACTTTTAATCAGGTGTCGTTCTCAAACTTTTCCTAAATTTTTAAAAATGGTGTAAAATAATCCTTTTAGCCAACGGATGTTAAAGATTAAACGGAACAACACACTTGGATATGCAATTTAGCATGAATATGCAATTTCAACGACCCACACGTATACTGCTAATTGTGCCACCTCTTCAGGAACTCCACATCACAAAGCTTTATTTAAAAAAAAAAAGAGCGTTTTTTAGGCTATGCTAGTTGGGATTCTCAACAAGAATCAATAATGGAACCAAAAAATATAAATAAAAAATAAAAAAAAAAATGACCATTTGAACAACTACATAGATCTAATTGAAAACCCACCGTTGAGGACAACGTTCTGTTGAAAAACCGGCGAGGCTCTATCTAGATCTCACGGCCAGTGATCTATGGGGGAGGCTGCTGCTCGTTGCAAGTGGAGCTCGACTATGACGGCGATTTGCTTTCACGAGGCTACTATTGCGCCGAGAAGATCTGCCGGAGATCGAAGGCGATGGTGGCGACAGTCGACGGCGAAAATTACCGGCGATGGCTCGTGTGTTGTCTGCCGGTGATGAGATCTCACGCCCGGTGATCTATGGAGGCCGCTGCTCTTGCAAGTGGAGCTCCGGCTACGATCGTGAGGCTACTGCTGCGTCGAGGAGATTTGCTGGCGATCAACAAAGATGGCGAAGACAATCGACGGCGACGATTTCCGGCGAAGAAGAAGGAAACCCACATGTTGGGATGTTTTATTTAAAATATGTTATGTAAGGCCCGTACACCCTTCACTTTACCAAATGTTTTTGTAAATTTTAATAAATAAAAAAAAGATAATGTGGGACCCATATTTTTTACAAGCCACGTTGGAGTCGTGTATATCAGGAGTAGGAATAAAGTTCAGGGGACCTTTGGTGCCCGTCCCAACTTGCGTGGATAGTCAAAGAAGATAACAACTTTAAAAAAGTGGGACCCACATGTTAGTAATTAAATATCCTTCTTCCATGCTTTCTCACTGTCCCAAAGCCAAACCAAAAATCAGAACTTTAGCTCCGGCGACACTCCGACGAACGGCATGAATGTCAACTTCATCTTTATAAATTATCTCTCTTCTACAACTAATCTTCCTTTCTATATTCTCTCTATTTGCTTGGAAGTATGCAATTGGTATTGGTAGAAATCATTTAGGTTTGTCCTTATTTCTAGATCTAAAACACTCCTTTTATTTTTATTTTTATTTTTTCAGATCAGAAATTCTCTCAAAAAAAGACTTTCATCACGCTTATGTTGTGTTCGGAGAAAAGAAAGGCCAGTGATGGCTGTGGAGGAAGAAAAAAGGTGTGGAAAACAAGAAACGGAAAATTTAATTGGTGTTAAAAAAAAATCTAAAAGAAATATATTTTTTAAAACTTATTTAATTGGTTCCCTCCGTCCTGAGGCCCACGACAACATCGCCTTCATCGTTGCGTCGCTGTCTCCATACATTACCCACGACTCCCAGTCACTGCCGGCGACTTCAGCCGCTCGTCTCCAGTAGTGAAGCCCGTGCCCAATATGCCCAGCGGCAATAGGTGTTATGCAGGGTAGGGGTAGGCGGCGGAGGACAGCGGTTGCTGGTCGGAGCAGGTGGAATGGGCACCAGTGATGGTTCCTTGGGGACTTTTTGTTGTCGTTTTGGGTCATGTTTTTTTTTTTTTTTTAGTTTAACCAGCAAGGCAATGAAATTAGGAGTCACTAACACGTGGGACTCGCACAAAGCCAGTAAAGTAGCCACTTAAGTGCCACTTGTACTGCTAGCTCAAGTGGACCCAGTGGTGTCCCTAGCTTTACTCCAGGTATAGTGCCAAAAAGCATTTTTGATGCCAACTGCACTCTCTCAAGAACTCACTCCCTCATTCTCTGGTCTTAATGAAAGCCACGTGTTCCATCATTTTCTCTTCTTGAACGAACAAAAATATAAGTTCTTTTTGTGTTTTTTTAGGAAAATGCCACGAGTGGTTAACCTCAAAGGAAATAGTGGAAAGGAAAGCTGTTGTCGTACTCTACATTTTCTTCTTCGTCTTTTAGTCGTTATCTAATCAGTTTGAAATTGATTTAAAAAAAAAAAAAAAAAAAAAAAGCCAAGCTTGCTCCTAATCTTCATGAACGAGAAGGAGGGTACCGATGGATGGGTGTGGTACTCTCGATTCTCTCTCTATCTTTTTATTTTTAATATATATCAATAATTAGTTACTTTTTCTTAGAATAAGATCGATTCAGTGGGTAAAGTCTGTTGTTTGATCTATTTTGTTCATTTTTTTTTCCCCTCTTCTACAAACTATCGTTTTCGCCAACAAACCTTTAAATAATGAAAAATAAAAGACATTTTTTTATCTTTTAGAATTTCATCATTGAACAAAGCAGAGAGAGAGAGAGAGAGCAAATATTGACTAGGAGTTGCAAGCAGTGAAAAATAAAGCCACACGCCCAAATTAATTACAAGAACAAAGAAGATCTAAACGCCCAACTCAGAAATGACTAAGATTATTAGTTATTTTGTTGCAGAATAAATAACATTTCGGGGGATTACCGCAAAATTGGGGGTATTTGTTCGATATAAGTTGTCTGAGTTGAGTAGCACCTCTGTAAATAGATGCAAAAATCTGACTTGTTTTGAACTTAGGGGGAGTTTGGTGCACACACTCAAACTAAGATTTTTAAATTTTTTTTTATCTTTTTCTTAAAAAGTTTTTATCTATTTTCTAAAAAGTTTTTTATCTTTTCTAAAAATTCAAAAAAATTTACTATTTAAACTTAAAAATTTCAACTCAAACTCATTCACCAAACTCCCCCTAAAATTTGGTTATTTAAAGAAAAGAAAAGGTGGGACCCGTGCTAGTGCTGAGAGAAGAGAGTGTGCAAGTGAGTGTCCCAAAAAAAATCATTTACCATTCCTCCCCAGGGTATTTTGGTAAATCAACCACTTATATTTAGGTTCCGTTTAGATCACGTGTCTATTTTCGAAAAAGAAAATTTTTTAATTTTGAATGAGAAAGTATTTTCTTTTGACAATAAAATGTGTTTGGATTTGTAAAAAATTCTTTTAAAAAAAAATTATTTGAAATGAGAAAAAATGGTCTTAGAAATAGTACATTTTGAGAAGATTTCAAACAAATAACTTTCTTTTTGAGAAAAATTACCTAAATAACTATATTTTTTTTTATCTATTAATCAACATGACATAAATTCTCTACTTTTAACTAACATAATATAAAATTTAACTAACTTTAATTTGGTTTTGTGTCATATTCATCTAGTATTAATTTTTTTATCTCATATTAATGTAATAATATTTAAATTTATGTTATTCAGGTATTTTTCTTTTTTTTAAAATATGTATAAATTAAATTTAAAAATGAGATAATTTTTTTTTTAAATTGAGAGAATGATGTTAAAATAAACATTTTTTTGCAAAACTTTTTCAGTTTCGGAACCTAAACATGTCATCTAAACATAAGGTTAGATAAAACTAAAAAACCCAAAAAAGAAAAAGAAACAAACACTACAAGAATCAGGTGATTTCTCGTCACCCCTTTCCACATCGGTTACCGACGTAAAAAATCAAAGACGTCGGTCATGGGGTGTTCCTCGTTGATTCACTGCCAACAGACGTTAAAGGTTGCTAAAAGGACCTTTCACGTCAGTTGGCAGAAAACTGACAAGGAAAGGGTAGTATATACGTCGGTTAGCAGTCAACCGATGTATGAACTGGCTACGCGCTGTCCGAAGAGTAGGCAGCCCGTTTTCATGTCGGTTGTCTACCATCGGACGTTAATACCATTGCCCACACCTCGGAAATAGGCGTTCTCAGGGACTTTTGAGAAGTTTCTACCGTTGGTTGATAGTCAACTGACGTAAAAACGTTTAAAATTCAACTCCCAGCCCCCGAGACCTGAATCTCACGGTTACCTTCGTCAGTTCTCTCATTCACCTCCCTTTCTTCTTCTTCCTTTCACTCAGAGCCCTAGAGCCCTTGAAGCCTCCATTTTTTCTGGTTGTTTAAGGTAGGTGAAGATTGAATTTTTTTTTTAAAAAAATCGTACATATTTGTTTGGGAATGCACTCTGTTTAAACTAAACTGTACTTTTTTCATTATTTTTTTTTGTCTTTTTCCTTAAAAGTTTTTTATCTTTTCTGAAAAAGTCAACCAAAATTACTATTTAAACTTACAAATCTTAACTCAAACTCATACACCAAACACCTTAGTCTTTCGAATCAGTAATATCAAGTTTGAAAAAATATATATATATTTTTTCATGTATGTTGAGTTTATTTTGGTGTAGATTTTTGAACTCTCCATCGTTGTTGTCAAGCCATCTCCGGTATCTCCCCTCCGTTTCCTCGACGCCGCGCCATTTGCCTGCCGTGCCGTCGCTGCCGCCTGGCCGTTCTGTCGTCGCCGCCTCCGCCGCTGCCACCATTCTCTTTGCTTTGACTTACCGCCACCGCCGTTCTCTTTGCTTTGCCTTACCGCCGCCGCCGTTCTCCGCTGCCCCCGTCTCTGTTGAACCATTGCCGTCGCCGTTTTAAGGTATTAATTGTTTGTTTTTATTTTAAACATTAATACTTTTTTATGTATGTTAATAGTTTTTGTGAATTTTTATATTGATAGATCGATATATGGTTTGTGTTTGTGGGCCATGTTTTTCACGTCTGTTGTTGTTTGACCGACGTATTTCATTTTTTTCATTCTTTAATAGTTCATACATTTATAGTTTTTGGTGAATTTCATGACGATATATATCTTATGTTTGTGGGGTATGTCCCTTATTTACCAAAAGAAATGTTTGTGGGGTATGTTTTTTTATGTCAGTATGTTTGTGGGGTATGTTTTTTAAGTCAGTTTTGACGTAGTAATTTATTATAATGACAAATATGGTATGTTTGTCGTTTTTAATAGTTTATATGCTCTTATAATGAGTGAACTTTAGCGTTACAAATTTAGATAATTTTGCAAATTTTATAATTAAATGTTGTAATTGCTTTGTGACAGACAGTATCTAGATTATTCATTGCCTAATTGTTGGTGACTTTGATTAATTTAGTTTATTTTTTTTAATGGAATAAATAATTAAGACTACAAACTTAATAATTTTAGAGCATAATTTTTTTTCTTTCTTTAAGAATGGATAAAGAGTGGATGTCTGCTGATAGAGAATCACCCGAGTTTCAGAAGGGATTAGAAGAATTCTTCTAGTTTTGTTTGGAACATGCACCCAACCCAGATGTTATATGCTGTCCATGTTAAAATGTGTGAATTTCAAAACTCATGACATTAGGACGGTAAGAGATCATATTTATTACAACGGAATTAATCGAAGATATCGAAAGTGGGAACATCATGGTGAGCGCGAACAAAATTGTGAATATGAAGATATCAGAAGGCAAAAAGGCCGCAGATGTTTGAAGATGCAGAAGATGAATTCAATGATAATCCACATGAGTTTTAGACATTGTTGGAGGACGGGGAGAAACCTATTTATCCAGGGTGCACCAAGTTCACGAAGCCATCTTCTTTGGTGCGATTGTTTAACTTAAAAGCAAGACATGGATTGAGCGATTGTTGCTTTTCAGACTTACTTGCTTTTCTCGTAGAGTTGTTACCACAAGACAAGGAGATGCCTTCTACGACAAATGAATCCAAAAAGACTTTAAAGTTACTTGGAGTGAACTATAAGAAAATTTATGTTTCTCCAAATGATTGCATTCTATATCGAAAGGAGTTTGAAAATGAATCCAAATGTCCAGTTTGTCAAGAATCAAGATGGAAGAAGAAGAGAGATTCTGAGGATGAGGTGATAGAAGGTATTCCTGCAAAAGTACCGTGGTATATTCCTTTGAGCCCTCGATTTATTTGCTTGTTTTGAAATCCGGAGCATGCAAAAAATAAAAATTCTTGTTGGAGCAGTTTCCTTCAAATCAACGTTCTTCCTTCTTCTTCGACGCTCTTTGTCGTGTTCTTTCCTTTTTTCACTGACAGCCATGGACGTTTCAAGAAGAGCAGAGTGTTCCCCTCTAACCAAGCCGTTCTAGAAGGACCTCTCCTAGGGTTTTTTTTTTTTTTCCCCCCTTCCTTCTATGTAAATATTTTGTTTTTGCTTAGCCCTTTATGCCGGTCCCGTTAGTTTCATGAATTCTTATATGCTTGAGATTTTACTTAATTTTATCTCTAATATGGGATGAGTCTCGAAGGATACTCGAGGGGTACTTTGAAGCATACAATATTATCATGCCTTTTCTTTCCTGCTTGACCATAGAAGTTGTCGGAGTACTTCTTGGTCTGGTACTTCTCGGTCTCAACAGTTTTGTTTGATGATCAAGCTGACATGTGCCATGATTTCGATCTATGTGGGAAAATTTCCCCAACAATTCTTATGCAAATGAGAGGGTAGAAGAAGGAATACTTCGGCTTCCAGCCGATACACCAGCATGGAAGAATGTTGATTGGAAGTGGCCGGAGTTCGAGAATGAACCAAGAAGTCTTCGTTTAGCTCTGTCTGCCAATGGGATAAATCCACGTAGTTCTCTAAGTAGTAGATACAGTTGTTAGCTTGTTATTATCATCATTTATAACCTTCCAGAAGATTTATGCATGAAGAGGAAGTTTATGTTTCTTACGTTGTTAATATTGGGCCCTAAACAACCTGGCAGTGACATCGATGTGCTTTTGTCACCACTAATAGATGAGCTTGACACTTCGTGGAAAGTTGGTGTTAATGTTCATGATGCACACAAAGGTGATGATTTTATGCTGATATGCATTTTATTATGGACAATCAGCGATTTCCCTACTTATGGAAACTTGTTTGGATGTTCAGTAAAAGGTTATTTTGCATGTCCATTTTGTGGGGGAGAACACATGTTCAAATTTTTTGTCACACAGTAAAAAGATGAGCTATACCGGGCATAGGAAATATTTAACTCCAGAGCATTCGTACCGAAGGTGGAAAAAGACATTCAATGGTGAGCAGGAATTTGGATATGCTCCAATACCTTTGACAGGAAGTCAGATACTTGAAAAAGTTTCTCAGATGAAGTTTGAACCCTTTGGAAAACGTAATAAACGCAAAGGCGCAGGAAAAGGCAAAGGCAAAGGAAAAAGCAAAGGCAAAGGCACAAAGAGAGCTCGAGTTAAGAAACATGAAGACGATTCCAGAACATGTTGGAAAAAAAAGTCAATTTTCTTTAAGAGTATTGGGAACATCTACTTGTGAGGCATAATCTTGATGTGATTCACATTGAGACGAATGTTTGTGACAGTATTATCGGTACATTGTTGAATATTATTTTCTTTTTCTTTATTTTAATTTTGTTTGTTTGATTTTGTCCTATTTGAGGTACTTCAAGATGTCTCATCAACTGTTCCTCACGAGTTTTGCCCAACAAGATATGGAACCAATGTATAGTGCTTGGTGGAGATATAGAAACTTGCTTAACAGGTTCCTGATCATGGTTTCTCTAAGGAATATATTCTTCAAAATTTCATCAATGGCTTATGTGACACAACAAGATATTGGGTTAAAAGAGGACACGGTAATTTATCGTTATTCCAAGGACCTCTTGACGAAGCCTATTATATATTGGAAGACATGGCCGACCATGATTATTGGGAAAAGAATATTTTTTGGAACAACCAAAATTTCCAGCATGAAGAATTGGTGGCATCCACTCCTACTATCGATGCACCAATAAAGATTATTAAAGATTACCACCCTGAGGAGCCAACGCAAAGAGAAGAGCACTTGGAGTTGTTTCATGACAACGACTCTTTAAGTGAGATTGGGGTACAAGACTTGGCTATAGAAGAAGAATCACAAGAAGAAGTCTCTAATACCCAACCAATTGTGACCACATTAATCATCCAAGGTCACATCTATGAACATCCAATGTGTCCAATACCTCCTCCACCTACATTAGCATCATTCATTCATGTTCCCCGAGTACATACATCGAAGTCTAGTCTTGTTGGAGCCAGGTGCTAAGTGCCATTTGGCTGCGGGAGATGCCAAAAACCAAAGAAGAAAAAAGTGCTACTCATTGTTTCAAAAATAAAATAAAAAATAAAAAATAAAAAGTTCGAGGTGTAGTAACTCAAAAAAAAAAATTTGAAGTGTAGTATCCATATTTAAAAAAAAAAAATAGAGAGAACAAAAAGTGGATGACAAAATAAGTTGAAATCAAGTTTGGGGGTGTTATTGGGAGTATTGCAAAAGCTCTACAAACATCCTAGAATGATTATGTATTTAGGGCGATTCGAGTCACATTATTATCCTTATCCTACCATTACCCTAACCTAACATTACAAGTCTAAAAAGTCCTAATGATCCTTGGTATTGTGTTTGTTTGTATTAGTAGAGAGTGATAAGAAAAGTAAACATATGGAGTTCGAAAATTTCTTCATCTAGAGATTAATCATAATTCACTTATTTGCATAAATTGATCAGAGTTGCAAGTGGTTGAGTATAAAAGGCTATATTCACACACACACAAAAAGAATCCAAGACAAGGTGAGGCAAGTATTTAAATTGAAATTCTAAACTTTCATGATTTTTAGTGTTTCCTTGAGCTATGAAATAGGTGAAATCTTTTAGACATATTTTGTAAATTAAACTGAATTAGCACTCACTCTTTTTTGTTTATTTTTTCTTTCTTTTGCTAGAGGACTAGCAAAATGTTAAGTTTGGGGGTGTGATAACGCTATAAAATATAGATCTTTTAGCATTCTTAAGTTTATATTTTTGCTATAATCTTAGTAATTTATATTAATTTTTCCCCAAATTTATTATGTATTTCCAAGTATGCATGTGAATTATGTTAATAAGGTTAAAAGTAGCAATTTAGAGCTAAAATGTGATAAAAAGAAATTCAAACTTACAAAAAAATTCGGTGCTGATTACGACCACTCACGCAACTGTTACACATGCGCCACTCTCATTTCCAACCATCCGATCGACCTCAGATCCAACCCAGATCGCAAGTACATGAAACTCACTCTAGCCGGCACATCTCCGTCCACATGTCAGCGGCCTTAGGCTGTGCAGAATTTGGTGTGGTGCATTCCACCATGCGTTCGTGCGCCTGCGAGCTCCAACTAATGCCATCTCGACACACATCCTACTTCTTCCAGCTTCCAACCGTGTGTCGCCACATGTCTTTCCACATGGGAACGGTAGTTTACTTATCATTATTACTTGTTTATGATATTGTGCACTTGTAATTTCCGCAACAAGTTTTTGGTGCCGTTGCCGGGGGATTGCCTCAGCAGTGGTCCAGATCAGTGAGTGCCTTCCACTTGCCCAGCCAGGTGCATCTTCATCTGTGTGTCAGTGACCTCAGACTGTGCCGGATCCGGTGCTTCGTGACCCACTATGTATCCGTATGCCTGTGTGCTCCAACGAACTCTAGCGTGCCACTTATCCAAGCTCCAGTGCTCTCCAGTCACTATCCACCACTTGTCTCCATGGGGCCTAGGCGTGCTACTGCGCATCCGCTGCAATAGCTGAGAAAGAAGAGAAAAGGAAAAAAAAAAAAAAAAAAAGAAAAGGGAAAACCTAGTAATTGGAGGCGGCGGCTGAGGCATATAAAAAGGAGCCTTGGGCTCCGTGAAGGGGTCCTTTGGCTTTTTGGAGCAGAAAACCCTTGAAGAAAAAGAATAAAAAAAATATTTTAATTGTCATGTTTAGTTTTCTATAAAATTAGGGAGAAATTATCTTGAATTATCAAGAAGAGTGGAAGAAGAAAATTTAGGAGAATGGAGACCGATGACACCTTCAACTTGGGTTTTTTTTGCTTTATTTTCCTTATATTTTTATTTTTATAATTTGAGAATGATCAAACCCTTATTTTGTAGATTTCTAATTTCATTTATGAAGTAATTTTCTTTTCTAAGGATACGATATTCCAGATTATGATTATTTGAGTTTGTTCTATTTTTAATTGATTGATGTTCTATTCCAGTTCTATGTTGAGTATTTAAATCTCTGCTTAATGCTTGTGAATTTCTGGCCAACTTTTGCATGAATTGTTTATTTAATTTGAAACTGAGAAGTGATAATTAAATAAGCTATTGTTTAATCTACTATGAGATTGTCAGAAGCTAGAGATAGTTATGAAACTTGTGCAGCACTTTGAATTTCTTGTTCTTAATGAATTATGATAGGCTTAGAGTTTGAGACTAAGAGATAATAACGGGCTTATTATGAGATAAATTATTAATGCTTGAGAAAGATTAATGATTGTATTATTGAGATTCCCTAGCAATATAGGGAATAGACGTTGATTAATTGGATTAGAAGATTTAAATATGATTAATCCGGTGAAATCAGAAATCCTAGATTTTTAGTATTTTGAATGTTTTTGTCTTCTTATTTATTTTGTTATTTTTATTTTAAAATCTATTTTTTGGTTATTCAACTAAAGTTAGAGTTAATATAATTTCGGTAATTGATAACGATAATTCTCGTGGGAACGATACTTTACTTATCACTTTATTACTTGTTTATGATATTGTGCACTTGCAATTTACCGCAACAAGTCTCTTTCTCAAATGGAATCGGCAACTCCACATCACTGCCATCTACCTCAGCCTGTATTGTTTATCTCTGCGGCAACGCAATCTCATGGTGCTTGAAGAAACAGAAAACTGTTGCTCGGTCGTCTGCTGAGGCCGAATATCACTCTATTGCCTCTTGTGTAGCTGAGGTTCTTTGGATCAAAAACTTGTTACGTGAGCTTCATGTTGTTTCTCCATCTGCTGCACAAATTTTTTGCGACAACATTGGCACCACGTATCACTGGGTCAACCCCATCTTTCATTCGAGGATGAAGCATATTGCCATTGATTATCACTTTGTTTGTGATCATGTTGCTTGTGGCTTCTTCTCGGTGTCTAACAACTCCTCCAAAGACCAGCTTGCAGATGCGTTAACTAAACCACTGTCATCAGCTCCATTCAAAACTATCAGCTTCCCCAACAAGCAGCAGATCTTCCTCAAGGCCGTGGTAACAATTACTTCAGTTTTCAAATAATTGCTAAAGAGCTTCCATGTATATAGGACTTCAAAACGGCTTCTTAAGCCTATATATATTATGTAATCTGTACTTTGGTTGTGTGGCAATATATTCAAATTTTTTCCTCAGTTCAATAATATCTTATAGCGTCTGCGTCCTCTCTCTCCAGATCTGGTTTTGGAGCTCCCACTCGCTCCTATGCAACTCCCTTCGGTGTTGTCTTGTCTGGGCATGATCGTCCATTGCCGCTGGTTGATGCTTGCGAGGTCGTCGCCGGCCTGAGGAAAAATCCGGAGTTCACACGGTGGAGGTTGTACAAGTTAAATCAGCTTCAATCTCAATTCGTGGTCGATGATGGTGGCCGAATAAAGACAAATTTAGATGCTTAGTATACTCGGTGAGTCTATCAGTATTGATGACTGCAAGTTTATGATTTCTAAATCTGATTCCAATGGTGGCGGAGTTCTCGATTTTTGATGAGATTATGCTTGGAATATACATCTTTATATTGCAATTTTTTAAAGCTTTGTCGTTGATTCCACAAATCTGAAATTTGTTTCTTTTTTCCTTGGACTTGACCTTTTGATTAGCATATTGTTAATCCTATTGAAATTTTTTTGGGTCTGTTAAAAGAGCATAATGATGCACTTCTCCCAAATCCAATTTGCCCTTAAGAAAAAGGCTCCATAGATGAAAACATATTCTGAAAGAGCGGAATAGTGACTTTGAAGATTAGGCTCGATAGTTTCTTGTGTGATAGTTTTTGGCAGATGCTTTAGATTTCAGGGTAAATTACTCATTTAGTCACTGAACTCTTAACATTGTACAACTTTAATCCCTGAACTTTTTTTCGTAGCTGAAATGCCCTTACTTTTAAAATGTTGTTACAATAATTTTTTCCGTTAATTTTTTAACGGAATTTGTTAGTAATTTGATCAAAAAGTGATGCTAACTTCGAATTCCGTAAAAAAATTAACAAAAAAGACTATTTAAGTAACGTTTTAAATAGTTTATGATCATCTCAGCTACGAAAAAAAAAACATAGAATGTCCCTAAACTATTAAAATATTGCTACAATAGTAATTTTTATTAATTGTTAAATGGTATCCGTTAGCAATTTAGTCCAAAAATTATGTTAATTAATGGATTCCGTCCAAAAATTATTGTAATAACATTTTAAAAGTTTTGGAGCAATGCAGCTATGAAAAAAAAAATCCAGAGACCAAAGTGACACCAAATCAAAAATTCAAGAACCAACATAACAATTTGCGGAGAAACTTAATCTTCTGAGAAACATTTTGGTGTTTTGCAGCTGTCATTGCTTTTGCATTTGTTACTATTCAAATTTGTCAAAGGTTATGGCATTTAACGGATATGCGGAAAGGAATAAGGTAGACAAGTTGTTTGTTCCTATAGTTCATGTCACTGCTGCTACGGTAGTAATTATCCTTATTCTGACTTCACACCCTCAGACAATCAGCACGGATACACGTGCTGTTCTGATAGACGTACCTATGATCATGATTGTTCTATATGTGGAAATTTGAAATTAAATAGAAGACATATTGTGAGCACCCTGTACGCATTATTGGGTGCTATGACCATTCAATTTTTGGACCTTGAACGTGGATTATTAAGGATTTAGTAAAATCGCTGTTCCCTCGATAGACATGGTTTAACTTCTTTCTTTTGGAAATTGTAATAGTTTTCTGTGTTATCATAGTGTTATTGAGAATAAAAATTCTATGGTGTGATTGTAGTTGTTTTATAATATGGGAAGAGCTTTTACTGCCATTTTAACATAATTACATTGTGCTTTGTCACAGTAATATTCAATGTTCGAATATAAGTAATAGCTCTGTAACCAGCATTGTTCTATATGTGCATGCACATGTGCATTTGAGTACTAGCACATGTAAACTGAGCCTTCACAATGTAAGAAAGAACTCGAACAAAATTTATAAATTCAAATTAATAATTTCAAAGTCAATAAATATTAGAAAAGAACTAATAATGCAATGCAATGATGGTATTATTGGCTAAACTTGCATGTGAGAACTATGGGCATCATAACCCAAGTATTACCGGCCTCCTGAACTTAATACTAATTAGGTTGTGTTTCTCAATTCCGACATATAAAATTCCCTTTCCCAAGTATCAAATTCCACATATCAAAATCAACTAATTTATATGACAAATAAACCAAGTACAATAAGCATGGAGAACACTAATGAATTGAAATGAAATTAGATTAATAATTAACTAAATCATTAACATATAGTTTAAGTAAAGCTACATCAATCCCTAGAAGAAATATCTAGCTCGTCATAAAGAAATTCTTAAACATAAACAAACCCAAAATCAAAAAGTCATCGTTCAACACAAATTCAAGTAAAAACTAAGGGTATGTTTGGTGAGTTAGTTTGAACTCAATTTTTTTGAGTTCAAACTGAACTCAAACCGTTTGGAAACTGAGTTCATTCCCAACCCATAGTTGGACCATTACACAGTAAACCAAACTCAGTTTACAGTGTGCCCAACCCTCCCTCTTATGCTGTCTCATAGTGATTGATCACTGTGCACCCACCAATTGCAGCTCCCTCCCTCCTTGCCCATCTGCTGGTTCATGGTGGCTCGGTTGACTGTCCTCCCAACCCTCGCCCATCTGCAATTCCTTTGATTACTGTGCTCCTTCCTCTTTCCCATATGTTGCTTCGATCGTTGATCCTCTTTCCTCGTCCAGCCTCTGTGTTGCTTCCGGTCTTCTTCTACTTATCCGGTCAGTGAAGAAGGCAGAATAGGTCGCCGGAGGCTGTCCTACATTGTCGAGCCGGTCCCTGCATTTTCGGCCACCCATCCCACATCACTACGCCGTCCTTCCACATCGTTCGAGCCCCCTCCTATCCCTCCGGCTCACGATTGCAGATCGTCCAAGCCCCCTTCGAGCTCCGGCGTCATCCACGTGACCCCACTCCGTCCCCTCCAGCTTGCGATTTCAAATCTACAACCAACAAATTGTAGATTGTCCGAGCCCCCTCCAAGCACCGGTGCCGTCCACTCGAGCCCCCTCCACCCCCTCCAGCTCGCGATTTCAGATCTGCAACCAACGAATTGCAAATCGTTCGAGTCTTCCTCCGCGCTCATGCACCGTCCATGTGAGCCCCTTCCGCCCCCTCCAGCTCGTGATTTCAAATCTGCAACCAAACGGATTGTAGATTGTCCGAGC
This sequence comes from Ficus hirta, assembly GCA_038430175.1. Classification (NCBI taxonomy): domain Eukaryota; kingdom Viridiplantae; phylum Streptophyta; class Magnoliopsida; order Rosales; family Moraceae; genus Ficus; species Ficus hirta. The sequence goes on from CM076586.1 coordinate 5,245,870, forward strand.
CCCCCTCTGCACTCCGGCACCGTCCACATGACACCCCGTGACCATCGGCGAGGTCGAAGGGGGTTTCCTTCCTCTACTTGTGCTCATAGACGGTCTTTAGGTTGGAGGCGGGTTTGGCTCGTCGGTGGCCGCTGAGGGGGTCTTATGGGTCGCCATCAGGTGGTGGGGGGCGCTAGGAAGTTGGGTGAATCGAAGAGAGTTTATTATTATTATTATTATTATTATTATTATTATTTATCATATGTTATAATCTTAATTCGGTATACCATATTAATCTGCACGTTATCATCTGTTGGATATTACTCTATTGATGAGGTGAAAATCCTTATCCCATTGTAGAATCTTCAAATAACCATTATGTGATCAATCATTGACTATTTAAGAAAATTGATTAACTATTTAAAAAAAAAGGTATTTCATTAATTTTTAAATCTACTTGAAAGTAAGGCCAGTTTTATTTATTTAAACCAGATTACGGGGAGAATTTCATTTTTTTTATTAGCACTTTTAGTTAGCAATTACATAATTCTTGTTGTTGTATTTAATGACTATGTAAAAAATATTGTAAAAACTTTGATATATGTTGTTGATGTGTGTTTTTATTTTGTTTAATTTATTTTTTCTATTTTTCCATTCACAACTTACAATGAGATGTTAACTTATCTTTTCAAGTTAAACTTTTTAACTCAAACTTTTTACATCCAAACACTCAACTCAAGTTAAACTTTTTAATTCATCAAACACTCAACTCAAGTTAAACTTTTTAATTCATACTTTTTATATCCAAACACTCAACTCAAGTTAAACTTTTCAACTCAAACTTTTTACCGAATGCTCAACTCTAACTCTCAGCTTAACTTATCTTTAACTCAACTTAAAAATCTTAACTCAAATTGTTTCACCAAACGGAGGCTAAAAAGAGTGGAAGAAATGAAACTATGTATGAAAGCTAGCTCCCAAATCTTCAAATTTTCCCACAATCTTCAAGAGTCTTCAATAATCCTTGAGTTTGTGCCTTGCAAACTCTCCAAAATTGGGCTTCTTTACCCAAAAGCCATGAATGAGCAACCAAAGTCTCCAAGAAGTGGGTTTTTCTTCCCTCAAGAAAACCCTATCTTTTTCCTTTTATGCCTCTGCTTTTTGGGATTGGAACGAGCTCTGGGGTTGCAGCGAGAAGAGTTTGGCACTGCAGCGCCAAAACACGGAGCTCAGTCAGGCTGCGGCGCTGTAGCAGGCTTCCCTGGCGCTGCAGCGCCAACTCAAAAGGGCAGAGTACACATCCCCACATGGAGCTTTAGCGGGCAACTGTGGGACTGTAGCACCAGCTCTCCGCCAATTTTGCTCTAATCTGCCTTCTGATGGCACTGCAGCACCAGCTGTTTGCCAATAAAAAGCTTTCAGGGTTAATGCTCTCCTGTAGTCTCTTGAAGCTAAAGCTATCATCAAGCCTGACAAAAACAAGGAAAACACCACACAAAAAAAAAATTTTGATATTTTCAAAAACTTTCACAATACTAAAGGGGAATGGATTGATAAAAGAAATAATTACATTAAAATATATTTTTAGGACCCGGTTTTAAAATATGTTCATTTTTTTTTATAATATTGTGTAAATGTTTATTTTTAAAGAAACAATCTCTTGTAATACCCATTTTACCATTTTACTATATTTAAAATCATTTCCTTTTCAATTTTTGTTCATTATTATTGGATCTTTATTTTAATGACTAATTCTTTATTATAGTAACTGATTGTTAATATGATTTAGGTTTTTAATAAACACTAGTTTGTATATGTGGATTGAACGTCTTATACATATTATATTAATAGTGTAGTTTTTATAGTTACTGTTATGTTCACAAAATAAATGTTTTCTTCATATATAGTTGCTTACACCTTGTTTCCCTATTTAGTTATTCAGTAAATTAATATTACTTTTTTTTTAATAATCATTATTTTTCTTATCTGAAAAACGTGAAGAACATAATTTTTTTTAAAGCAAAATGAGATGTTGAAAGAAATATAGACTTAAAAACTGAATAGAAGGTACCTATGGATCGATGAGTAGCTTGTTTTGGTACTTTATTTGGCTACTTATTGCTTTTTTTGGATTAGATTTTACCGCAACAATTACTTTGGCGCTCCAACCAGTTTCGCCAAGTGCAATCTCAGGTATGAGTTTATATTTTGCGGCCATAGTAGTTGAGTTCTACAGTTACACACCAAAGGATGTAATCTGTATGGATTTAAGAGAGAGAAATTAAATTAAATACGTATATATATATATATATATATATATTTTGGATGTGTTTGATTTCTTTCAATTTTACCCTAACTTATAACATGACATCTGTTTGTGAAAAAAATTTCACGCATTTTAAAGTCTTAATTTTAAGCATCCAATTTTCAAAAATTTTTAGAAAACATACTTTTGAAAAAAATAAAATAAAAATTGTTCTAAGGGTATCTTCAAATAGTATAAATTTACTCTCCAGAAAAAATATGCTTATTTTATAAAAATATTTTAAAACTAATATAATTTGTAATGAGTTTTTGGAAAAATAGTATTCCTAAGCACTACCTAATCTCATCCGGAAAAGCAAATCAAGAACCACCACATTTTTAGTAAGAAAGTATCATTTTTTTTCCTTCATTTCTTCACTCACTCTTTTTTAAGTTATTCTTTGTGTTTGTGTGCGTAACAGAAATATATCAAACAAAGTTTTTTGTGTTGGTGTATTTGTGCCAAAGTTTAGTCAAAGAGAAATTTGGTGAAGAGGTACAGTTCCAATATATAAATAAAACCTATATTTTTAGATTACAAAGAAGATAGAATTTGTGAATAAAGAAGAAATAAGAGACGAAGAAAGATAAATTATACTTTTGAAGGGTGAAAAAAAAAAAAGCTGATAACGTTGTCTGAAACACACTTTTTTTTTTTTTTTTTTTTGGAGAATTATGAAGTACACTGTTTGGAATGAATGGGGAAAAAAACAAGGAAATAAGGATTAATTTACTTGATTCAATACACTATTTAAAAGAAGGGATTAAATATTAACCTGTTAAGGGAAAAATAAATAAATAAAAAAGAGGAGTAAAATAAGTTAAGAATAAACTGTGAAAAAAATAATAATAATTCAAAAGAAAATTACCCAAGCGGTAAAATAAAATCATCATCAAAAGAGAAAGATACAATCAGTGTTTTTTGGAATATTTAAAAATTAAATTAGAAAGACAAGTTATTACAATCCAAAGACACTCATTAAAAAGAAAAAGATAATCAATATAGTTGAAACACCAATTTAAAAAAGGGCAAAAAGACAATCCAAGGCATTTGTTTTAGACGACGTTAATAGAATATTGCTATCCATAAAATTTGCTCTTTTAGTATTGGTAGGATATATATAGAGAGACATTAATGCGTATTGATTAATTATGAGAGAGATTACATATAATTGTTGTTTACAAACAAAAATTAGATTCTTTCACAGTTGTTTTGAATGAATGAGAACTGAACAATACAATAACACATTTATAATTGTTGTAATAAATATCATCTTGCGCTCCATGTCTTCCTCGTGGCAGTCATGATAGAAGGGTTGTCTTCATCAATACCTGAGTAATCCCCTTATCTTGAACAATTCAAAAGTTGAATAGATTACAAATGATTAAACCCTTTAATAGATAACAATTTTAGATAGAAATTGAAATACATTGAAACACAGTTGAAATACATTGTTTGAGATAAGGGGTTTCAAATAAATTAAAATAAAAAAAAATAAAAACAAACAAACAAACCTGGGAGATATAAAAGGGGAGAAAGACACACCAAGCGAAAGCAAAAGGGACAAAAACACTCTGAAAATGGGAATTGAACCCCCAAGTGCTCAGAGGAAGTGGATTATAGAACTTGTTGAAGAGTATTAAGAAGGTGCCTTTTGGGAAGAGTGACAACGGTAAGAAAAAATGACAATTTAATGAGTAATAACAAGCTGACTTTTAGAAAGAGTTATAACGTTTAAAAAAATGATAACTTCTGGGAGTTGTTTAGGACTACTTGTATGAAAACTAAATGTCACAACCCCTTTTTTTAGTATTAATGTTAGGATATTTTTTAAATATGATTTAGATTTCTTAGAAATTAATCTTTTTTTTAGGTATAATTTAGATTTTTTATGATAATTATAATGTTATGATGATAATGTATTCTTCTATTATTATTGGTATTGTTTTAATAATTAGCTTCTAAAGTTTAAATATGATAATAAATTGCTTATTTTTTGATAGTAATTACTATGTCATTATAATATTTTTCTTTATGATATCATTACGATGTTTTTCTTTATGATGATTACTATATTATTATGTTATCTTTTCTTCTTATAACAATTTGTTTACCAATTATGATGATAATTATTATATTATTATGATATATTTTTTATATGATAATTGCAATGATATGATATATATATATATATATATATATTTTCCTTTTATAATAGTTTCTTTATCAATTTCATGAAATCAAATTTAGGCATCTTTATTCATATGTTTTTTCTTCCCTTTTTTTGTTTCCTTTTTTATAATCGCTTTTGTTATTAATTATCAATTCTTTATCATGGGTAAGGTTATCTTTATAAGTACTATTTTAGAAATTTTTATAAATAAAAGAAAAAATGTACATTTTTAAATTAGCACCTCTAATTTGGACATTTATATAAATAACCCTTGATAAAATCAATTTATAAGCCATTTTCTTCTTGGAGATTTTAGGAAGGATAATTTATTGTTTATTAATATTAAATTTAGTCAAAATCACATTATAATTGGAAATGTTGTAAAACATTAAAATCTAATTTAAATGTGACATTTCAAAATAACTTTATTTATCAATTATTTTTCATACGCTGTCATGAAACTCTCTCTTTTATTATTTTTTTTTCCCTTCCCCTTCGTTGTTTGGGTACCATATATAGGATTCCATTTATCTATAAGATAATAATTGAGGTCATTAGATGGTTTGAATTCCTGAAACAAAGAAGTTGTTCGAAGCAAAAAAGAATACGGTTTGAATTTAAATAGCTTCCCTTCTCTCTCTTTCAGCAATTATAATAGTTTGCTAAATTCAAAATGCCGAGGTTTATTATTTTTTGGGCAATTCTACAATGGGGAGGTAAAAATTGTTATAACCTTTGGATCAGTTTCAACGACCCAGATTGAAAAATTATACCAAAACTATTATGAGATAATTTACACATGATACTTGAACAAAAACAAAAAACAAAAAACAAAAAATAAAAGGAATTTCTTTCCTTCCGCCTCCTTCGTCCAACAGCCTGTCCATGAGTTCTTTTTTTTTTTTAGCATTTTGTGAATCCACGAACTTGAGCTTCATCCCTACCATTAGCTTATAAAGATAACCCATTAGCATTTAGAGATTTTCTCACAAACTGACAATGAAAATTGAAAAATTATGAGTATATTTTCATACAATCAAAAAGTGAAATCAGTTTGTTTTTGTTCATAATTTTCATTAGCAATCTAACTGAGAATGAAAGCAATCTAAAAGAGAAAAATAAAAATTTACTCCTCCATGAGAAAAGCAACCATCCCCCATAATAGAATTTCCCTTATTATTATTATTATTATTATTAATTTTTTTTTTTTTTTTTGTCAAATAACTTGCTATCAGAAATTGAACGGATTCAAATGGTGGGGCCTCTTCGTCATTTGCAGTCAAAGGGTATGGGAATTTTAAAATTTGGTGTGCTATGTAGTCAAACCTTTTACATTTTGACCAAGTTATGATGACGAAACATGTTAATCAAAATGCAATCAGTAAGGGATATTTAATAAATATTATTGGAGGCAAGGACAATATTGTAAAACAAAACGTTCATGAAATAGTTTATCGAAACACAAAAAGTTCATGGGTAAAGATAAATGAAATAGTCTCTACTTTGTTAAGAAAAAATTTTAGTGGAATATTTAAGAATTCATGCCCCCATTGATCCTTGAGTGAATCTGTCTCGAGACTCGGGTCTAATCATTGTCACTGGATGAGGCTTAAATTATAAATATAATCCCAACTTTTTTTTTCCTACAGTTAATGTCTTTTTTTGTTTTTCCATAATCCGATAGACTAAACTGATCCATTTTGAGGATTCAAAGCTGCAAGAAAAAGTGGTGGATCTTTTTCAAGAGTGGATGAACTAGAAAGAGATACATGCATTGTTAAAATTGACTGGTCATTGTACCATCAAGTAGTATGGCTTTATATGTGGATGCAGTTTCTCTTTGTGGTCCCACTAAAATTGACTGATTCTTGCTTTATAAGTTGTGGATTTTGTAGATTAGCATCAGGTTACTGGTCCACGTTAAATGCTTATCAACAAGTGATAGACCAATAGGATTCAAGTTTTTACCCCCCTTGCATAAGTAGGAAGAACATCATGAAAATTTAGTTTCACAACCAAATCATATTTTGTTGTGTTTTACCTTTTTTTTTTTTTTAAGAGATGTTTTACTAATTTTTGTTTTAAACATAGGGAAATGTAAGTAAAGGATGAAGAAACATGTTTTGTTTTGTTTTACTTGTACTTTTTTTTTTAAGAGATGTTTTTCTAGTTTTTGTTTTAAACTTAGGGAAATAAAAGAAAAGGAACTCCTGTAATAATAAGCTGTTATTTTTTTATTAATGAATACAATCTTTAATTTTTATTGACGTAACAATCTCATAAATATTTATCAATAAAATAACAATAATTCACAAATAACGTAAGCTGGTATTTAAAAATTAAAATTAAAATTGATATCTTATTATAATTAAAAAGTAATTATTACAAACCCGTAATTCAAATTTACAGGACAGGTCGTATAATAAATGGTTAATTTCATTTTTAGCACTCGTAGAAAAAGTATTATTAAAATTGGTATCATTTTTGTTTCCTTTCATTCCTAGCACTGCCACATCATCACCATCAATTAAGATGGATGTAAAAAATCAAAAATACCCTCAAGCAAGCCTAAACCTTATTTTTTTTTCACTTTCCCGCCTAGCCCCCCACCCATTTTGAAACCCAAATCTTCATAAATATCTTAACTTGATTTAAAACTATTTTCACTATTTTAGAGAGAGAAACTTCTATCTAGAGAGAGAAACTTCCATTTAGAGAGAGAAACTCTCACCGTCGGAAAAAAAAACTCCAAAAATCACTCGAAAACTGTTGGAAACCACCATCAACGCCCTCTATAAAGCTTTTTCGAACTCTGTAATAGCTGGAGAATATTCTTAAACCACCCAAAACCAGTTGAAATTTCTTGAGTCTCCCATATCCAAACCCAAGAAGTTAGCGGAGGAAAACATTACTCCCGAAAAGAGGAATGTTCGGCTAATGGTTTCGGTAGAGAAAAGGCCATCGGCGGAGAAAAATCCTCAAAAACTGAAACCAGAGAAAAAAAGAAGGGCGCCCGAGAAATGGTCGAAGAAAAATAAGGGGGAAATCTGTATTACTAGTTGATTTCTGAAAAAAAAAAATTGCATAAAAATTATAATGTTTGTATTTTTATTTGATTTTGTGACATAAACTAAATGTTTGTTAGTTGGGTATTTCGATTTTGAGAGGAAAATTTAGTGTATTGGTTTATATAAATTTTATACTATATTAAATATTATTACTGTTGGTGTCATTTACAGGGGTTAGTCATTTACATAATGACTGGGTGGTAATTTTTTCAATGACCTTATTTTTGTCTGTGTGAATGGCCAAAAATGTTATAATTTTTTTTATATTTTTTTTAGACATCTGTCATAACTATTATGACCGGGTGGGCATAACAAGAATGACCTTTGCTCAAAAATAGCAAAAAATGTTAGATTTTTTTAAAAAAAAATTTTTAGACGGTGGTCATAACAGAAATGACCTTTACTCAAAAATTACCAAAAATGTTAAATTTTTTTTAAAAAAAACTTTTTAGATGTAGGTCATAACTGTTATGACCGGGTGGTCATAACAGGAATGACCTTTACTGAAAAATGACCATAAATGTTAGATTTTTTTTAAAAAAATTTTTTAGACATAGGTCATAACTGTTATGACTACCTTCATAACTGTTATGACCGGGTAGTCATAACTGTTATGACCTTTACTGGAAAATGACAAAAAATGTTAGATTTTTTTTTAAAAAAATTTTAGACATAGGTCATAACTGTTATAACCGGGTGGTCATAACTGCTATGACCTTTACTGGAAAATGGCTAAAAATGTTATATTTTTTTAAAAAAAAAAATTTAGACATAGGTTATAACTGTTATGACCGGGTAGTCATAAGTTATAACTGTTATGACCGGGTGGTCATAACTGTTATGACCTTTATTGGAAAATGACCAAAAATGTTAGATTTTTTTTTAAAAAAATTTTTAGACATAGGTCATAACTGTTATGATCGGGTGGTCATAACTGTTATGACCTTTACTAAAAAATGACTAAAAATATTAGATTTAAAAAAAAAAAATTTAGACATAGGTCATAAATGTTATGACCTTTCATGGAAAATGGTCAAAAATGTTAAATTTTTTTTAAAAAAATTTATTAGACATAGTTAATAACTGTTATGACCGGGTGGTCATAACAAGAATGACCTTTACTCAAAAATGACCAAAAATATTAGATTTTTTTTAAAAAAAATTTTAGACATAGGTCATAACTGTTATGACCGGGTGGTCATAACAGGAATGACCTTTACTCAAAAATGATCAAAAATATTATATTAAAAAAAAAATTTTAGACATAGGTCATAACTGTTATGACTGGATGGTCATAACAGGAATGACCTTTACTGGAAAATGACAAAAAAAGTTAAATTTAAAAAAAAAAAAATTTTAGACATAGGTCATAACTGTTATGACCAGGTGGTCATAACATGAATGACATTTACTCAAAAATGACCAAAAATGTTAGATTTTGTTAAATTTTTTTTGTTAAATGGAAGTGTTAAATTTTTTTTTTTCTGACGGTGAGAGTTTCTCTCTCTAAATGGAAGTTTCTCTTTTTAGATAGAAGTTTCTTTTTCTAAAATAGTGAAAATAGTTTTAAATCATTTATGAATATTTGGGTTTCAAAATGGGTGGGGGGGCTAGGCGGGAAAGTGAAAAAAAATAAGATTTAGGCTTGCTTGAGGGTATTTTTGACTTTTTACATCTATCTTAATTGATGGTGATGACATGACAGTGCTAGGAATGAAAGGAAATAAAAATAATTTCAATTTTAATAATACTTTTTTCATGAGTGCTAAAAATGAAATTAACCCTATAATAAATATACATTATAGATATCGAGGAGTTCAAAATAATAATAAAATATTTTATATTTTTAAATCTATCTGACGGTTAATAAAGGGTAGTGGAGGGTATCAAAGGGTAATTTATTAATTTTATTACTAGTTACCGGCTGATAAAACTTCAAAAAAAGTATCTCTTTCCTCTCTCTCTCCTACTTTCTCCTTGTCTCTCTCTCCCTCCCGACGGAGATCACGTTGCTTCGGTTACCTCAAAAAGGCCGGTGTTCATCTACACTATTGGAGACAACTTGCGCGAATTTTCCCAGTGGGTTGCGCTCTCATGCCGGCGCCGTGGTCACCAGTGCTCTCGAATCTTAGTTGGTGACAATTCGCGGCCAATTGCAGTCAGAAATCTCAGTCAGTGACAATTCGCAAATCTCAGTCTGTGTGTCTCCAATGACGGCGACGAGATTGGGAAGGCCACAAGTTTACAAATGTATCTCTCTTTCGCTCCTCTTTCTTCTTTCTCTCTCTCTCTCCAGCAATGGCCGAGCGGGCTGGGGGGGGGTTGGCCTAGCTTTTTTCCTTCTTTTTTTTATTTTTTTATTTTAATATAATGGGTTGACGGCAACGAGATCGGAATGCCACACGTTTACAAATGTATCTCTCTGTCGCTCTTCCCTTTCTCCTTTCTCCTTTCTCTCTCTCCAGCAATGGCGGGGGCGCAGCGGGGATTGTGGGGCCTAGCTTGTTTCCTTTTTTTTTTTTTTTTTAATTTTAATATAATGGGGTTTTTTTTTTTTTCATTTAATGTAATGAGAATTTGTATAAATTAGTATGGACCATCTTTAAATTAATAGGTCTCTATATTTTATGAAGATTTTACTTGCACCCACAATATTGATAAATATTCCTATAAAATCAATAAAGATTTTTAATGTATTTTTACTCTATAAGATAATTACCTTAAAACCATTAAGAATCCTCATACTCCAACATTAATCATAAATGGAAATATAATTTAAGAAAATTAAAAAAAAATCCTAAGAAATTGTTCTTAACTCTAAATTGTTCTTCATCAATTTCTTTTCTTAAGAAACTTTTATAACTATATGAAAAATTTCAATGGAGGATTCAAATGAAAAAAAAATAAAAGAAATGTGACTCTTGAAGAGCCAAGAACTTTTGAAATATGTATTTTTAATTTTTTAATTATTAGTATTATGTGTTTTGTTTCCTTTTCTTTTAGTATTTTAAAATGATTCTCAGTAGTATTTTTTATGATTATTCTTTTAATTTATTTTTTCTTGCTATGTTCGTTTATATAATTATATATTTATGTATTCTCTAAAATGCAGTATGATATTTCTTGATTTTTGATTTAGACATTGCTTGAGTTTTTCTTCTTTACTATTTCTTCTCATTTTTTTTAGAAATACTTTATGTTTTCTTTTTGAGAATAAAAATATATATCTTTTTTTTTTCTTATTTAGGTAATTTAATTTGAGGGATTTGCAAGAATGCCCTAAATTTGGCACCTCTTTATCATTTTGCCATCCATAAACGATAATTTTGGCACCTCCTTAAATTTAGGTAATTTAATTTGGGGGATTTGCACGAAGAGCCTCGTGAAGTTTGGGTGCCATTAGAAACAACTCAAAGTAGGTCACCAAAACACCAATTCCTAACTTGTAGCCGATGTGTACTACCAAGCTTCAAGTTGATGTGGGGCTTGACGAAGGTTCGTCCACGAGCTCCAAAACTTTCAGATTTTTGAAGACAAAACCCACCAAAAACGTGCAATCCTTGGTAAAAGCGTGAAGAGTTGTTGCAAGAGCGAACCACATCGTTGGGAAATTGATGGAGGGCGTTGGAGAGGTTGAATCAGTGGTGGATTTGTGGGGGGAAGAATGCTTAAGACGTGTGGGAATGAGGGATGAATGAGAGATTATGTATTTGACGCCCTAGTTTTACAATTTTTAGAACATGAAATCACTTCTGAATTGGGGGGCACCGCAGCTTGGAAAATTTGATGCCATGGCTCGGGGATCTGAACGTACCTTTTTTCTGCAAAAGAGAGTCAAACCAAAAAATCCATCATGTTTAAATCTTAAACAAAAATAACATAACTTAAATCTCAAAACTAAAAATCAACAAAATAAAATTAAAAACAAGAATTAAAATAACTAGAGAAAAAGTATAAAGAGCTTGGGTTGCCTCCCAATAAGCGCTTGTTTTGTAGTCTTCAACCTGACTATATCTTAAATGTGTTACTCTGGGTCTGTCAAAGTGATAGTGGCCTTTTGGAGATCTATTCTACCATCATTGTATGCCTTGAGTCGCTACCTATTGATCTTAAACGCTCCTTTTTGATCATGAAAAAGCCCCACCGCTCCGTGTGGAAAAACTTTCATCACTGTGAACGGTCCTGACCATCTTGATTTAAGCTTTCTCACAAACAACTTCAAGCATGAATTATGTAGCAGCACTTTTTGACCCGGGACGAATTCACGGTGCAAAATGTGCTTGTCATGCCCCCTTTTAGTGCATTCTTTGTAAAGCTTGATATTCTCATATGCTTCTTGACGAAATTAATCCATCTCATTAAGCTGCAACAATCTCTTTTCCTCGGCAGCTTGTAGATCGAAATTGAGCTTCTTAATAGCCCAATAAGATGATGCTCCAATTTGACTAGCAAGTGACAGGCTCTTCCAAACACCAATAGGTAAGATGACAACCCAATTGGCATTTTAAAAGCTGTGCGATAAGCCCATAGCACATCATCTAGCTTCCACGCCCAGTCCTTCTTGTTGCTATTCATTGTCTTCTCTAGAATCCAGTTTAGTTCCTTGTTGGAGATCTCAACTTGGCCACTAGTTTGGGGGTGATAATAGGTGGTGATCTTGTGCGTGACCCCATACTTAGCCAAAAATGCAGTGAGATGTTTGTTACGGAAGTGCTTCCCTTTATCATTTATGATTGCTCTAGGAGTTCTAAAGTGGGTAAAAATATTCTTTCGAAGGAAGTTCATCACCACTTTGGAATCATTAGTTGGCAAGGCGGCTGCTTCAACCCATTTGGAGACATAATCCACTGCCACAAGGATGTATAAATTATTAAATGAGGGTGGGAATGTTCCCATGAAATCTATCCCCCACACGTCGAAAAGCTCAACCTCCAAAATATTATTCATAGGCATCTCGTGATGGCGAGATATGCTTCCAGTTTGCTGGCATCAATCATATGTAGAAACAAAGGCATGAACATCCTTAAACAGTGTCGGCCAATAGAAACCCGATCGTAAAACTCTAGCAGCCATCCTATTAGCCCCAAAATGACCGCCATAATCAGAAGAGTGGCAATGATAGAAAATGCTTGCTACTTCTTCTTTCAGTGCACACCTTCTAATAATCTGATCTGGACAATGCTTGCACAGGAAAGGGTCTTCCCAATAATAGTGTTTCACATTAGAAAGAAACTTATTTTTCTGTTGACGAGTTTGGTCCGGTGGAAAAACATTGCTAGCCAAATAATATCAAAGTTTGCAAACCAAGGAAGCTTACTGGTATCGATGGTGAATAGCTGCTCATCCAAAAAAGTCTCATTGATTGGAGACTCTTTTCCTTCATGCGACTCATGTGGCTCTAAACGAGACAAATGATTTGCCACTAAATTCTCGGTTCCTTTCTTGTCTTTAATCTCCAGATCGAATTCTTGTAACAATAGCACCCAACATATCAGTCTTGGCTTCACATCTTTCTTCTCGATCAAATACTTTATGGCAAAATGATCAGTATATACTATGACTTTAGTACCAATCAAGAACGACCTGAATTTATCATAGGCAAAAACCACAGATAGTAACTCCTTTTCTGTCGTGGCATAATTCATCTGTGCATCAGTTAAAATTCGGCTGGCATAGTAGATGGCATGAAAAACCTTGCCTCTACGTTAGCCCAAAACAACTCCAATAGTGTAATCACTAGCATCGCACATCAACTCAAATAGCAAGTCCCAATCAGGTGCTATAATACTAGGTGCTGAGATCAAAGCTTTATTTAGAAATTGAAACGCTTCAATACACTCCTCATCAAACTTAAACGGCATGTCCTTCACAAGGAGATTGCAAAGGGGTTTAGTAATTTTAGAGAAGTCCTTGATAAAATGTCTGTAAAAACAAACATGGTCAAGAAAACTTCGAACACCTTGATGTCAGCGGTGGCAATATCTCAATAGTTTCTATCTTGGCTCGATCTACTTCATTTCCTTTAGCTGAAACCCGATGTCCAAAAACAATGCCATCTTGCATCATAAAATAGCACTTTTACCAATTCAAAATCAAATTGGTCTCTTCACATCTTTGTAGTACCAGAGCTAAGTTTGCCAAATAAGAATCAAATGTGGAGCCAAAAATAGAAAAATCGTCCATAAATACCTCAATGAATTGCTCCACCATGTCAAAGAATATTGCCATCATGCAGCGTTGAAAAGTGGCTGGTACGTTGCATAGACCAAATGGCATCCGTCTATATGCAAAAGTTCCATAAAGCATGTAAAAGTAGCATTCTCTTAATCTTCAGGTGCTATGGAAATTTGATTATATCCAGAGTAACCATCTAGAAAGCAATAATAAGAGTGACCTACTAACCTGTCAAGCATCTAATCAATAAACGGCAGTGGAATGTGGTCTTTTCTAGTGGCCTTGTTTCGCTTCATGTAATCAATGCAAACTCTATAGCCTATGATAGCTCTTGTTGGAATCAACTCATTGTTTTTGTTTTGCACAACTATCATCCCACCCTTCTTGTGTACAACTTGAACTGGACTCATCCAAGGGCTATCAGAAAGAGGATAAACTATGCCAGTATCCAAAAGCTTCAGTACTTCTGCTCTCACTACCTCTTTCATGTTTGGGTTTAAGCATCGCTGATGCTCCACTGAAGGCCTATAATTGTCTTCCATTAAGATTTTGCGCATGCATATTGAAGGGCTAATTCCCTTGATGTCGGCAATTGGCCATCCTAGCACTATCTTATGATCCCTTAGCACTCGCAACAGCTTATCTTCCTGTTCTTCAGTTAATGATGCCGAAATAATAACCGGAAGTGTAGAAGAGTCACCAAAAAGGCATACCACAAGTGAGCAGGTAGTGGTTTGAGTTCTAAAACAGGTGGCTTCTCAATAGATGACACTGGTTTGGTGATCCCTTTACCAAGCTCTTCAAAAGGTCTCTTAATGAATGCTAGTGGTGTAGCTTCCTAATGTCACACACACTCAGTAATCTCAAAGTTTTCAGCATTAGTAGTCCCCATTAAACAAGCTTTAAGGGGTTCAGCTGGGTGATGCACCTCAAAAACCTCTTCAGTGCAAGCATCCATAATGTAAACTCGTATACAACAACTATCATTAGCTAGGTACTTCATCGCCTTAAAAACATTAAAAGTCTCCAACTTCCTTTTATTAGAGAGAATCTCTTCCATAAATTTCACATAGTTGGGCATCTGTTCCAAAGCATATGCAAAAGGAATGTTGATATGCAATTTCTTAAAAACATCAAGAAACTTAGAAAATTGCTTATCTATGTTGATGCTCGAAATGGCTCCGGCAACAACACCCAAAAGTGGTCGGGTTGACCGATGGAGACTCGCCGGTTACTTCGCCGTAGACCTCCTGCAAAATGGAAGCACCTCGGAATGATGGGGACACCGGTGTGGTGTCTGCCGTGGGCACTCCAATGCTTAAGTCAGTAAGGAAACTGGTGAGCAAGAGGAGAGGCAGAGCTTTGGCAGAGTAGAAATGTTCGTACCTGAATAGTGAATTGAAATGTCTATTTATAGGCGCTTCTCGCGGATCCGGGGGCTCGGGGCAACCCGGCCGGGTCGGCTACCTAAGGTACCCGATGGGTTAGTAGGTTTGCATGAGCTATTGATCCACTGAGCTGAGGACGCGCGTCCCTAGGGGGATGTGACTTGTGTCAGGCGTCATCATTAAGGGAGCTGCAGTGGGCGGCTGTGATTTGATGTCTGACAGGAGCAGGTGAGCGGCGCCAGCAGCTGTCGGGGCGGGGATGTGACTGGCGTCACATCCCTCATTACTAAAGTCGTCATGGCGGAGGTCTGGGCCGAGGAGCGTATTAAGGCCGATCAGGGTGCTCGGCGAGAGTGATCCGAGCATCCGACTATCCGACTATCCTGTACTGGGGAATTCCATGGTCGGTGTAGACCTCTCAAGTTCTCGGCTGAGGATACTGTCCGGCTACTCCGAGTTCCCCGGAGTAGTGGTCGGCGTGTAGTCGGCAAATGTCAGAAGTGGCTGGATTGGGTCGGTCATCAACAGAAGCCCCCTAGCATCTCTGGTCGGGTCTAGGCCAGGGGTGCTTCTTGCTTGTGCATAGTCGGCCAAGTGCGTCAGTACTCGGATGGTCGGACGATCTAGTGGTTCTCGGACAGGTGCGGGGAGTCTCGGGTGTCACGTGTCGTACCACGTGCACGCCACGTGGCGGGATTGCCATGTGTCGGGTCGGTCATGTGGCGGGTCGGCCACGTGGCGACCCGCCACGCGTCGAATAACCATTGGCAGGGAGACGAACCGACGACTGGCGTTTGAAATTTGAACTTTCGTTTAGGCGGGAAGTCCAATCGTCGCCTGGGAATTCGCACCAACCGCCATCAGTCGCCTATAAATAGAGGGGGGGGGGGTGCCTCATTTGCCATCGTTTGCGAAGGAATTTCCTGCCGAGAGCTGCCGAAGTCTGCCGACAACTGAAGCCGTCGAATCCAGAAAACGAGTAGACCGTCAACCGCCGAGAACATCAGCAAAGGTAATAATCTTCCTTCTACTTTCATCATGAGCAGCGCGTCTGATTCCGAAAACGAGGCCCTTTCGGGGTCAGTAGACATTGTCGGGAGCCCGAGCACAATGAGTCCGAGTACGTCTGCGTCGACTGACGGGTCCGTGACGCCGACCAGCCGAGGCCAGGGGGCGGCCCGGTTGGAGGAGATTCTGCAGGTCGGGCCGAGCACCCGACCAGATAGGCAGTTTGTACGAGACCTGGGCGGGGCTGCTTCCGAGCAGGTTGTTCGAGCAGGTTCTGCTGCCGAGGAGGTGGTGCCCGAGAGGTCGGCCAGCGAGACGAGCACGTCGGGGCGGGGCGACGAGGAGAGCTCGAACAGCACGGATCCTGCCGGGGAGGACATAGAGGACCG
Source organism: Ficus hirta (assembly GCA_038430175.1). Taxonomy (NCBI): domain Eukaryota; kingdom Viridiplantae; phylum Streptophyta; class Magnoliopsida; order Rosales; family Moraceae; genus Ficus; species Ficus hirta. The sequence goes on from CM076586.1 coordinate 5,262,354, forward strand.
CAACAGGCCAGCTAGCCACGCCATGCGGATCAACGACCAACGGGTTCACCGCCGGTCCGACCAATTAATGTTGGAGCTGGCCGGAGGCTTACCAGTGTACTCGGCGGATTTCTTCACATCTGCTGTGACGCCGAGGTACCTCGCCGCCCTTAGGCGGGAGTTCCAGATCCCGGCTGACGTAGAGCTGAGGGCCCCTGGTCAGAACGATCTGCCGTCTCGGCCACCACCCGACTTTGTGACTCTCTACGCAGAGTACTTCCGAGCAGGCCTGCGCCTACCCTTCCACCCGTTCCTGAGACGAGCCCTCACAAGTTTGAATGTGGCTCCGATCCAGCTGAATGCGAACGCCTTCCGGATATTGATAAGCTGTTTCGTTCTCTAGACCAAATACTACGCGGCTGGTCTGCCCTTCAAGGCATTCCAGAATCTTTACCGGATGAAGACCGCGCCCGCGTCCACTGGTTCCTACTACTTCCAGGCGTTCAAGGGAACGTTCGTGACCAAGTGCCCGGACTCCGACAAGCAGTTCAGACACCTTTGGCTTTACGCAGGTGGTCGATGGCTGCACGGGCAATTGGCCAGGAACGAGCTTCCCCGTGCTGAGAGGGTACCAGTGGTCTTTCGGAGGGGGTATGCGTGGACTAGGGCGCCGTTCGTGCGGGAGAGGACGTCGGACATGCTAGAGGGCCTCCAGAACTTACCCGAGCACGAGCGGGACCAGCGCGTGCTTCTAAGCCAGGCCAGCCTGACCGAGTACGGCTGGCTTGGTTCTTCGTCGACAGCCCCCCGACCAGATAGCCGGGTGCCGGGTAATGTCACGGTCGCCAGGATGCCGGAACCGGTTCATCAGTATCGGTCCCGGACCATCGTGGTCGAAGACGAGGCCTCCTCCGACCAGTCCCATGATCCTTCTCCGACGAGGACCTTGACATGGTGATCAAGGGTTTGAGTCCTGCTCGGGAACAGCCGTCCACTCGGGGACTGCGGATTGAAGGTCGGCATCAGAGCAATGCCGAGCACTATCAGCTAATGGTAATATATTCTATCTGATAACTAACACGTTCTCTTGTATTTGCAAAACCGATGGCTGACCGACGGGGAACGAAAAGGCCAAACGAGGATGAGAGGATTCAGAGACTGGCTAAGATGGCGGCGCATGGCAAGGGGAAGGGCAAGGCCGGCCCCTCAGCCCCACTAAGCCGGGCAACTGCACCTCCGGCCACCAAGACTGCGCCTCCACCTCCGACTACGGCGCCCCCTCCACCTCCGACTACGGCGCCCCCTCCTCCGCAGACTGCCCGCCCAGCCGCACGGGAGCGGGAGGATCGTTCGGTTCGCCAAGACGCTCGGGCGAGCCGACCGAGAGAGGACAGGCCAGCCACGGCGTTGGCCGCTCGGGGCAGCCGAGAAGCACAAAGGGCAGGGTCTTCGTCCACCCCTCCAGGACAAGTTGCTGAGTCCTCGGTTCACCGAGCGCTTGTGACGAAGTTCGGGGAGCGACTCAGTGTTAGAGTTGCCGAGTCGTCGAGGCGTTCGGACCCGGTCGTAGCCATTGAGGACTGCACCCAAAAGCTGGTCGAGGCCCTGTGCCTCGCCTTCTCAGGAGCCGCCGCTGCAAAGGGAGCGGCCAATCGGGCGGCAGACGACCTGAAGGCGGCTGACGCCGACATTCGGCACGCAAGGGTTGCCGAGAAGGAGGCCAAGGCGGCGAAGGCCGTGGCGGATGAGGCAAGAAGAGAAGCCGAGGACAGGGCGACTCGCGCCGAGGACAGGGCGACTCGCGCCGAGGACGGGCGGCGACAGGCTGAGGAGTGGGCACATAGGGCCGGACTGAGGGCCGAGGAGGTCGAGACTTCTAGGCTTGAGTTGAGCAAGTCTCTCGCCCAAGCTGAGCAGGACCTCGCTTCCGCCCGCGCCGAGCACGAAAGATATATACGGGTGGCCCTTCCCGCCGCTCTTGAAGAGGCTCGGGCTCAGGCGGTGGCTGATTTCCTTGAATCCGAGGACTACAACGACCGCATCGTCCATATGTACCAGGAAGGGATGCGGGACATGAAGGCCGGTTTCACCGTGGCCAACCCATCGCTGGTCGGGGTGGATTGGTCCTTCGTGCCGGCTGAGTCCGAGGAGGCAGGGAACGAGGAGGCGACCGAGGAAGGCGAGGTCACCGGTGCTGTCAGTGTGCCCGAGGATGTCATCATACTGGAAGACCCCGAGCACCCGGCCGAGCCGGAGCAGCCAGCACCCGCCCCCGCCGAGCCAGAGCAGCCAGCCCAGTTGCCGCCTACCGAATAACTTGGCCTTTTGTTTTTTGTTTTTGACATACACATGTAAATTTCTTCTTTTTTTTCTTTCTTCTTTTTTTTTTTTTTTTTCTTTTTTTTTTTTTTTTTTTTTGGGTTCGGGGGTGCCCAATTTGTACCCCCCTCCTTAATTATATATTAATGAAAGTCTTTTTTCTTCTTTTTTTTTTTTATTTTTTTTTATTTTTTATTTTTTTACGGCTCGGTTTAGCTGATCCTGGCCCCCCCTAGTTGGTTTGGGCGTTCCGCCGCCCAAGTCCAATCCTGGTCGGGGAACTTGTCTGCTAGCACTGTGGACGTTGGGTCCTGGTCGGGTAGCCCCCATGGGGTAGCCGTTCATGGGACCTGCCCTGTGGTCCGGGAACCACAGAAGTTTGTCTGCGAGGGCAGATGTTGGGTCTTGGTCGGGTAGCCCCCTAGGGGTAGCCGGTCAAGGGACCTGACCTGTGGTCCGGGAACCACAGGAGTTTGTCTGCAAAGGCAGATGTTGGGTCCTGGTCGGGTAGCCCCCTAGGGGTAGCCGGTCAAGGGACCTGACCTGTGGTCCGGGAACCACAGGAGTTTGTCTGCAAAGGCAGATGTTGGGTCCTGGTCGGGTAGCCCCCTAGGGGTAGCCGGTCAAGGGACCTGACCTGTGGTCCGGGAACCACAGGAGTTTGTGGGAAGGTACTCGTTGTCTGATGAAATCGAATGTTTTTATTGAATGAGCAAGTCTTTACAAAAGAATCAGTAGTCATAATTACTGATAAAAACGTTTCAGATGATCAGCGTTCCACGGGTTCCCCAGGTTCCGGCCGTCCTTGTCTTGTAGTCGGTATGTTCCCGGGCGTACAATGCTAGTTATTGTGTATGGTCCGTCCCACTTAGGGCCGAACGAGCCGAGCCCGGGCTCTTGTACAATCACCCTTTTCATCACCAAATCCCCTACTCGGAAGACTCTTGGCCGAAACCTTTTGTCGTAATATCTAGCTATGACTTGGTTGCGGGCGGCTGTCCGAATCAAGGCCTGTTCTCGCCTCTCTTCAACCAAATCGAGCTCAGGCAAGATCCGACCGGTGTTGTCTTCTTCATCGTAGTTTTCGACCCGAAGGCTGGGCAGTCCGACTTCCACAGGTATGACGGCCTCTACACCGAAGGCCATAGCAAAGGGAGTTTCCCCTGTTGCCGTCCGCTTGGTTGTCCGGTAAGCCCAGAGTACTCGGGGCAGCTCATCGATCCAAGCCCCCTTATGCTTCTCAAGGTTTTTCTTCAAGTTTTCCTTGATCGTTTTGTTGGCGGCTTCTACCTGTCCGTTACTCTGGGGGTGCCCGGGGGAGGAGAACACCTTTTTTATCCCGAACTGCTCACATAGTGCGAGGAACTTGTCCCCGAACTGTCTTCCATTGTCTGTGACTACAGTGTGGGGGAGGCCAAACCGGCAGATGATGCTCTTCCAAAGAAAGTTAGTACATTTCGCTTCGGTCTGCTGGGCTAAGGGCTCTACTTCAACCCATTTAGTGAGATAATCTATGGCGACCAAACAATACCGAAGCTGCGACCTGGCCATCGGGAGTGGTCCGATTATGTCTATGGCCCACTTTGCAAAAGGCCACGCAGATACAACTGAGGTAAGCCTCTCAGGATGAGACTTAATAGCCTTGGCGAACTGCTGGCACTTTATGCATCTCTGGGCAAACTCCATGGCATCCTTGCTCATGGTCGGCCAATAGTACCCTTGGCGAAGGCACTTGAATGACAGGGCCTTTCCTCCAGAGTGATTCCCGCAGACCCCGCTGTGAATCTCCTTCATAACGTACTCGGCCTCAGCTGGTCCAACACAGCGCTGGTAGGGGGCAGTGAGTCCTCGGCGGTACAGTTTGCCATTAATGATTGCATATCTGGCCGAAGTGTTCTTGATCCTCCGGGCTTCTTCTGGGCTCGATGGCAGCTGAGAATCGATGAGATATTGGACAATCGGGTCCATCCAAGTCGACGTGTTCTCGGCGGAGAGGACCGCCTCTTCTCGGTCGATGCTCGGATGGTCTAGTTTTTCAACCGGGAAGGAGACGAGGCCCTCCAAATCATTTCCCGATGCCAACCGGGCTAGGGCATCTGCCTCGGCGTTCTCGGACCGGGGTATCCGGGTAACCACTAGACTGTTAAAGCGGCCGAGAAGAGCCTTTACCTTGTCCAGGTATTTTGCCATTCGCACCTCCCTAGCCTGGAACTCTCCGGAAACCTGGTTCACAATCAGCAAAGAGTCGCTGAATACCTCAATATCTTGGACCCCGAGCTCTCGGGCCAGTTCAAGTCCGGCAATCATGGCCTCGTACTCTGCTTCGTTGTTAGAAGCCTTAAAATTAAAGCGAAGGGCCTGGCTGGTTTTGAACTGATCCGGGCTAACGAGGACGAGTCCTGCTCCGGAGCCTCCTGCACCAGAGGATCCATCGACAAATAGTTTCCACCTTTCGGGGCTCGGCTGAGCTGCAGCCGAGAACTCCACTGAGGGGTCGGCGATTCTCGCTGGTTGCCCGGGATCTGGTCCGGGAACTCCCGTGAACTCTGCTATAAAGTCGGCGAGGGCTTGCGCCTTGATCGCAGGACGGGGGATGAACTCGATGTCGAATTCCCCAAGTTCTATTGCCCACTTCGCGATCCGTCCTGACAGCTCAGGATTTTGTAGCACTTGGCGAAGTGGGTAGCTGGTCGGGACTCGGATTGGGTGGCCCTGAAAGTAAGGCCTTAACTTGCGGGCTGACGAGACCAACGCAAGGGCTAACTTCTCCAACGGGGTGTACCTCGCCTCTGCTCCCTGGAACGCTTTGCTGCTGTAGTAGACCGGGTGCTGGACCCCGTCTTCTTCTCGGATCAAGACGGAACTCACGGCCTTCTCCGAGACGGCAAGATAGACGTACAGCGTTTCCCCAGGGAACGGTTTTAATAGCTGCGGTGGGCAGGCGAGGTACCCCTTAAGGCCTTCGAAGGCCTCTTCACACCTGCTATCCCATTTTATTCCTCCCCTAGTCTTGAGAGCCTGGAAGAACGGGAAGCATTTGTCAGTAGACCTTGACACAAACCGGGATAGGGCCGCAATCATCCCAGTTAGCCTCTGCACCTCCTTGACTGTTCGCGGCGGGCGCAAGTCCGCAACGGCCTGGGCCTTAGTGGGGTTGATCTCTATTCCTCGGTGGTTTACCATGAACCCGAGGAATTTCCCTGATTCAACTCCAAACGCACACTTGGTCGGGTTCGGTTTCATCCTGTACTGGCGAAGAATGTCGAAGCAGCTTTGGAGGTCTCGGACGTGGTCGGTTAGTTGCCGGCTCTTCACCAGCATGTCGTCCACATACACCTCCATGGATTTGCCGATGAGCGGGGCGAACATCTTGTTCATCAGCCGCTGGTAGGTCGCTCCAGCATTCTTGAGACCAAAGGGCATAACCATATAGCAATACAGCCCTTGGTCGGTCGTGAATGCGGTTTTTGCCTGGTCGGCTGGGCTCATGGGTATCTGGTTGTACCCTGAATAGGCGTCCATGAAGCTCAGCAGCTCGTGCCCGGCTGTCGCGTCAACGAGCTGATCAATTCGCGGAAGGGGGAAGCAGTCCTTTGGGCACGCCTTGTTCAGGTCGGTATAATCAATACAGACGCGCCACTTCCCGGAGGATTTTTTGACCAAAACGACGTTGGCCAGCCAATCCGGGTAGGATACTTCTCGGATAAAGCCGGCGGCGAGCAGCTTCTTCACCTCCTCATTGATGGCTTCATACCTCTCCGGGTTGAAGGCTCTTCTCCTCTGGATCACGGGCCGGTGCCTCGGGTTGACATTCAGCTGGTGGCACATCACTGCTGGGTCGATTCCCGGCATGTCCTCGGGGGACCAGGCGAAAACATCCTTATGTTCCCGGAGGGTCTTCTCCAGCTCTGCTCGGATATCCGGGGCCAGCCGAGAGCCGAGCAGTACCGTCCGCTCCGGGTATCCGGGGTCCAGCGGGTATGGGACCAAGTCCTCGACTGGAAGTGCTCGGACCTCCTCCTCTGGCATCCGGGGGTCCAGGTCACTCAGGGGCTTGACCTCCTCGTCGGGGACCTCGGCGCCATCCACCATGAAGATGGTAGATACGGTGGCATGGGCGGGGGCCCTTCGGCACACTTTGTTGACCGTCTCCATGTAGCATTTGCGGGCCCCTTCTTGGTTTCCCCTGAAGACCCCGATTCCCCCGCTGGTTGGGAACTTCATGGCCAGATGGTAGGTGGAGACTACCGCCTTGAGCGCGTTGAGGGTCGGCCTCCCCAGGATGACGTTGTAGACGGACGGTCGGTCTACTACGATGAACTCCACCATTCGGGTGGTCTTCTCCGGGCCATCTCCGATCGTAACCGGGAGGCAGACGGTGCCGGCTGCGTGGACACAGTCCCCGGCAAATCCGTACAACGGTGTCCGGGCTGGCGTCAACACAGCTCCCTCGATCCGTAGTCTTGAAAACGCGTCCATGAACATTACGTCTGCGGAACTCCCGTTGTCAACGAGGACGCGTCGGACGACATTGTTTGCTACCCTGATCTCGCCAACCAGGGCGTCATTGTGTGGGTGAAGTAACCGATCAGCCTCGTCGTCCGTGAAGGTGATCGGGGTGTTGTCTTGGCGGCATATCTTCGAGATGTGCTCCGCCATGTTGATGTACTCCCCGCGGGCGACCAGCCTCGCCTCGCGGGCATAACTCCTCCGACTACTGGGGGTGTCCCCAGTAGCTGTCCCACCAAAAATCGTGTGGACAATGTGTTCGGGCCCCTGCTCATCTGGCTTGTCGTCCGGACCTTTGTTCTGACGGCGACTCGGGCCTGCCGGGGTTATGATCTTCTCGACAAACTCTCGCAGATGACCATCCCTGATCAGCATTTCGATTTGATCTCGAAGCTGAATGCAGTTTTTGGTGTCGTGGCCGACGTCCTTATGGAAGTGGCAATATTTGTTCTGGTTCCTCTGAGAGCGGTCCGACCGGATGGGCAGTGGGTCCCGGAGCAGCCCCTTACCAGATACCTGGTTCAGGACATGGTCAATCGTCGTGACTAGGGGGGTATACTGCCGAAACCTCCCTGTTCGCACTCGCGGGCCGGGGTTAGCCTCGGCGCTGGTGTCTATGGCTGGGCCCTTCCCTTTGTCTGACCGGTTCTGGTCGGAAGTCCTCGGATGTCCCCGCTCGGGTCTCCTGTCAGATGGCTGGGTCTGACCGTGGATCTGCAACCCTCGGCTTCTGACATACTCATCCGCCTCTGCGTGCCGCCACGCGATCCCCCTCAGGTGTGCAAAGGTGGTCGGTCGGTCGAAGGCGAGGTTCCAGACAAGGCGAGGGTCCTGAATGCCTTCTCTGAATGCTTGAACTAAGGTCTGATCCGTGCAACCTTCTACCTGCACAACAGCCTTATCGAAGCGCTCGAGGTACTTTTTTAGCGTCTCGTTCTCACCCTGCTTGATGCTAAACAGGTGAGAGGCCCCCAGCTTCCTTGTTCTGGATCCCAGGAAGGCGGCCGAGAACAATTCTCCTAACTGCCGGAAACTGCTGATGGAACCCGGGTCGAGCCTTCGATACCATTGCCGAGCAGCTCCGGTGAGAGTCAGGCAGAACGATTTGCAAAGAGCGGCCTCATTAGCGCTCTGAATCAGCATGTGCGCTTGGTAATTCTCGAGGTGCTCATCCGCGTCTGCGGATCCATCGAAGGAAGGTATAACTGGCATCTTAAACCTGGGGGGATAGGGGGATGCCATAATTTCGGGGGTGAACGGCGGGTCAGTCGACCCAGAGGGCTCCAACCCGTACTGTTGTCCGACCAGCCGATCAAGTTGGCGCTGCAAATGATCTAACCGGCCTTGATCGTCCCTTTCCCTCTCGGCCGGTTGGTCCACCGAGTGTTCTCTGCCTAAACGGCGGTATATAGCCGGTCCTCCTAGCCGGTCAAAGACTGACGTGGTGTTTCGTCTGACGTGGAGGACCTCTTGGTAGTCATCCGGGTATTCTTCAGCCGGGGTTTGTTGTGCAGCCTCCGAGAGGGTGTTCCGGGTACGGCGACTCCTCGAGCGCATCCTAATGGGCTCGGGCTCCTGCTGCTGTCTCTCGGTGCTGCGCCGGTGGGTGCGTCGTACCCTATCAAGCTCGGGTTGCTGTTGCTCTCTCTCAGCGCTCTGCCGGAGGGTGCGCTCGCCGTGGTCGGCCGCCGGAGAGGGGTCGCGGCGCCTACTCCCTGATCTAGGCGGCCTGGACGGCGTCGATTCAGCGGCCTCCGGCTGCTGCTGAGGCAACAGGATGTTACGGGTGTCGCGGAACGCCTCCATGAATCCTTGAACCGTCTGGTTCAGGACTTGGACACTATCGGCAAATATCTCCGCCTGAGTGGGCCTTCGCTGTCCCCGGCCACCGCGGCGCCGCGGTGGTCTGGTACTCTGCGATCCTGTAGGGGCAGGGTTGTCGCACTCCTGATCTTGGTTGGTGTGCTCGTCCATAGTGGGTGGATGAGGTGAGTAAAGATGTGGGTTGCTGGAAAGGCGGGGGCCCTCCTTCTAGCGCCAAAATGTTGATGCTCGAAATGGCTCCGGCAACAACACCCAAAAGTGGTCGGGTTGACCGATGGAGACTCGCCGGTTACTTCGCCGTAGACCTCCTGCAAAATGGAAGCACCTCGGAATGATGGGGACACCGGTGTGGTGTCTGCCGTGGGCACTCCGATGCTTAAGTCAGTAAGGAAACTGGTGAGCAAGAGGAGAGGCAGAGCTTTGGCAGAGTAGAAATGTTCGTACCTGAATAGTGAATTGAAATGTCTATTTATAGGCGCTTCTCGCGGATCCGGGGGCTCGGGGCAACCCGGCCGGGTCGGCTACCTAAGGTACCCGATGGGTTAGTAGGTTTGCATGAGCTATTGATCCACTGAGCTGAGGACGCGCGTCCCTAGGGGGATGTGACTTGTGTCAGGCGTCATCATTAAGGGAGCTATAGTGGGCGGCTGTGATTTGATGTCTGACAGGAGCAGGTGAGCGGCGCCAGCAGCTGTCGGGGCGGGGATGTGACTGGCGTCACATCCCTCATTACTAAAGTCGTCATGGCGGAGGTCTGGGCCGAGGAGCGTATTAAGGCCGATCAGGGTGCTCGGCGAGAGTGATCCGAGCATCCGACTATCCGACTATCCTGTACTGGGGAATTCCATGGTCGGTGTAGACCTCTCAAGTTCTCGGCTGAGGATACTGTCCGGCTACTCCGAGTTCCCCGGAGTAGTGGTCGGCGTGTAGTCGGCAAATGTCAGAAGTGGCTGGATTGGGTCGGTCATCAACAATCTAATTTATGCTTTTGGAACCATTCCAGATATGCGATTAGCGGGACATATGGTGGTAGATTGTCTGGAAATAGCTTAGACTTTGGCTTCTCTGCTTCTTTAGCAGATGATGATTCGTGTTCTTTTTTTTTTCTAACTCTTTTGGCTCCTTTGTCACTGTTTCTACTCTTTTTGGCACTTCAAGCTCTTTGCCACTGTGAAGAGTTATGACTTTCACATGCTCTTTTGTGTTCATTTCAGTATTGCTAGGCAAAGAACCTTGTTGCCTTGTATTTAGCATGTTTGAAAGTTGACCCAACTGCATCTCTATGTTCCGAATAGAAGCTGCTTGATTCTGAATAGTTGTATCATGTCTTTGGAATGAAGCTTCAATACTTCTCATGAATTGAGCCAAAACATCCTCCAAGGGCATCTTATTAATAGGAGCCTGATGTTGAATTTGAGGTTGCATTGGCAGCTGAAAACCTGTCGGAGGCTTGAGAACATTTTGATTACTTTTCCATGACAAATTTGGATGATTTCGCCACCCCTGATTAAATGAATTGGAGAATGGATTATTCTACTTGTTGAAATTCCCCACATAATTTGCTTCCTCAGACTAAGTCAAAACATACTGGTAATAGTCCTGGTAATCATCAATAGCATGAGCTCTATTACAGAAATTACAAACCTCAGGTAAGGGAATTAGGAAAACTAAATCCAGCATATCAGGCAAGGGAATCAGTTAGCAAGTTCAGATCTCATAGAAAATGAAGTTTCCCGATACCTTTTAATCATTCGCGAGTTGAAAAAGTTAAACAATACATAAAAGGGTAACTACCCATCAACATTCAGGGCATATTCTACTAGAATCAAGCAATTTAAGGCATTAAGTCAGTCCCTATAAATCAAGGCTTATTCCGCAAACCTAAGGATCTTCTTCTTCCAGCCATTCCGGATATCCAACTCATTGTACTCAACAATATATACACAAAATTCCCCGAATCTCTTTGTATCACATTATCCCACATCTCTTTCTACCATTTTCTTACTCAAAATCACCGCTGTAATGCTCTTTTATATATAGTGGAAGCTCCTGGAAGCATTACAGATGACATAGCCTAAAGATTATGGGTGAGCCACTATAAAATTGGTTATATCTGTCTCTATTTACTTTTCCTGCAATTTACTTTACTCTTTGTGACTCACTAACGGCATGCCGATGACCGACCGACAACTTACTCGTCGTCCTATTTCGGCTATTGGCCCTATTTTTCTTTGATTGTAGATTTAACCCTTTACAATTATTAAAATTCCTTTAAGATTTCTCTCAGCATACTTTACATAAAATTTGGGATTCTTTTAAAAACAATGAATTTGTATTTTATTACCCTCCCGTTACATCATTTTGCTTCCGTGGTTTTTCGTAAAATACCTTGTGTGCCATTAAAGCCATTTATACACACAAAATAAACATGTGGAAAAATTCGAAACAAACTTTTTTCTTTCTCTCTCTTTTCCTCCCTTTTTGGAGGCTCTTATAATTAACTAGGGCTGTATATATTACCTGAGAGTACTGGTGTTGGACCAAACGTCACCAACCAAAACCAAAATAAAAAATAAAAAAAATAAAAAAAATAACCGTCACGACGGTCAACGTGTTGTTGGTTGGTGAAATCAAACCACCAAAATGAATGGGCAGTCAGCGGGCAGTTTTAATGTTTGGCATCGATCAGGAAAAAAAAACGACCGAGTATTTTCTTCTTTCTTCTTCTCAGGCGTCATTTCTTCTTCTTCTCTCAGTATCTTTTCTTCATCTTCTTCTCCCTCTCTTCTTTTCTTCGACACTCTTTTCTTGCATATGTTGCCGCCCCTCTTTAGACCAACATTTTTTTTCTTCTTTTGTGTTTATTCAATACGAAGGTAGAGGGGCATTGTTCCGGTAATGTTAGTGTGTAAAATGGAACATTTTTCCACTGTATATCTTTTATTTGTTTTCTTCTTAAAAAAAATAAAAATTAAAAAAATTCCCTACCACCATGTCATCTCTCCTCCTCCACCAACTTTTTTTTTTTTTTTCCTTCTTCATTCCAACCACATCCATCTCCGTTTTGAAAGCTCCTGCCATTTGTTCTTCTCCTCGCTGCGGAACCAAGAGGCACCGACCAACAAAACTGGTCTATTTTTGGTCACATCTTCTAGAAAACTGATGATATCAGTCAGTTACCAAAGTGATCAACTTAACCGGTGAAGAATAATGAACACGCACTTATAAGCACGATTTTTCCAATCTTCCGTATATTTCACAACAATTGAAAATTGTCCTGAAAAGTCTGGACAATTTTGAGGCCGTTTTGCTTGAGTTGGAGAACTAGTGTTACTTTGATTGGAGTTGATTTGAGTTGAGTTGTGGAATTTTGAGTTTTGGAACTGATCAACAAGTATCTAGATTGTGCCCTATTATTGATTCAACGATGGTTGTGGACTAGGAAACTAGTCAAGGGAAAACGGCTAGCATATGTGCGTTGAAGCGTGATATTTGTTGTTTGTCTGCTCCAAATTCTGTTATACAGGCGTTGTTTGTTGCATTGAATCTTGGAGGATTAGCGAAAAAGCACGGGTCGGCTCCGTCGCCTATAACGACTTTTGACCGTTGACTTTGATTAGTCCAATTTGCCACCTCATTCCATGTTCCGATTGTACTTTTTTATTATTATTTTTGGTGAATTATGTTTGCCACTGTACTAACAAACCCCAGCCACATGTTCTCTCCTCTTTTTTCACTCCCCAATAAGTCTTACAATTAAGAATTCTTTGCCCTACATTTTATTAAAATAGTATATTGGTACTTCAATATTTAGCATGTGTCTGAAGAAGCAATTCAATTCAATTCCAATTATATATATTTTTTATTTTTTTATTTTTTAAAATGTCAATTAAATTTTATTGTTCACAACTCAAATTATAAGTCCATAATTCTGTATATACAAATTTAAATAAGATGATTTTTTTAATTACATAGAATTTTAAAAATAACGAAACAAACTTCATATTGATATTTTTTCCAAATACATTTTAAATTTTTACACCTTTTAACTCTAAACCAAACACACACTAAACACACAACTCAATTCAACTCAACTCCAATTAAATTTTTGCAACTTAAATTGTTCCCCCAAACATATGCTTAGTGATGGTGAGATACCAAAGAAGTATCTTGAAGTCTTTAAAAAAATATATCATCCCGGTATCATACACGGTTTTTAATTAGGGCTTATAATGTCTTTTTTCTTTTTTGTTACTTTTTTTTATTACTTCGAACTTTTCTTAAAGAAACGTTTTTTTTTTCTCCTCTAATTATAGTTATCCTTGTTGCCAAACACTTCAAGATATTAGTAATTTAATAAAAATGAAAAATAATAGTAGGGCACAAAGAACACTTCAAGTTTCAAAAAACAAATGAGTGTAAAAAATTTAAAACACCTATGTTATATTATCCAAACATAGATATTATTTAGTGGTAATTTCACACCCATCTCAAATTTAAAAAAAATAATAATAATAACGAAGATATCCATTATAAAACACAAAGTAACTGTGATATAATTTGTCCAATTCAAATTGATGCAAGTGAATCATATAGCCTGACCTTTACATACATTTTATGTAGATATAAACTTGAAACAAAATTTAAATTGAGCAACACATCATGACAATCCCATTCACATCTAACTTTGAGATTTATTTTTTCCTACTCTTGTTAGAATGATAAATGAATTGTAGATATGTTAATATTATAACCACTTATAAATTAAATGGTATAGAACATATCAATCTTATAATCATCTTTTGAGTCACTCTTATATGAATTGTACACTTAAATGGTATATGAATTGTACATTTCATATTAATGAACACAATTATATAGATATTAAAACTTTTTTATTTTTCTATATTTTCTTAGAGTAATTGGCCTAAACACTCATTGAACTCTTCTGAAGGTAATAGTTTGGTTCCTGTTTTTTTTTTTTTTTAATTTTGGCCGAGATGACCCTAAACTCTCTAAATGTTGGCAATCTTAATCCTTTCTATCTAATTTTTTTAAGCTTTTAACGGAACAGGTCACGTACAGTGTATGCGATCCAATTTAAAATGATATTTTAGTAATATAACAATAAATTTAATTTTAACAAAAATTAAAATTAAAAATTAAAAAGTCCTAGATTTCTTCTCTCTCCTCTCTCTATTCTCTCTCTCTCTCGAATTTCTCCTTTGAGTGGTCACCATGAGTCGAATTTCTCCTTTGAGTGGTCACCGTGAGTGGCCTCGGTAAGGGCATCATTGCCAGCAACATCGGTGACATCCTTAAGCCTTTTGGAGATGGAGCTCATGGGTCTGGCGGTGGATCTTGAGTTCATTTGGGTTGGGGGGTTGGCAATCGGCGATGGAGAAGAAGGTAGGGCTAGGTTTTGGGGCTACGTTTGGCGAACTGAGAAGAAGGGGGTAGGCATGAGTTCGGTGGTGTGGGTGGGGGGCTGCGTTCGACAACTGGTGGGGGCTTGAGTTTGTTTGCTAGGGGGGCCCACCTGGGTTTCTCAGGTCTCTCTCTCCATCACCTAAGATTGGTTACGGAGAAGGTACCTGAGAGTGTCGGGGGGCTCTCCTTCGCCTGAGATTAGCGACTGGGGGTGGAGGGGCTGGGTTTCTTAGCTCTCTCTCTCTCTCTCTCTAATGTTTTTGGTGTGAGATATTGTTTTAATAAGAGTATTTTTGTCTTTTGATTGTTAATTGAGATCACGTGAGGGGTTATGTGACCTCTTCTGTTAAAAACTTTACGGTTTGGACGGAAATGATTGAAATAGCCAACATTTAGAGAGTTTAGGATTATCTCAAACAAAATTAAAAAAATAAAAAAAAACAAGGACCAAACCGTCACCTTCAAAAGAGTTCAGGAACTATTTAGGCCAATTACTCTTTTCTTAACCTCACTATTCTTTATTCATGATTGTTAAGAAATTTTTCTTCTGTTTGTGGGGGGATGTTTGACGTGTTCCCATGTGCATGTACTTGTCCTAGTAATGGGTTCAGGTTGGATAACCACGTAAACACACAAACAAATAAATTAACTACAAAATAAAAATAATGAAATTAAAAAAAAAAAAGTTCGTTTGTTGCTTTTGTAGAAGACGCCCCGCTGGCGCTGCACCTTCAAACGAAATTAATGAGATAAAATTATCCCACGCTCGATCTGTTCTCAATGCATCGTCTCTTCCTTTTTGTTCTCTCTCTCTCTATCTCTCTCTCTCTCTCTCTCTCTCTCTCTCTCTCAATAATGTATATAGCTTGTCTTAAGGAGGAATTAGGAGGGGACGAAATGCATAACAAGTCTCAACGCTAGAGCAATGCGGACCCTAAAATAAAAAACATTAAAGAGATCGCAAAAATTTAGGGGATAATTAGTTAAATTTAGCTAGATAAAGCATTTAAATACAAGAGACGAAGGCAAAAATAGTTCGCATTACCATTACATGTCTATTGTTTGCGCAGTGCTCGAGGTTTCTTTCTTTCTTTTTTTTTTTATTTATTTTTTTTGTGCTGCCATGTGGCTAAAGGATATCTAATAAATAAATTCTGGCGATAGGTTATGTGTATGCGTGTATGCGTAGGTAGTGCATGATGTGGCATCTATTAGCTTAGTGATTTATTTTATTTAAATAAATAAATCAACCAATCAAAAGGGTTATGAGATATCGCGGGATAATTGATAAAAACCTATAAATAAGATCTCTATCCCAACATTCAAAGAGAGATGGAGACAACCCATTTAGAAAAGTACAAAATTCTCATCTCTTTGGTGGATTTCTAAGAGTAACGAATTTATCTCTTAATTATATATTTTAGGATTGGTGATTTTTATATCCTTAAGCGATGAATTAATCTAAAATATTTGTTACCATTTCATAATATTCTGGTATCATCTCTATCCTTCAAATCATCTACCAGTTCATCAAATGCTGAGCTCATGAGTGGGGTTCCTGTCATCCGGGGAGGAGGAGGGCTACCAAATCAAAGCTATGGATGAGGTTTGGTTGCCGCCGATTGTGAGACATTTCTTATTTCATTGGTCATCATCTTGGTCTGTCCTTTGGAGAATTTGGTTTGTGAAAGGAAGAGATTTGTATGATGGTGCTTGTGTCAATCTTGCTGCCATCAGAGGCGCATGTTTGATTATGTTTTCTCTATAATATCAAGAATAAAGAAGCCTAGTTATCCTTTTCTCTCTTTCTATATATTTGCATTCGGTAATCTCACATGATATTGGTGGAACTGTAATTAAGCGTTTTCGCACCACTAATGCAGTTTCAGTTTTGTGAATTGGCTTTCTCTGTCTTTTTCATTTTTGATTTGCGTATTGTTTGTTGTTTGGTAATACTCGTCGGTTTTCGTAAGGGTTGGTGGAAGAGACGATTTGTTTCACTCTATTAATGTGCAATTGTATGTGAAAAAAACGTTTGTCTTTGAGCTGTGTCATGAAATATGTGTGTGTGTATATATATATAGGGTTTTTTTGTGTAGTCAAATAGGTCGAGTGCTTGGTGACATACGGTTTAGTGAACCATTATAAATCTAATTTACTTTTTTTTTAAAAAGGAAAATCTCATTTATATTTTCATTACCTTGACTCATTTGGTTTTACTATTTTTGTACTTCTCTAAAAGGGAAATTTCATTCAATTCAAGATAGAAATTACAAACATATCAGATTGACTCCGCGTATATAAAGATAAAACCCTCAACGAAAATTGACACGATCAGTACAATCTAATGAAGCAGAAAGGGAAAAACGGATGTCTGAGACTCAAAAATGGGATAATACCTCGGCATACCACTATCGAACACGCATAAGGCTCTTTTCAACAATTACTCTATAATCGACAGAGACTCCAGTTCGATTGAGAGGCTACCAACTATAGCATTAAAACCGCCACTAAATCTGTCAAGATTCATATCTAACAAAATCAGAACACTGTACAAACTCAGATCTGGCACGTAACAAACCAATTCAGAAAGTGAACACCGTTGTTACAAACCATAAGATAAAACAAGACACCATAGTATTAAACCTAAAAGAAGAAGACAAAAATACCGTTATGAAATTTAAAATCCTACAATAAACCGGAAAATTTTCAGCACCACTGATAAAATCATTGTCAACAACTTGGCCACTGTACCCGTCAGGACCTAACTAAAGAAAGCCATAGAGAAGAAATTTGCTGCTGAAAGAACAAGCACTCAAAAAGTTCTCGTCTTCTACACGTCATATCCATCCCAAAATGACTTTGAAAGGCCACGCCGCAATCCAGATCTTTTCTATGGTGATGAGATCTCCTCCACGTTGGCCGGAAATTGGAGGCCAACCTGAAGGCACCGCCAAACTCTGGCCCCGAAAAAGGAGGGGTACGACTGTAAAATCCTATGGCAGAGAGCAAAGTTTAGAGAGAGGAAGAGATAATTTATCTAGCTATTTTTATATTTCTGTGGTTGATATCTACGAGTTCTTTTTTTCTTTTTTTTTTTTTTAAGGTTGATAGCGTTGAGATTATATTAGTGAAATGTTTGCAATACAACAATTCTTGTTTCTAACGCTCCCCTTTTTACATCGGTGACCGACGTGGAAAATCAACCACATCGGTTGGGGGGTTTTTCAAGTCGGTTGAGACTTCCACGTCGATTGGCTGCCAGCCAACGTGGAAAGTCAATAGAGATGCCGGAGGACTGGGTTGAAGCAAAAGGTCCCTTTTCTCAAGCGTCAAAAGGTCCCAATGCTCAAGTTCATAGATATGAAGTTTGGGTTGAAGCACACCGAAAGAAAAATAAGCAGATTGATGTTATGGATGTTACTTCAAACATATTAAGTTTTATCTATTTAACTTCATATTTTTTGCAATACAAAAATTCCGTTCTTCTTGTAACTCTAATATTACATTTTGTAGGAAGAATTTTGAGATAGACCCAAAAGAAACAAAGAAATAAAAGAGAAAATTCTGGTAATTCGAAAAACCAAAGCCTCTCAAGATAATTATGATTCATTCGAGAGAATCAAAACCCTCGAACCAAAACCTCACACACAGACTCATCGGTTGAGAAAAATATTCAGCACACCCTTTCTCATTAATTCATGAAGTTTAAATACAAAAAGATTACACTTGATCCAATTACACCACTAACTAAAACACGTATGCATATCCTATAAAATAGGAACAAGTTACAACTAACTTATACTAAGAGTTTTATTTAACATAAAAACTAATAAAATATCACAATAAATTAAATAAAACAAATAAAAATAATAACCTAACTTCTAGGTTCGTAACATTCCTCGCCCCTTAAATGTCACCCCTTGTCCACAAGGGTGATACTCGAGGACGTTTCTTGTTCTTCTTTTCATTGCTCCCAATGATCGCTTGAACACAAGATTGCTCCCTTAATTCTTTCTTAAATTTTAGAAGCAAATTCTTGTAATGTAATTCCTGTCCAAATTTATGGCAGTCTATTTTAGTTCCCTTCTTATTGATGATGGCTCCAATTTAGCAGTGATCATTTCGAACAAGTTGGTCATGTGGAGTAAAAACGCTCTTTGACCGTCTGCGATCGACTTGACAACTTTCTCCATATGATTGAATCGTTGCACCAATTGTTGTTCAAATTTTTGATCCATAGCCTGGCTCTGATACCAAATGATATAGACCCAAAAGAAACAAAGAAATTAAAGAGAAAATTCTGGTAATTCGAAGAACCAGGGCCTCCCAAGATAATTATGGTTCGTTCGAGGGAATCAAAACCTCCCACACAAACGCAACGTTTGAGAAAAATATTCAGCATACCCTTTCTC
Organism: Ficus hirta; assembly: GCA_038430175.1. NCBI lineage: Eukaryota > Viridiplantae > Streptophyta > Magnoliopsida > Rosales > Moraceae > Ficus > Ficus hirta. The sequence goes on from CM076586.1 coordinate 5,280,830, forward strand.
ATTAATTCATGAAGTTTAAATGCAAAAAGATTACACTTGATCCCATTACACCACTAACTAAAACACGTACATAATGCATATCCTATAAAATAGGAACAAGTTACAACTAACATATACTAAGAATCTTATTTTACAAAAAAACTAATAAAATATTACAATAAATAAAATAAAACAAATAAAAATAATAACCTAACTTCTAGGTTCGTAACAAATTTACTGAAATAAAGGAAAAGGGCACTTTGAGATTTTAAGGAAGTAATGATATTTTAACAATAGCATTGGGTATGCCAGAACATTTTGAAAAGATGCATGGAGTTGGTGCTTATGTGACATCGACAACTTACTTTCACAAGCCAACTATGATTACGAATGAACGTGCATTCATACAACAAAAGTTTTATGTAGAACAACACAAAAAAATTGAGGAACGATATAACTGCATGGAAGTTGAGTACAAAAGAATAATACAAGAGTTGCAAAATTGTAACAATAGCCCTCATCAAGGATCCTCAAACTTCCCACAACCTTCGAACCAAGAAGGTGACATGCCTAAACCAATCGATCCATCATACACTCCTATGGTAAGAATAAATTTAATGATATCTATATACAAATCTATTTCCTTATTATTATTAACTTTTAATTATAATGTCACTTTTTTTATATTAATGTAGGGCAAAAAATACAAATTGGTTGTGAATGCTATGGACAATATACTTGTTGAAGGCGTAACATATATTGATTATGAGAAGAATAAAATTGTGCATGAACAACCTCTTGGACAACTTACCTATACAGTTAATGTGACAGCAGGATGTGATAATTTTTGCTCGCTTATTGATTCCAGCTCCTACCTAACAAATGTTCTGTGTTGGAAATGCAGTTGGGTCAATTGTGGCCTGGCCCAAAGCACTTGATATATTTAATGATGAACAAGTGCTAAATATTATGACAATTTCCTTTGTTATTTTAAATACAGTTTACTTTTTTTTTTTTAACAATTATTAATTTTCTTTTAAAAGTTGTATTACAGGTTTCAAAACCAAGAAAGAGCAGCCAAAAACTCCTCAATCTCTTGTTAAAAGAGTAGAAGAGGAAAAAAAAAAAAACAACCGGTGCTGCCATCTTCTACTCGCCCAACTCAGCAATCCCATACTGATTATGACCATCTAATGTATGAAATGTCGTCTTCTGTAAGATGGATTTTAGAGAGGGTTAATCAATGGACAGATGAACAAACTTTACGTGTTCCCACAGGGGAAGCTATTTTGGGCTTTTCTTGTGATATACATCTTTTGAAAGAAGATATAATCCAATTTTGTACCTTCTCTAAAATAGGAGCAAAGGCGATCACTTTTACTTTTACTTCAGGAATGGATAAGTTTTCATTAATTTTTTTTTTTTATATACATATTTATTAGTAAAAATTTAACTAACTCATTTTTTGTTTCTAGGTGCTTATACAATAAGATCCAATGATTCGGAAAACTCGACATGATTGTTTTCATGTCTCCTTCCATTGTTGGTTTTCAAACTAGGAAAAGAAATGTTCGTGTTGCTAAAATCGCAGGGAAGATATTATTAGCGAGACCTGATCAAGTATTACTTGCGTATTGTAATGAAGGGTGTTTGAATATGATTTCTTAACAATATTATCATAACATTTAAGTAACTAATTAATTGTTTTTCAAACTTTTAGCTAAATTTTAGTTGTGTGTACTAGATCACATTGGATACTAGTTGTTATTAATGCACATGAAGAACAAGTATATTTTCTGGATCTCCTTGGACGAAATGTCCACTAAGATATTGAAATGACTCTGTCTTGTTAACTAAACTTTGTCTTACTTTCCAATAATATTAATTCTAACATAGTTTCTGTTGTTTTATAACTTTATTGAATTATATTTGTTTTCGTTTTACTGTGAATGACATTTATCATATATAATGCTGAAATTAGAAGAGAAGCAAGGAATAATAGTGATTTCATACAACATATTAAGGTAATAACTCTAAACTTTAAAGAATACTATTAATTTCTTTATATATTCCACAAAATCTTAATATAATACGTTTAATGTCGTTAATATTTGTGTAGACTCGCATGCAACCTTCCAGTTTTTAATGTTGGTGTTATACTATGAGATATTTAAAGGATCTTATTAGAGCTAACAATTACATCGATTTATTGAGATCAGTGGTGTGTGAATTTTTCTTATTCCAATTGTTAATTTGTCACTTTTTTTCAAAAATAGCGTAGGTGTGTGAACTACTATTCTTATTTCAAATTTCACAATTTAACTTAATAATTGTCTTGTTTGTAGTTTATGGGAAAGCAAAATTACTCCATTTAAGGGACGTTGGACGTCATTTGTGATGAACGAGCGAGAGAGCTTATGCGGTTCATATAAGTTTATCACACTTGGTACTTTAGTAGTATTGCTTTGATTTTTTTGGCTATGAACCATTAGTTTAGTTTCGTTTTTAGGTAAATAGTTGCAAATATACAATGTGTATAATTTAGTTTCATTTTTTTAAAATAAATGATTTATAATAGTTTTCTGGAAATTGTGCTAGTATATAGGTTTTGTAAAATTATCGGTATTGTTTAAACCAGTCAGGGGGCAAAAAAATTGCACCCTATTTGGACTTTTCACGTCGACAACTATGACTCTGTGACCGACGTCGTACGCATTCCACGTCTTGATTCATAAACTTTTCATCTGTGAGAAGAGTTTGTAAGACATTTTAAAATCTAAATCATTCTCCATATCAGTTAATGGTTAGTCATTTTTTGACCAATTAAATTGCTATGGATTTGTGACTATCTCTGGTAAATTATGAAAAGTTTATCTCTGGAAAAAAAAAATTTGCAACTTTTAGAAGCCCGAATTTGAAATTAAAAGTGTGACTATTTTATTCGTCATTAATAGTCTTGCTTACCCGAATTAAATAAAGGATAGGTCTATTCACACCAATTATTTTGCTTTTTCTATCCATTTTTGAAAATCATCAATAAATTAATTTTACAATTAAAAAAATTACTTTCACCCCTTAATTTTCCCTAAAAACCCTTATAACCAAATTATTTATCTTTCTTCTTTCTTTCTTCTTTTTCCACATACTAAATCTAAACCACTGTACATTTTTTTTAATATATTTTATTTTATTTTTTATTTTTTTCTCACGAGATTTCTTTTTTCTTTTTAGATATCTAATAAAAATTATTCATCAGTTTATGTGTTAAGACAAAAATCTATAAACTTATTCTTTGTATACTTCTTCTTGATAAAAATTTGAGGATGATGAAGTTGAGTATTCCACAAGCATGGTTGAAAATGTTATGAATAATTTGGTTAATACTTTTATTAGATAATAGAAAAAGTTTATAATTTAGAGTTGGTATGAATTCTTAATTATTCCTTTCAATTATTCATAAAATAAATAACCAATCAAATCGATATATCTGATTATATATCCACATCATGCATACGTGTTTTCTATTTACTTGTTCTTTCTTAGAAAACAAAAAACTAATTATAACATGAAACTTCAAAACTATTGAAAAATAGGAATAATAACAAACAAAATAAAAGAATCCTTTCTTATAAACATTCTCACATAAATGAATTAAAAAATAACAACAAAATGTAACATTTCTGGTCTAATCCATTCTGCATTGTTGTCTTGTGCAACTTCGAGATTCTCTGTACACAAACACGCCTCTCTCTCTTCTCCCACCCTCTAGTTCTTTCTTTCTTTGACAAATTTCATTTTTATTCCTTATTCCTTAAAGTTTGATGCTCGTGAGACTTTGCTCTTTGACTTAAAAACTGATACAAATGCTCATTAAATTATAAAATCATTTTGCTAATTTCATTAGTTAAATAGGTGGAATTTCTCACATTAAAACAACTGAGGGCCTGTTTAGGGGGATATTTAGAAACTGAGTTTTGGAGGTTGGATTGGAAATGGAGTTTTAAAGGTTGGGTTGAAATTGTGTGTTGTGACATAAAAAATAGCACAAAAATGTAAAATACATTAAGAAAAAAAAATACAAAATGGATATTGTTTTGTTCGTCTCATCGTTGCGAGCATTTTGATACAAGAATCATCTCATTTCGATTTGATATGAAAAAGTTATTAATTTTTAAAGTTTGAGTTTGTACCAGACATTCAGAAATGTGAATAATGAAAAGTAGTTCTGTATTGAAGCCAAAAAAAAAAAAAATGGAGATGTAATTGGAAATAGCTCCCCCAAATGGGTTCTAAAGTTTACTTCAATGAGAACAAACTTTTGTTTTGTTTTTTTTTTTTTTTTTGTTTTTTTGTTTTTTTTTTTTGCCCTCTGAACTTTGATAGTCTTGTAACTTTATCCCTCCTAAACTTAGAAAATTGATGTTTACACACCTTCAAATTTTAAATTATTAGTAAGAATGCTTCTCAAACTTTAAAACATTAGCAAAAATATATCTTGTTTCATACTTTGGTACTTGAGAAAACTATATTTTTACCTCTTAATTTTAGTACATTTGTTACTTTACCTATGCAGATTGAAAAACTAATGCTTTTAAACTATTAATATATTAATAGTATAATAAAAAGATTATTTAAACTAAAATATTTATGATTACAAAAATAACCATAAAAATTTTATAAAAAATTCAAAGGTTCTAATATATACAAGTTCCTATTTTATATTATTATTATTATTACTACTACTACTATTATTATTATATGTAATGACTTCAATTTTGTTTTTCCAAGTCATATATGGTCAAAGTATGAAATTAGATATATTTTTACTAACTGTTTAAAGTTCAAAAGGTATTTTTGTTAATTGATTAAAGTTTGAAAAGATATAAACACCAGTTTTCAAAATTTAGGGAGCAAAGTTACAAGATTATTAATTTTCAGGGGATAAAAATAAAGATTATTATTATTAAATTTCACTTTAGTTGTTATCATATTAGTAATTTCATCCATTTAACTGACGGAAGGAGCAAAAAAGATAACGTTTTATAGTTCATGGAGCAATTCCATCAGTTTTCAAAATTCAGGTAGTAAAGTTACAATAGCACCAACGTTCACGAAGTAAAAATGAAAATTTTCCTCTTTTTTCTTCCTTTTTTTTTTTTTGGTGAACTCCACCACCCTTTGCCTCTTTCTCTCATCCTTTTCCATTTTTAGCGAGGACATTAACTTAATTAAAATTAATTAAAATAGATTAACTTTTCAAATATTTTAATTTTGAATAAGTTTAGCAATGTTTTTTCAAAGTAAATTTTACAAATTTGCTTACTGAGAATTTCCATAACAAATTCCTACAAATAAAATTTCCATAATAAATGCCTCTAAAAAAAAAAGGGGGTTAAAGAACAATGAACAAAACAAATTCTATAGCAAACATCTTGTAATTCTATCCCTAATTTTTCTGCAGGCCCTGGCGGCCTATCATCCAAAAAAAAAAAAAAAAAAACCATTTGAAGGAGAAAGTTCCCACAATTTTTTTAATATAGTTAGATTTTTTAAATTATATATAATTTAATAATAATTTCATTTTTATTTTTATGAATAATAATAATTTCATATTTAATTCACCACAGTATATGAGATCGAGACCCACAACGCATGTTCAAAAGTACAAAAGAATACATTGACCTGAGAGTAGATTTATCGCCAAATTATGTGATTTAGTCATGCTTGGTGGATACTAGTGTTCGTAAATACTAAATAGCAATTCATTCACTCATGCATAAACCAGATTCTTCCATAATATTTCGAAAATTAAAATAACTAGCAATTCTTTTTGCCCAAAACAAATAGAAAAATAAATATCATGTTTTTAAACTATTTGAAATAATTTTAAAAACATTTGAAGTAAATATCAGAATTTTCACCTAAATAATCTACTTATCTGAAGCAAATTACTTACCTAGTAGTTTGTTATTTATTACTCTTTACTTCAAATGCTTTTAAATATGCTCTTTAATTTAATTATTATTGTAAAAACAAATGCTATTTCTACTTATTAGAAGCAAACCCCTTTTTTTCCCTAGTAGTTTGTTATTTAATTACTATTTACTTCAAATTTTTTTAAATATACTTTTTAATTTAATTATTATTGTAAAAAAATGCTATTTATTACTTCTTTCTCTCTTAACCCTACATGATTAAGAAGACTTTTTCAATTTTTGGTTGAATTTGGATGTGAAATCTAAATTCTATACCTAATCATATACTCTGATATTGATGCGGTCCAAATACTAAGATAATTAGGATTATTATTTAAAGTTATCTTTATTTAAATTATTAGTAAATTATCTTTATTTGAAATTATTTTAGAATTATCTTAAGAAATTTAAATTCTAAGAGTTATCTTTCAGTATTTGAATTAGAATAGGGTTAGGTTAATAGTTTTCTATATAAAGCTCTTAATGTCACTTTATTGTTCGTTTTAGATCATTATTAATAAAATATTTTTTAGAGTTCTCTCAAGTGATTTGCGTGATTTTTCAGTATTTTTAGTGTAAACCCGCAAGCGTACGGTGTCAAGTTTTGATAGCATAGGATAAATGAATGTTGTATATCCATAAGGATTGTTTCTTAAATTGATGTTATATACTATGATTATCGCATCCCAACATCTAGGCAAACCGTAATAATGAAACTAAAATAAAACAAATACAAAAAAGAAAATGGCAATGGACTCTACTATTTACAAAAATTCTAGGGTCTTGATATCGCTAAACGATCTCTATATTTATCCTATCAAGTAATTGCTAGCTAATTCTATTCAATTCATTGATCAATGAACCTAATCTAACCTTATTACATCTTTCAAGTGTCAAATGAGATAATATGCATAATATTCAAGTTGATATCCTTATCTAACTTGTTTACCTACACATTCATAAAAGCCTAACCCTTAAATTGATTATCAAGGCACCGATTTCCTCTCGGCCTCACAACTACCAAGATGCTCAAATAGAATATCAAAGAGTTCTCCTCCCGGTTTCACAACTACATCGACTGTGTTTCACAAATCTAATATGTGAACTCAATCTCTTCTAAGCATCAAATTCACAAATCTTAATCAACTAATTCACTTCCCAACAAATTAGAAGCATTAAGTATGGAGAGACACAAATGAATTGAAAATGTAATGAAACTAATAATTAACAAAATAATCAAAACATAGTTCAAATAAAGCTACAATAAGCCCTAGAATATGAAATCTAGCTCAACATAGTAGAATCCATAACCAAAAACAAAAAGGATTTCATAATTGAAAATATTATTTAAGACAATTCTTACAAGTATAAATCCAATAAAAACAAAGAGAAATAAAAAGAAAATAAATGGAGAAGAAGAAAATTTAGAAGGATAAATTTTCAAGGACTTCTATTTTCCAAGAAATCTTCAAGATCTTCAAGAATTTCCCTATGGAGTTTGAACCTCCAAGCTCTCCTTCTCTCTAGGCATTTTGTGCCTCCCTTCCTCTCTAATTTGGGAACTAGGGTTTGCTTCCCTTAAGAAGGCTCAAATCAGGTGAAATTTGGACCACTTAATCGTCAATAATGGGCTAATCTCAGCCATCAGCAAGGACAAGGTGCGACAGCTCGAGCTTGAGGGCTTGGAGGTGCGCAGGCGCTAGCTTGGGAGGCATAGCTTCACAGGCCTCTCAGCCTGGTCAGCAGCCGCAAAGCCTTGGAGGCGCATGGGCGAGCGCCTGGCTTGCGCAGCTGCACAGGCCTCTAGGCCTGGCTGAGGGCTGCAAGGCGTTAAATGCTCCAAAGCTCCAATTTTTGTTCCACAATTCCTCTAAGTCCCAAATTCTTAATTTCCTATAAAATATCACAAAGAAATATCAAAATAACACAAATGTTTAAGGTTTTCACAAATACCACTACTACAATTATGGGATTCCACGACGGTTTTTAACCGTCGTGGAATCGCTTCCACGACGGTTGTCGAACCGTCGTGGAATCCAAAGTCGTGGAAACTTTTAAGATTCCACGACGGTTTTTTACCCGTCGTGTAATCGGGAAAAATGGAAGTGCGGCGGCTAAATTGAAGCACATACCACGACGGTTACTGAAAAACCGTCGTGGTAGACCAAGCTACCACGACGGTCTCACCAGGAGACCGTCGTGGTAGATCATGCTACCACGACGGTCTCACCAGGAGACCGTCGTGGTAGCCAGGTCTACCACGACGGTCTAACCAGGAGACCGTCGTGGTAGACCTGGCTACCACGACGGTCTCACCAGGAAACCGTCGTGGTAGACCAGGCTACCACGACGGTCTAACCAGGAGACCGTCGTGGTAGCCAGGTCTACCACGACGGTCTCCCCAGGAGACCGTCGTGGTAGACCTGGCTACCACGACGGTCTCACCAGGAGACCGTCGTGGTAGTGTCGGTTACCACGACGGTCGGACCACGAGACCGTCGTGGTAGCCAAATTATTAAAAAACATTTTCGATTGCGAATTTGTTTCATTTCCCCACGGGTGGTAAATCCCGTGTGTTAATACGTTAGTACACATTCAAATTAATTTAATAAAATATTATGTAATTACTTTGATAACAATGTACAACAACAACTAATATAACGATAATGAAATTAAAATTCTCTATATTATTTCTAGTTAATATTGTATAAACCGCATGACAAATGTAGCCCACTCGTGCCTAACCAAACTCATGTCAGCATCAGTATAAAAATCCTTGGTTTGAAACCCGTCTAATCCATCAACAGTAAAGGTTATTTCGCGCATGTAAGCTAACACAAAATAACCACATTTTACATAACCTTCCTGTATTGGACATCGAACGGTATCAATCAACGTCTGCCAGTTGCGTCGCTGTCTCATTCCACACCCCACCAACAATTTCCAATCATTAAGTGCCCTATCAAGTTGACAAATCTCAAATCAATTACAAGAACAATTATTTTATGTCTAATCAGAGATATGAACATATAAAGGAAAACTTACGTCGTAATTAGGTCTTTAAAATCATCACCCGGTTCATTTCCTAGAGGATTAAAGTACAAGACCGAGTCATCCCACGGATCAATAACTGCCAATATCCAAAGTTGGCCGCTGTTATATGGCATCGGAAAGCGCTTTCCCTTCGGTGCGTTTCTAAGGCAACTCTAGAGCGATATACATTAAAAACTAAAAAATATTTGTCATCGAATTGAACTTATAATCATGCCAACCAAACACATAAAAAGCAAATTAAAGCATACATTAAATCATCTTTCGTCCAAGACCACATATACCATATACTTATAATTACGGAAATTATAACCAACCTAATCAACATATATGTCACTAAATGGCATATGAGAAAATGTAACTAATACAATCAACAACTTATCCGAGAATAAGACATTTTCCGTTCGTAACACAAACTTTTTAATTCAATCTAAAACTAAATCGAACTCAAATTGGCATTTGTTTGCACATGTCAAAATGCTAATGCTAACATATATAGATGTCACATAAGCATACCCTTTTACGGGAATTTGGACGGAAAAATCCCAAATCAACATATATGTCACTAAATTAACACTTTTTTTCCGGAAAATTGGTAAACCGTCGCCTCACCCAAACATTGGACAACAAGCAAATAAGTCTCAATGAAATAGGCATTTTGTCGAACATGTACAATGCAAAAAATTAACAGGCAAAATCATTAAATATTTCCTAAGACAAAATCACCCAAAATCATAACAACAATCAACCAAATTTATTCCAAAAAACCATCGGGTGAAAAAGATATTTCGGCTTACCAAGAAGTCGAGTGAGCGACGGCTAAGGAGAGAACATACCCACGGCTTGGGCGACGGCAAGGGGAGAGAGAGAGAGGCGTGGATGGCAACGGCAAGGGGAGAGAGAGAGAGGGCGTGGGCGGCGACGGCAAGGGGAGAGAGAGAGAGGGCGTGGGCGGCGACGGCAAGGGCAAGGGGAGAGAGAGAGAGAGGGGCGTTGGCGGCGACGGCAAGGGGAGAGAGAGAGAGGTGCGTGGGCGGCAATGCAAAGTAAGAGAATAGAGGGAGAGTGCAAAAAATGAGAAGAGAAATGGAGATTGGAATTAAGAGACCCAATGCAAAATAAACCATTGCGCGCGCTCAATTCCCGGGAGAATTTTAAATTTTAGAGATAACACGACGGTTTATTCAATAAACCGTCGTGGTATCTTTTTTTAAAAAATGTCGAAAAATTTTTTTTTTAAAATTTTTTTAAAATTTTTAATTAGAAACCACGACGGTTTCTGCAGAAACCGTCGTGGTTTCATTATAAAAAAATAAAAAAAAATTTAATATTAAAAAAATTAAATAATTTTTTTTTTCAAATTTTTTTTAATTTTTAATAAGAAACCACGACGGTTTCTACAGAAACCGTCGTGGTTTCGTTATAAAAAATGAAAAAAAAAATTTTAATATTAAAAAAATTAAAAAAAAAAATTTTTTCAAATTTTTTTGAATTTTTCATAAGAAACCACGACGGTTTCGGCTAAACCGTCGTGGAAGCCGGCACCTGATCGGCCGGCTTCCACGACGGTCTTTTAAAACCGTCGTGGAAGCCGGCCGATCAGGTGCCGGCTTCCACGACGGTTTTAAAAGACCGTCGTGGAAGCGTCCGGCTTCCACGCCGGTTCGAAGGAACGGTCGTGGAAGCCTGCCAACTTCCACGACGGTTTCGAGAAACCGGCGTGGAAGCTATTGCTTCCACGACGGTTCCAGTAAACCGTCGTGGAAGCGGTCGGTTTCCACGCCGGTTTTGAGAAACCGTCGTGGAATCCGGACGCTTCCACGACGGTCTTTTAAAACCGTCGTGGAAGAACCCCTTTCCACGACGGTTTTCGTAAACTTTTTCGCGCTCGGTGTTTTTGCTACTTTTCCACGACGGTTTTTAAAAAAACGGTCGTCGAAGTACTGTCGTGGAATCCCGTTTTTGTAGTAGTGTACCTAAGCTCAAAAATACTTTATGAGTAAAATACTCACTCATTAGTATTCAAGTTTGAATCAACGAATTATACGCTATCTATCATGTATAATTTCGGGTATTCTTTGAGAATCAATGAAATTGTATTTTTATTATACACTTCCATTATATAAGATATTAATTTTTCATTAGATTATCCATGTTAAATTCCTTTTTTTTTTTTTTAATTTGAGAATGAGGGGATTCAAGCTCTACATCTCAAGATAGAATCAGGTGTGTAAATACTGCTATGACTGCAACCACTCTGTTAAATTCTTTCGGTAAAAAGATTAGTAAACAAAGTGCATGTATTATATAATTTTATGTGTGAATAAAGATTAATGTCTACTAGGTAAAAATCTCCCTCCATTCTCTTACTTTCCTTGCCGTCGTTCTCTCTCTCTCCTTCGCCCACGCCGTCTCTCTCTCTCTCCTCGCCGAAGCCATCGCCTGTCGTCTCTCTCTCTCTCCTTCGCCCTCGCCCACGCCGTCTCTCTCTCTCTCCTCGCCGTCTCCCAAGCCGCCCGTCTCCCTCTCTCTCTCCTTCGGTCTCGCCCACGCCCTCTCTCTCTCTCTCCTCGCCGTCGCCCAAACCGGCCATCTCTCTCTCTCTCTCCTACGCCGTCGCCCACTCGAATTCTTGGTAAGCCGAAATCTCTTTTTCACCACACGGTTTATGGAAATAAATTTGGTTGATTGTTGTTATGATTTTGGGTGATTTTTTCGTACAAAATATTCTTTGATTTTGCATGCTAATTTTTTGCATAGTACATGTTCGACAAATTGCCTATTTCATTGAGACTTATTTGCTTGTTGTACAATGTTTGGGTGAGGCGACGGTAATCGAAATTTTCCGGAAAAAAGTGTTGATTTAGTGACTTATATGTTGATTTGGGATTTTTCCGTCCAATTTCCCGGAAAAAATTGTGATTATATGACTTCTATATATGTTAGCATTTTGACATGTGTGAACAAATGCCAATTTGAGTTCGATTTATTTTTATGTTGAATTAAAAAGTTTGTGTTACAAACGGAAAATGGCTATTGTTCGGAAAAGTTTTTTATTGTTTTAGTTAATTTATCGCATATGTCATGTTCGATAAAATGTCAATTTGAGTTAGAATTAGTTTTAACTTGAATTAAATTGTTTGTGTTATGAACGGAGTTGGCAATTTTCCGGAAAACTTTTTCATTGTGTTAGTTAAATTTTCGCATATGCCATGTTGGCTAAATTGCTTTTTTGCGTTATAATTAGTTTTAGATTGAACTAAATTGCTTGGGTAAGGCACGGAATTGGGGATTTTGCGGAAAAATGGTTGATTTTGAAACTTATATGTTAGCATTTGATATTGTCGATAAAATGCATCTTTGATTATGTTGTTTGTCATTTCCGTAAATATAAGTAAATAGTATATGTTAAGTTGGACGGATTTACAATCTTTTTATGTGTTTGGGTGCCATGATTAGGTTGATTTAAAATATCGCAAGATCACGAGGAGGAATGCTCAACGCAAACCCATGTTGGAAAACCGCGCCGAACCAACTCACCTAGATTCAATTCCGATGAAGATGGTAAACGAAGAGCAACTCTAATGACAAGAGTTCATCAGGTGAGGACAAAGGGGGGACGAATTGAAGTTTCGTTTGACGCTAAAGGGCAACCTTTAGGGAAGGAAGGTGATGAATTACAGAGTTGGATTAGAGTGCTTGCTCGAGAGCACATACCCATTTGGATATCCGACTTTAGAAGTGCCGATTTAGCTCCCAGGAAAGAAATAGTGTGGATGGAAGTTGTAACTTCATTCACTGTTGAAGAATCCTATAAAAAACAAGTGTTAAAGTCTTGTGGGAAGTCAGCTAAAGGTTTTAGATACGATCTCTATCAAGCTTTTGTCAGAGATCATATTGATGAGGAAAATATGTGGCAACGACCGCCAAAAGTTGTTCACAATTACCCCACCATCACCCAGGATGATTGGAAAAAATTCATTCAGTACTGACGTACCCCGGAATTCAAAAGACTATCCGAACAAGGAAGTGAGATAAGAAAGAAGAGCAAATACGGATCAACCGGAGGCCGAGAGGGATATCGGAAACGTGACCAAGCTCATGTAGGCTATTTACTTGGACAAAATGTGTAAATGGTATGTTGTACTTCCAATTTATTCGTTTATATTTACTAACACTAATTATTAAACTGCATTTCGAGAAGACGGGAAAATATGCAGAACGGTATAAAAGGTGGCTGGACATGCGCGTCAAACCCGATGGACAGTTCAAGAAGGAAGAATTTAAAACTATTGCCGAGAATATAGTAAGTTTTCGAATCCATTTATAATATAATCATTCCGTACACTCTTTTATGTTTGCAAGTACATAACATTTTCTCTAATTGTTACAGAAGGGGTTTACTCAACAAGAGACACAAGGAAGTTTTGAATCTGTGGGGATAGAGGACATATTGACCAAGGCATTAGGCAATGCCTAGCATTCGGGCCGGATTCGGGGTTAATCTAAGTTTGTCAAGCAGTCGCAATTCTTCAACCTTGTGCAACCGTCAAGGGAAAAAGATGAAGTCTCGGATATAAAACTAAAGATTGCCGCATTGGAAAGAACCGTACAGGAACTTTGTGCGAAGCACGGTATAAACCGAGAGACTATGGCCGAGGAGACGACCATACCGACTGTAGATCAACACAACATTTCTTATGAATATTTCACTGATTTAGACCTTAAATTTTTTTTGAATTAGCTTCTTTTTTTTTTTTTTTTTCAAGTTATAAATATGAGATAAATTATGAAATTATCACTATATTATATCTACAATCATTCTTTAGTTACACATCCGAATGACAAATTTAGGAAAAAGGAATAACAAGCATGCACACTTTCAAGAAACAAAATATCTATCTTTTTCCCTAGTTTTTGTTTATTATTTAAATTTGATTTTGTTTTCTTTTTCCTGTCCCCTAAAATAGAATAAAATTGTGATTGCATACATAATTTAATGACTCTATCTAGAAATGTAGAGTTTCCATTCCTCAACCCCAAGTTCAAAAAAAGAAATAAATAAATAAATAAATAAAACAAAGGGTCAAATTACTTGGTTGGTCTCTAAACATAAAAGTTTGTATAACTTTTATCCCTGTTCTTTTTTTTTTCCATTATTTTTTGATGGAATTCGTTAATTTTCATCACTTTTTGACCAAATTACTATGAGAGTACATCCAATAACTAATGGAATAGACTATTGTAGTAACATTTTAATAATTTAGGGACATTTCAACTGTGAAAAAAAAACTATAAACTATTAAAAACGTTGCTACAGTAGTTCTTGTTATTAATTTTTAGACCGAATCTATTAGTTAACATAACTTTTTGATCAAATTACAAATGGATAATATTGTAGTAACATTCTAATAGTTTAGAAGTATTTTAACTATGAAAAGAAGATTCGAAAATATTAAAAATGTTGTTACAATAGTAATTTCTGTTAATTTTGAGACGGAATTGATAAATTAATATTACTTTTTAATCAAATTATTAACGGATTCCGTCCACGAATTAACAAAAAATACTATTATAGTAATATTTTAGTTATGAAAAAAGGATAAGGGATCAAAATTGTATATACTTAAAAGGTTAGAGACTAAAAATAAGTAATTTACCTAAAAAAATAGATAAAATTTTTTCCAAAAAAAAATTAAAACAAAATTATATTTTAATATTTCGAAGTCCCTCTCTCCTTGTCTCGCTGTCACACACACTTTCCTGGCAATAGCATCGTGAAATACAAATAGGGCATATTGTGAGATTTAAATTTAGAAAAAATAAATAAATAAAAAAGGAAAGGGGTTTGGTTTGTTCGCGTAAGCCTCGCGTTGGCACGCTGCGATCTTTCTCATTTCGTCGTCTGTAATATAAATGAAAAGACAATTTTCCCTCTTCTACAAATTCATTCATATTTTTATTCCCCCGTGTTGAACTCATTTCTCCGTGTTGAACTCGCGTACATATATATAAAGAATAATCAAAAGCCCAGAAAGAACATTGAGAGAAGGGGAGAAAAAAAAAAAAAAAAAAATCACAAAAGCCCCCTTTTATTCATTTTGTTTCTATTTGTCTTTTGATTCGTTAAAAAACAACCCTTCTTCTCTTCTTTCTTGGTTTCGCCTCTAAGATCGCTTACAGGGCTTTGATCAGATCTCGTTCCTGAAACCGGGTTTGAACCTTTTCTAGGTCGTACAGATTCTCAATTTTTCTTTTTTTTTTTCTTTTTATTTTTATTTTTATTTTGTTTGCTGGTGTTTGGACGGAAATATCTTTGAGTGGGAAAATTTTGGGTGATGAGCGATGTTGACCTTGAAAAGAGGTTGGTTGTGAAGTAATATGGAAGTGGTGATTAAACACAAAAGAGAAGAAGAAGATGTCGTTTTACATTGGTCGCGAGTCGTCGAAGGTTGTTGTTCTTTTTTGTGTGTGTGTGTGTTTCCATTTTGGGTTTGTCTGGTAATCCTGCTTTTTTTTTTTTTTTTTCCTTTCCCGCATACGATTGATTTGGGTTTATTTGTTTATTTTGGTTTGAAGCTATGGAAGAGAATTTGCGCAGAGACAACCACAGAGCTCAATCTTCTTGCCGAGAATTGGAAATATCTTTTAGCGGGACTTGTTTTTCAGGTTTCCTATTTTTAATTCAATTGCTCCAGAAACACTTGCTCTGCTTCAACTATCTTTATTTTTGGGAAAGTTTTACTTGTTGTGAAGTTGGAGAGGTCTTGCTTGTGAGATTTGGATCACGAAAAAACATGATTTGAGTTGTGATTAGAAAGTGGTTAAACTACAAATTTTGTTTTAGTTTTGGGTTTGCCTTTGATGAGATATTAATGTGCTGGACCGCCGGTTTCATTTGAAATTTTTTTTTCAAGTATGAACTGGTAAAAGGTTACTTTCATGGTTTGTTGCATAGTATTGGTTTAAGAGAAGATCTATGATTTTGGCAAAAGATGAAGTCAAATTCACATAGGTTGCCACGCTTCACCAAGATTTTCTCCTAAATGAATATCCTTGGACATTCTAGATTCCCATTTTTAACTTACTTTCCGACTTAGAATCCGATAAAATATTGATTTGACATTTCAACGAAAAAAATCCCTCCCCCCCTCCCCCTCTTTCGCTTCTTTTAATTTGTTCCTGCATTTCCTTGTTACCGTAGTTGTTAATTGCTATTCGCTTTTTTAATCATATGTCATGGCATTGTTGTAACTTTAATATGTCACGGCATTTAATAGATTAACATTTCTTTTGTCTTTTGGAGGGTTGGTTTTATAATGTTCTATCTTCTTGCATTGCCTGTTGTTAAACTGATGTGCAAGTCCTAAACGTGGATCTTTCTTCATCCTCAGTACATACATGGTCTGGCTGCTCGAGGAGTTCATTACATACATCGGCCCGGTCCAACACTCCAGGATGTTGGCTTCATTCTTCTTCCGGTATGTATCAGTTAGTTTATTATGCGTTTTCTTTGTCTTTGTGTTCTGATTAGTTGTTAGTCAGTGCTCGCTAATCATATATTGCAAGGCCTTCTTACCCTTTATTTTGGTGCATAACAGGAACTTGGGAAAGACAAAGCTTATATCAGTGAGACCTTGTTCACTTTTATCTTTATATCCTTTTTCTTGGTAAGGTTTCTTTTCTTGTTCCCTTTAATTTTACTTCTGTTTTCATTTTTAATTTTTCTGTTACCACCATTTCATCGTATTTTTGTATATGCCTTTGATCAATGTATTAAATTTAATACTTAAGCTAATCCTTTTCATAAATTTGAATAGGTTCATGTCATTTGAGTGTGCCTTGAGAAAGCTTTATACTTTAGCTTATCTTTTTGCTACTTTGGTGTATGTTTTGCTGCAGTGGACTTTCCATCCTTTCATTTTCAAGAGCAAGAAGATCTACACAGTTCTATTATGGTGCAGGGTTCTAGCATTTTTAGTTGTAAGTGATTGCTATTAATTATTTTTATTCATTAGATCATGATCTAGATTGCTTTGTTTATTTATTTATTCATTCATCCATTTTGGTAATATGACTTTCTGACTTGTATTAGGATGGTTGAAGAGAAACTTGGTAAAATTGGGAAGTACTATTAGTGACACAATTTGTGAAGTTGTGTTTCTATTAGAAACTAGAAAAAGCTTGTTTCGTTTTTAACTTCACTTTTAATGACGGCAATTGTTTATACATCTTACTGTTCAAGGACCCGTATTTATACGAAAGCAGAATGCCATGCTATTTAGAAGTTGTTTATCTGATAAGTGATAAGGCAATTGATGGGCCCTATATTTTAAATCTTGTTCATTACTTCAAGTGTGCTTGGCATGTGCATTTGAAACCAAAAAGTTTTGGTTGAAACCTTTTTACTGCAGTGTTTTCTCTTACAAAAATTTATAAGATTTGAATTTGAACCAAAACTTTTGTAGTCTGTTTGGGTCAATGGTTTGAACAGAACTTTTTTCGTTCAAATTCAAGCATTTCCCCCCCCCCTTTTTTTTATTTGGTTGTTTTTTTTTTGGGGGGGGGGGGGGGGGGGGGGTGTGGGGTTGGTGTTGTGGGTGGGTTAGGAAACACTTAAGCGAAAAAGGTTCAAATTAGAACTTTGTCGGTTCAAACCCTTTACCAAATATGCTATTGTTCAAACCCACAATCCAGACACACTAAATACTCTGTTGGTGCTAATTTTTGCTTTCTTCTTAATTTTCTAGCTGAAGAGCGAAAAATGTTAAGAGGTGTTTGTGTTTTCTATGAACTACGTTTTGAATGGGACATTAAAAGCATGAAATGAAATAGGAAATTCGTTATGGATTCAGAACTTTATTAGGAAAAGTACTCTTTATTGAAAAGAAAAATGCATGCATCATAAGCTCTTTGGTTGTTATGGTCGGTCAATGAACATGATGGTTATTTAGCGGAATCAATTCTCAACATTTTCTTATAATTTCTTTATATTTCTGCCTCAGGCTTCTCAGTTTCTCCGAATAATCACATTCTATTCTACCCAGCTTCCTGGTCCGAATTACCATTGCCGAGAGGTATATATATATATATATATATACCTATATATATATTTTGACTAATATATCGTGTGAGGTGGAATGGAGTTTTCTTTTTATTTTCTTCTTTTGATTATTTGATGATTGAGAAAATTAGTTTCTTTTTTCATGTGCATAAATATAGATTTAAGCACAAAAAAGACTAAAGCTATGAATGCGTTCTATCATACAGGGTTCAAAGCTTGCTACGCTGCCTCCTCCAAATAGTGTTCTTGAGGTCCTCTTGATAAATTGTAAGTGATTGGTTTCTAACTCTACCTATTTTAGCTCTTGCTTTGTTTAATACGTTTTATGCTTATTTTTTATCTTCACCCATGCAGTTCCTCGTGGCGTTATATATGGTTGTGGTGATTTGATTTTTTCATCACACATGATCTTTACTTTGGTCTTTGTGCGCACATATCAGAAGTACGGCACTCGCAGGTATTATATTGGTTTTTCTTGCAGCACAGTATGATCGATGTCTATTCCAAAAATGCTACCTAATCAAATGTAATCTCCCTTGATGGAGCTTCTTCTTACTGATCTTGAATTCAACTTGGTTGCAGGTGGATAAAGCAGCTTGCTTGGTTACTTGCCATCATCCTGAGTTTCTTGATTGTGGCGTCACGCAAGCATTACACAGTTGATGTTGTTGTCGCTTGGTATGGACGATGTCTTTGGTCAATATGTGTATAATCTGCCTAAGTTTCTGTATTTACATTTTCTTTCTTTTTCCCTTTTAGCAAATGGAAAGCTAAAAATAGAATGAAGATAAAGAGCATTTGCCCCCCTTGTCTTTCCCTCCCAATTGTTTTGTTTTTTAATCTATATGAATTCCTGCAGGTATACCGTCAATTTGGTGGTATTCTTTATCGATAAGAAGTTTCAAGGTGAGGATTATCATTAGTCTTTTTTCATTGATTTGTTTTGAGGGCCGGCCATTATCGAGCAGCCGAACTGAGTATTGCATGTTTCCTGTAGAATTGCCTGACCGGAGCAATGGAATTGGGTCTCTCTTGCTACCTGTGACCACCAAAGAGAAGGATGGAAGAACCAAAGAAGAGAACCACAAGCTCTTGAATGGGAACTCAGGAGACCCTGCTGATCGGGTATGTTAGATCTCTTAGATCGTCTGATCCCAAGATGCCAAAACCTGAGGAGAAAGAAATAAATAGCAGTTTTCAGAAAATAATTGAAGTAAATAACAGGTTTTTAAAACATTTCAAGTAAATGATTTATTTACGTGGTAAATGATTTATTTACATCTTGTAAACATGTCATTTACCTAATAAATTTTCTATTTATCTGGTAAATTTTGCTATTTACTTCAAATATTTTAAAACATTGCTATTTACTTGATTATGTTCGTTTAAAAAAAAAAAAAAAAAAATCTATTTACTACAATTATATTCATAAAAATGCTGTTCGCTACAACTTCCCCAAAACCTTTTCTGCATTGAACTAGCATTTATTTCTGCTCGTGTTTGGTGCAGAGGCAGAGAACTCAAGTCAATGGCAAGATTCTGGAAGATGGAAACACAGTCCATGCTGATGGTGCAATGAATGGTTCATAGATGAATATTGGGTTTTGCTGCTGCTGCTGGAAAACAATAGGAGCTTTTTGTTTTTAATGGTTTTTAATTGGACATTTGTAGTAGGCTCCCATGGACTGGACTCATGATTTGTATTCTAGTGGCAACGGAATCTGCACTACTATTTTCTTCGATTTACTCTCCTTCCTAAAATCTCTTGGTTTCAATTATCTTTTGATAATTAGTGTCACAACTCAGCATGGACATTGGTAAAATACATTTCTATTCTTCCATTGGTTGCAGGATCTTTTCAACCATAACCTGCTAGTGTTAGCCACAACCGTTTTCAGGTTGGTAGCTAAAAATTCGAATTTCCATACCACAAAAAAAGAAATATAGTTTAACCAAGTGAATCTGTCGACTCATCAATGAAAAGGGTTTAGTACAATTGTTCGGAAACCATTATGGTTCGATACTTATAGTACATTGATTGGACAAGACCTAAATTGGAGCTGCGAGTGCGAAATATCAAACATAGAGACATTTTAAGAGGATTAAAGTGAGATTTATCTCGCTGTACATGCTCGATACGTAAAAAAAGATTAAATGGGGCCTGCATTGAAAGGCGATGTTACAGTACATGAACATGAAGAGTGTTCAGTGTCTAGCATTTTTTGCACATGAAATTGTTATACTAACTTTGACCAGGAGTAGTGGTTATGGGGAAGCATGTGATAGTATTGTTGTGGATAGTATCTGATACTGATTTTCAGTTACGTGCAAAGCAAACGCATTCGTATTTCATTGAAAGACAATGTTCTCCGTTCAACAATGAAGACAAACTCTCACGTCACATGCATTTTCTAACATTTGTTAAATAATTGCTTGTTATAGGAGCTTTCGTTAATTGTTACCGACTTTATTTTTTTTTTTTTAATAATTGTGATTAGTGGAGATGTATTGGCAACAAATGTTATGAACATGCATCCCACGTGACACGATGGACCAATTTTGGAACTATTACATCAGCTTCGAATCCTATTATGAATGTTTCCCCCCTTGCCGGGTAAAGAAAATGAATCAGCTTAAATTTTGGAATTAATATTTATGTTTCTGCGCTTGTAGTATATTGTTTTCTTTGGTTTTACCTTTGTTGTCCAGTTCGCTATGTGACAGTATACAAGTCTCACGTTATGTCTTTGTTTAGTTGTGATTCGATAAAACTTGGTAACAACAATTAACCGTAGTCTTTCAGACAGAGAGACAGAGAGAGAGGGGAAGAAAAAAAAAAAAAAAAGTCCCATATTCATTTCAAAAGAGTTTTAACTTCAACATCAAGATGCTTTCCTTGACACAGAATTTTAACGGGACGTAGAGTGACGTGACATTTTAAACAAGAGTGATAAATGGTCGAAGATTATTTTTCTTAAATTTTTTTTAAGGGTGATAGTTAGCATAAGTGGTATGACTGGAGATAGATTAGATCATGTGAGGTCAAATGTGAATGGGATACATAATCATAATTAGCATAATTAAGCTCACTTTAGCCAAACGGGACTCTTAGATAACTTTCCAAACATATATGACAAGGTAAAGCTGAAGGGTAACTCATCGAAATAAATCTCAAACATCATTACAACGAAGGGAACATCAAGAGATGTCCATATTCATCCTCTTATTACTTTATTATTCATCTCAATTCCATTTTCAAAGAGATGTGAGCAATATAATAGGTAATTTTGCTTGCATTCCCATGTGGCCTTTATGTTAATTGACAGAGCAGAGCAGAGCAGAGCAGAGAGGGTGAAGACCAATATCATTTGGGTTATTGGGGGGCGCAGGGACAAAAGTGCAGGGTGACCCCACTTGCGGGTGTGACCGAAAAAGCATTGGTGGCGCAATTTTAGCTGGAAAGTTGGTCAATAAAGAGAAAAAAAGAACGGAGAAATGAGAAAAAATTGTTACGTGACTGATAGATTTTGGAGTGTGCAATATCATAATTGAGGCATGTCTTAAAATACCGATAACTTTTTGTTTCTCATAAATCCTCACTCTTTTCTCTGTAAAGGGGGTCCTCAAGTCCCCTATGTGGGTGGTATTAATAATAGTTCCATCTGCCAGACAAGGCTTGCTCTTTTGCCTCCTGCTATTTGTTTTTCTTTGGGGGAATGATCATCAGCTTGTGATCAAGTATGCCCGAATTTCGGCCATGGATTTGACGACGGATAAATCCTTATTGGTTAAAGTTTGACTTGATTGATTGCTAATAAGTTTCGATTACTTTTCATAAATCCGTTGACAATTCTTTGGAAAGGTACATAAAAATAAACTACTGATACAACACTGTTTTGATACGTTTAAGATCTTTATCAAACTTTTGCTAGTTTTGTTTTATTTTTGATATAATTTACTATTCAAAAAACATAAACTACCTATGGTGATTTGTACATTTATAAGGTCTACATATTTATAACTAATGAAATTCTAGTTTATCTTCTGTGACAATCTGATAAACTACCACAGAAGCAGTCATATCGTCATAGCAAGATAAAATTAGATTCAATATTTGGTTTAGGAACTAAATCACACTTTTGACGGAAGTAACTATCTGTTGTCCTGTCCACAAGAAGGAAAAAAAATAAATAAAAAATAAATAAAAATCTTAAAGAAAGAGCTTGTCTTGTGATGGGTAAACTGGACATTAACTGATGAATGTTTTTTGCAGGACCCATTACAAAGGCAGACTTGAGTACAGCTCATTGAATGTGGCATCTTTTTACAGTATACATGGCAACTAGCAATTAAATTTTGGAGTTTCTCAATGATTAAGTGTTATCATTAGTATTTCTATAACGTGGTTTGCATGATTTTGCTGGCTGAATTTAACTACACAGATATCATTATGCCTGCTCATTAACAAGCAAAGGTTGTGCTCAAAACGTCAAACTATCACTGCTGAGCTGATTAACACCCAAAATTTAACGTGTGGTAGAGTATGTATATGTGTATAGGTGTATATGTATTAGCAGAGCAGCCAACTTTTTGTCACACTTTTGATTACATATATAATATAGTAGATTTTAGAATTTGTAGAGATTGTCGGGGGGTCAGTTGTACTAAATTTCACCGCCACACAGCAAGGCGAATCGGTAGAAGTGTTCCAATTTTTACTCTTTTTTATTTTTTTATTTTTTTGGGGTTCAAGTGGTCTAACAAGTGATTATGTTTATGACTTCATGCAGGATACACGAGATCGAATTCATGATGACATAATAAACAAATGTTAAGACTATCATAGGAAGAATGAATGGGGTGATTCAATTAATAGATAGAAATTTTTTTTGATATTCTCTTTTTAGTTAATAAATGAAATATTCTCATGCTTCTTTATTCTTTCCCATAGCTCTCGCTCATTGATATCAGTGATTTCTTCATTGTTGTGGAATGTGGTCTCTTAGGGGGCGTTTACTAAATTATAATGGAATGTAACGAGAAAGGTAATGTGATTAAAAAGTTGAATAATGGAATAGGAAGTAAAATAATTGATTTCTTTTCTAGCGTTTTCTTACCTTGGACGATATAAAGGGAAACAATTTCATTCCCTTTTTAGTGTTTACTAACCTTAGTAATATTGATCTTATTAATGTAAACATAACAATATCCTTTTATACAATTAAAAAATATTAGCACATGAAAACTTATTAAAGTAAATGAGTAAATTTGATATGTATTCGCTTTGATAAGAAATCAATACTAAGAGAGATATAAGGATTGGCATTCCCCTTCTACATTCTCTATATTGTGTGGAGCTCATTAAAATCTCATTCCTTATTTACAAGTAAACATATAATTAAGTGAGAAGGCGATGACTACTTACTTTTCCTTTCCCTTTGATGCGAAATAAACCTGCGCTTAATGTCCTTCAAGGGCTTACTCAATATATTTTAAAGTGTTAGATACCCAATTAACAGAAATGAATACCTCTTTCTAACTAGTTAAGGTTTCCAATAAAGGAAGGCATCCAGTGGCACTGCCAAACTTTGTAGGAGTTTTGGAGCTGTTGGTTCTGAACTAGCATTATGATAGTTTGTTCTTTTTGCTGGAAGTTTGTTCCTTTTTTCTTTTCTTTTTGTTTTTTTTTTTTAAATTTGTTTGTTTGGCAAATTATTCTCTTAGGCCCCATTTGTTTCAATCATTTAAGAACATTAGATGATTTGGAGGATTGACCTCAAAGAGCACACCAAAAAATTACCTCATCTATGCACATTAAGGATTTTTGACCTCCAATAAAATAAGTCAAAGATAAATATAATTACATAATGTATTTCCAAAATTACCTCTAACTAACCAAAATGGTAATATGGTAGATTACCTACCGATAATCTATAAGATGTCTCCAAAATCAACATAGATCACCATCAGTCTCTGATCATTTGGGAATAATCTAGTATATTTCTTTTTATAATCTATCATATTATTTTTTATATTATACCGGATTATTTTTTTAATATCGGCTTTAAAACTCATGTAAATATTATAGTTTATTTTTTTATTTTTTAACGAAGTTGTGGATTCAATATATATGAGTAACTATTTCTGGTGATCCAACACACTATGTCTCCAAACTGACAAGTTTTTTTTTTTTTTTTTAACAAAGTAATCTCATTGTGACAGTCATAAGTCCATACGAGAAAAAGATTAGTTATGCAGTCCTACATCGTTTGGAAATGGATATATGTGATGGTTAATAAGTAAAAAGATCACCTCCTAATGCTATAAGGCCTTTTGAGGTTAAGTCCAAGAGCAAAACCGTGCGGGTTGAGGCTCAAAGAGGATAATATCATACCATAGGAAGGTATGGATCGTTATAAATGATATCAGAGCCCATACCCAATCAAAAGTATGCCCAACGAGGACGTTGAGCCCCAAAAGTAGAGGTGATTGTGATAGTTATTAGTCTTTACAAAGGAAAAGGGTAAACTGTGCAATCTCACATCACTTGGGAATTGATATATGTAAGGTACGAGGTATTTTGGGGTAAAGCCCAAGAGCAAAACCGTGCAGGACGAGACCTAAAGCGAACAATATCATACTAAAAAGAGGCATATATCGTCACACTCACAAAATAACAAATTCAAACCATAATATTTGATTAATGTGTCCATTAATCACTCCGGATTAAGATCAAAAAACAACAACACAATCTTATAAAAATGTGTTAAATTTAATTTATGAATTGTGAACCTAACAATTTATCTTTTGTACATGAACACTTCAGATGAATAATTGAAGGCATTGACTAGCATAGGATCCTTATCGTATTCATCGTAAGTATGGTAATTAAAAAATAATAGACTATATTTCTCATAATAATGTTTTTAAAAAAATTAAACTACACTATCTGCTTTACAAGAACATGAAACAGACCAAGTTTAAAAGCCACTATCTGCTTTACAAGAACATGAAACAGACCAAGTTTAAAAGCACTAAACTAGAAAGTTTTAACCTCAATTGCGATTTTAAAACAACAAATACAAAAGTAAGTGCGGAAAGTTCTTTTCTTTGTTAAAAACATAGATGTTGTTTATATATGAATTAAAATGATCCTCGTGACAAAATTTTTGTGCGGAACTGTATGGTGAAAGTATGACTTATTGGGTTATCTCGTTGATATGACTTCCTAGGTTATCTCGTTGATATGTTAGCTCATTGATACGACGAAAGTATGACTTTCTGAGTTATCACGTTGATATGTTAACACTGTTAATCATCAATTTTATATAAAATAATCCGGTAAAATATTAAAAATAATTCGATAGGATATAAAAATAACCAGGTAGATTATTAAAAGTAATATACTAGATTATTATTCGATAATCGGAGTTAGAAACGGTTGACCATTTGTATTGTAAAAAAAAAAAAAAAAGTAATTTGGTATTTTATCTTTAGTAGATCTATCTTTATTAAACTATCAGAGTACTCTTCAGTGATGAAGACCATTTATAACACATGTCGATTCTGACATCTGAATTATCTTTTTGACAGATCAAGAGTAGTTTTGGAAAGACATTTTATGTTGATATTTGACTTATCTTACGGGAGTTAAAAACTTTTGAAGCCACTGGATGGTACAATAAACCTTAGGTATGTTCTTTGAGAAGCAATCCTCCATATTTAAAAAAAAAAAATCAATAAAACGAAAACAGAAAAACAAAGAAAAGAGGAGCATATACAACACTAAAAAATAAAAAAATAAAATAAAATAAAATAAAAATAAAAAAAACAACAACAACAACAACCTAATTTAGATTGGAAGGTGAAAAGAAAATTAGAAGAGAAAGAGTAAAGACTCATGCATTTTATTTTATTTTTTTTTTAAAGGAAAATTTTCATCAAACTCACTAAGGAGATACAAAAATACAAAATGTAAAAAACCTTATATTACATGAGATAAAACCCTTCAACAAAAACGGATCCATCAGTAAAATCTGATGACGCTCAAAGGAAAATACGTATATTTGAGGCCTGATAGTAGGAATATACCTCAGCACACTGAAATCAAACACATGTAAGGTTATTTTTGACAAAACCCCGACAATCAATGGATTTTCCCCATCAATCGAGGGCCAAGACTCAGTAGCACTAGGGTCACTACTAACTCCTTATAGAAGAAACTCTAGCATAACTAAAACTCCGTCAAAACTTAGATCTGACAGATAAACAACCAACTCGGAAGATGGAGAAACCACCTACAATATTTAAAATAATAAAAAGAAATTAAACATCTAAAGAAAAGACGACGAGGGCATCGTCATTATTACATACAAACTTAGACACCAAAAAAAAAAAAATCAATCACACGGAAAGAGTCCTTGCCGATAAAACGAATCACATCGTTGGGAGAAACTGGGTTGCCGAAGCCAAGCTGCTGCAGGATCTCCTCGACGCATGATAACCACGCACCCGCACCAACTATTTCATTCATACCTTGCTTCTTCCTATAACGCCCATCCTCTTGTCACGAGCTCGTCTCTGCTAAGACACTCACCATATGATTCTCACATTCATCTCTAGGGCCGGGAAACCAGAGACAGACCAAAAGCTGCCCCCGGAATCCTGTCCCAAGAGAAAAAACGATTGAGAAACCTTAACCCTCACACGTTAGAGAGAGGAAGGGAAAAGAGAGAGAAAGAGAAAGAGAAGAATGACTCTTGCACTTTGATGTTAAAAAGTCTTAAAGAAAAAAAAAAAAAAAAAAGTTACCAGTTTTTTAGTTCTAATTTTGAAAATTGGAATTTTATTCCTTCCTCAATCTCTAGTCGTGATCTAATAACCCTTTGGATTCTTTTATCTTTTATCTTTTTTCTTTTTAAGTATAAGTATATATTTGTGTAGCTTTTTTTTTTTCTTAATTAGAAAGAATAATGATAACTCTATGAAATAGAATTATTATCATTGTTCATAGAGTTATTATTATTTTTACGCATATAAATTAGTTATGTTCTTGAGTATTTTAATTTATTTTAAGTTAATTTAATTTAATGTTGCTTAATTTTAATTTAGAGTAGTTTAATTTGATTTATTTTATTTCATGTAATTTAATTTGATTTGATTTAATTTAGGTTAAAATTAATACTAATATATTATTATTTACTTACCCATCCAACTTTTTTTCATTTGTGTAATTTAATTAGGTGAAAATTGGGTATAATGGTTATCAAAATACATCAAAAACAAATTGAAATTCAAAATCAATCCCATTAATTAAAGCCCCAAACGTGGAAGTAAAATCACAAGCCAACTCACCGCAACAGCCGTCGATCGCCTTGGGAGAGCCAGATGACGCGAGTGTGGTTCACTCCAGACAGGAGCTCATGGAACGTCAGAGAGTCGTAACTCAACTTACAAGTCTGTCGGATCCTGTGTCTCTTGATCTACCGAAGCCAGAGTGTACTATCCATTTGCCCAAGTTGTTCCGCACCACGTGGACCGCACTAACTCTATGCCCAGTTTCAAGCCACCACGTGTTTGTCTTACAGTGGACCCAGTTGCGCCTTTCTGAGCTGAAGGCAGAGAAAATTAAAAAAGAAAAAAGAAAAAAGAAAAAAGAAAAGAAAAAAAATGGGTTAAATTCATTAATAGCACCTGTTGGAATTTTATTATTAAAAATAGTATCACTTTATTTTTCCTTCATTACTAGCACTTAATATAGAGCCCAGCAGCATTTAATGTATATCAAATTACGGGTTTACCCTCATCTCCTACCAGCTCAAATATCTCTCTCCCTCGCATGGCCCAAAAAAATTTTTCAAATCAACATCTACAGTGTTTTAGAGAGAGAAAACTGAAATCTAGAGAGAGAAAAAGTTGCCACCCACCGGAATCTTATTTTTTTTTCACTTTTCCGCCGAGCCCCACACTCATTTTGAAACCCAAATCTTCATATAATAGAGAGAAACTTCTATCTAAAGAGAGAAACTTCCATTTAGAGAGAGAAACTCTCACCGTCGGAAAAAAAAAAATTTAACATTTCCATTTAATAAAAAAAAAATTTAACAAAAATTAAAAAAATTTAACACCTCATTTAAACTTTTCCACCCAAAATTTTCTCTGTCGCCGGCGACCTTTCCGCTGTTGGTGACGGACGCCGGCGACCCACCCTGACGCCGGCGACCCACCCCCGGCCCCCCACCACCGGCCCTTTCTCTCTCTTCCTCTCTCTCTCTTCCCCTTTCTATCTCTTCTCCTCTCTCCTGCTGCCCCCCACCCCCGGCCCCCCCCACACCACCGGCCCCAGCCGCCGGCCGCCGGCGACCCCACCTCTTTCTCTCTCTTCCCCTTTCTCTTTCTTCACTTCTCTCTCTCTCTCTCTCTTCCCCTTTCTCTCTCTTCTCCCGCGGCCCCCCACCCCCGGCCCCCCACCCAGCCCCGGCCCCAGCCCCTGTCGCCCCCCACCCAGCCCCAGCCCCAGCCCCGGTCGCCCCCCACCCAGCCCCGGCCCCCGGTAACCCCCCCAGCTCGCCCCAGCCCCCCCCGGCGAAAGGGGAAGAAAGAGAGGGGAAGATAGAGAGAAGAAAAGAGAGAGAAAGGGGAAGAGAAAGAGGGGGTGGGGGACGGCAACCCCCCCAGCCCCGGCAACCCCCTTAGCTTGCCCCAGGCCCCCCCCCTCCCCCCGGCGAAAGGGGGAGAGAGAGAGGGGAAGAGAGAGAGAAGAGAAGAGAGAGAAAGGGGAAGAGAGAGAGGGGGGCGGGGGGCGGCCAGGGGTGGGGGGAGGGCCGGGGGTGGGGGGGGGGGGGGCGGCCGGGGGTGGGGGGCAGCAGGAGAGAGGGGAAGAGAGAGAAAGGGTTGGCGGCCTGTGGTGGGGGACCGGGGGTGGGTCGCCGGAGTTGGGGGTGAGTCGCCGGCGTCGGGGTGGGTTGCCGGCGTCCGTCGCCAGCGGCGAAAAGGTCACCGGCGACGGAGAAGATTTTGTATGGAAAAGTTTAAATGAGGTAAGGTATATGATAATATAATACACTCATGATATATCAACCGTTCGATTTAAATCTAACGGTTAGAAAATTGACTCTACCGATAGAGTCATTTAGGAGAGACTCTACCACAGTCTCTCCCTTTTTAAAAAAAAAAAATTTTTTTCGAGTTATTGGAGAGGCCAAGAGTGTGGTGTGAGTCTGGGGGGTAAGGCCGAGCAGACAGAGGAGAACCATGAGAAGAAAAGGGGAGAGAAAATGAGGAAGAAAAAGAAAAAAAAAAGAAAAAGAAAATAGAAAAAAATAGTAGAGTAGGATTTTTTAGTTTTAGGATTTATTTTTAGTTTTAAGTTTTTATTTTCAATAAATTTCAAGAGAGATTGCATTGTTGAAGAGCTTGAAGATGAGAGGAAACTCAAGAGAAATTCTTGAAGATTTGTAATAACTTCAAGGAGCTTTTCCTTTTCTAGTTTCTCCCTTTGATTTTTGTAATTTGATAATACTTGAATCCTTGTTTTGCTTGTTTTGATTTTTAATTTCATTTATAAAGTAGTTTTTGGTTCTAGGGTTTCAATGGATCCTATTTGTGGATTTTGAATTTATTTTTGCTCTCTTGGATTGATGGTTGATTGTTAGTAAATGTTTATCCTATTACTTGCTTATGGTCATTCATTACATGATTTTGTTGGACTTAAATGAAATTGGAAAATGAATTTTAGGTCTTGATCAATAACAGAATAACATTTGCGTTTTGGAATATGAATATGTCTTTGGTACTTTTGTAGTCATTGTTTTGAATGCTTGAACTTAATGAATTTATATTAATTAATTCCACATAGAAATATAAGAGTTTTAATTAATGTAGGTGTGCTTACTAGTTTATCGGAAGAGACTTTTAGGTAAATTAGTGCATTTGGTTAACAATTCGATTAATTACAATTACTCAATTAGACGATAAATATAATTCGAATGAAATTAATTAGGTGAAATTGGATCACTAAACCTTTGTTATTATTATTATTTTTGTTTCATTAATTTCATTTGCATTCTTTAATCCAGTTTAGGTATTTTATTTTTCTTTTTAACCAGTCGATCAAATAATACTAGAACTAACCAATTTCGCTACTTAATTCAAAATTAAATGCAATTCTTGTAGGATTAACAACCCCATTCGTTGTTATATTATTAGTGCAACTCGTATACTTGCGAGTGATTTTCCGTAACAAATAAATATAAAAATTGTTTAAATTTAGGTCTACCACTTGATTGAGGGTGATTGACACTCGATTGTCATATTATTCTTAACTTTTCACACACCTTTTTAATTTAAAATGATTAAGTAATTAGCGTCACTAATTTTACCCTACGTAAAATTGGGTGCAATTTTTACATCTATCAGATAACTCTAAAATCAATTAAATTAAAAGTCAACAATGATTTCGGTTGGTAGTGATACTTAGCAATGCTATATGAAACAAATAAATGGAATTACAGAAAATGTACGAGTAATTGAATACTTATCAAGAAAATGAAATAATTTGATGAACTTTTTGGGTCAATCAAAATTATGCAATGCTTTAACTTGATGAGTTTACACCAACCCTTAATCATACGTCAAATTTCTACTAAAGTGGATCTACTACAAATGAGTTTATGTAAAACTCATTTTAACTGAGAAAAAGATATTTTCCTATATACATATATATATATATATAAATATCATAATAGTCTGTTTTTGGCTAAAAGGACCCAAAATTCTTTAAAATTATACAATTTGGTCATTTTTACCAGAAAATATTAAAAAAATAGTTGAAATATATCACATATATGATAAATATAAGTTGAATCATGTAAATTTTGAAAAGGTTAGGGACGAAATCACAATTTTGCGACTTTAAATATTAGAGATCAAATAAGCAATTCACTCTTATTATTATCGGCCAAGTGTAGAAGATAAAATATAAAGTCAAATTGGATCTAATCGGGTTAGGGCCTATGGTTGTATTTTTGAGCTAACTAAAAGAGAGAAAGAACACACAATTTACAGAGGCTCACTCTAAATGTGAGAGCTAGTCATTTGTGGTGGTTCTGGGGGTTTCACTATAATTGATGAAATATTATAGTGAATGTCGTAGTGGTGATAGTAGGAATTAGAGAGGATCGGGTGAAGAATGTGGGAATTCCCGGATATCGAAGATGATTTGGCCTCATTCCAGATGTCTTGGGTATGTGGTGATGTCCTCTATTTATTGGCATTGATTGCTGACTTTAGTTGCCTAATTTGGTGCAGAACATGTCATATTTGCTTATGAGAATTGCCCTTTCTGCTTTAGTTTGGCTTTTCTTACTTAGCTTGCTTGGCCAAATCAGGAAAGTAAACTTTTAGGCAGATTCTTTCTCTGATTAGGCCTGATATTCGTATGATTCTTTGCATGAATGAATATGGAATGCTTTTTGATATTTTTGTGCAATGAATTCGGGTAAGTGCTCGGGTCACTAGTCTTGGCTCAACCTAATGGGCTCTTCGGTCGATTTAGTTCTCAAGTTGATATGAGTTGTCTTCCAGCCAATTTCTGCTCTCTTATTAACCAAGGAGTGATGTTGATGTCTGTCAACTTGGAAGTCGAGCTTACTTATCGATTGATGAAGTAGTTTTGATCGTTTTTGAGCTGATCTTTGATCTTCGGTGATTCGAGTTGACACGTGGACGGTAAAAAAATGATGTACGAATATTGATCTTAACAAGAAGTCTCCTTTTTCTTTGAATTGTTCACTACATAACGTCATATTTTGAATAATACAAGGCAAAATGACGTAATAAATAAAAAATGTCTCAATGCACGAGTATGTTTTCGTTTGGGTTTTGCTTTTACTATTGTCATTGGTATATAAGGGAAATTTAAGCTCAAGATAATCTGGAACGAAAGCAATGATGGGACTTCCGAAGTAAAGCAATTAGTTTTCACATTTATTGACTAATTAATTTATTCAAGCAATAGAATTCCTAAATTCCTTTCATTTTTCAGTTGTTGACTTCTTGTCGTAGGTCTGAAACATGGAAGTCGCCAAACAAAACGCTCGGTCCTTGTTCAGACTTTACATGTGAGCACAAACTGATAGAGACTGCAAGGTCTTCCATTACATTAATGAATTAAGGAAATCTTCAATGTAATTTTACCTAATCCCATTCTTAGTCTGACTCGGCGTATTAGAAAAGGGTTATCTTTTAAGTCGTTGATTTGTTTGACTTCTGACCCAGCAAAGAAAACGAAACTCCTAATTTCCCCACTTAATCCACTAATGGCCGTTTTCCCACTCACTCAGATGACAGTGCACGCCAATAATCCGAAAATACCGGATCTGTCCATCCATGTTTCATTGAGGACAAAAATTTTGATTATAAAAGTCCCCTAATTATTATTATTATTTTTTCAATTTAGTACCGGGTATTTGAACTCTGTATTTCATGAGAAAATACATAAAATTATCAGCAAATTATATTTGTAGACTCAACCAAGTGTTTTAAGTTTTTTTACTTAGGGATTCGAATTTTGCCATTTTCTCAACAAGTATTCAACTATTCATATATTTTTCAGTAATACCACCTACTTGTTTAATATGGCATTGCTAAGTATCACTATTAACAGTTACCATTGTTAATTTTAAGTTTTTTTTTTTTAAATTTATTTTGGCTAAAAAGCATTGTTAATTTTTAATTGATTTCACATTTATCTGTTTTTTTTTTTGGTCGGTAGAAGATTTCATATTTATCTTACACATGTATAAATTGAACCTTTTTTTTTTTTTTTAAACATAGTTTAAAGTCAGTGATGGTAGTTACTTAGACTAGATAGGAGCGTAATTAACATGCAAAAGTACAACACTAAAAAATACGATAAAATATTTTGTACAACCGAAGGAGAGAGAGAGAGAGAGAGAGAGAGAGAGAGAGAGAGAGAGATATGAAATGAAATTGCAGAAAAGTGTGAAGGAGAAGGCAAAAAGCGGTGAAGAAAAAAAGGCCATTCCCTTTGCAAGAAGAAAAAGAGTGAAACACACACACACACTACACCCCACACCGCACATGAAACGTGAGCTACGCACACACACTCTCACTCATTGCTTCAACCAAAAATCAATCTCTCTCTCTCTCTTTCTCTTTCTCTTTCTCTTTCTCTTTCTCTTTCTCTTTCAAAAAAATAAAATAAAATAAAATAAAATAAAATCCCACAAAGTTTCTTATATAATAATTCATTTTCCCAAGAGAATCAGACAGAGAGAGAGGAAGACAGTTTAACTTGAACCAAAAGACCATACCAAAGGAGGAGGAGGAGTACAACATTCATTCATAGATCCAAACAATCACTCTCAAAACTAAAAACTTTGACTCAAGTCTTAATCAGACCAATGTCCACCGTCTGATCCTTCGACCAGAAGTTCAGCCATTCGATCTCTCACTCTGACTCTCTCTCTCTCTCTCTCTCTCTCTCTCTCTTATCTCTCCGTCAATGGGAGCTCGCTGTTCCAAATTCTCTCTCTGCTGGTTCCACTCCCACCTGAAACCTTCCGTTCTCGAAACTTCCGACCTCGGTAAACACATTTTCTTGTCTCTGAAAGAAAAATTTTAAAAATAAAATAAAATAAGTATATAGTGTTTGATATTTCAGCCATTGTCGTGCTTCCGCAGAGAATGGGGGCAAGAGTGATCGCGAGTTGTGGCCGAGCTTCAGCGAGTTCAGCCTGGAGAACCTCAAAGCCGCCACGAATGGATTCTCCTCCGACAACATAGTCTCCGAGCACGGAGAGAAAGCTCCCAACGTTGTTTACAAAGGAAAGCTCGACGACAGCCGTTGGATCGCCGTCAAACGATTCAACAAGTTCGCTTGGCCTGATTCTCGCCAATTCCTCGTCCGTCAACCTCTCTAATCTCTTCTTCTTCTTAATTTCTTCTTCTGATTATTTGTCGTTGATTGAGATTTTGCTTGCACCAGGAGGAGGCGAGGTCTGTCGGGAGTCTGAGAAGCGAGCGATTGGCCAATCTGATCGGCTGTTGCTGCGAAGGCGACGAGAGATTGCTTGTCGCCGAATTTATGCCTCATGAAACT
The DNA here is from genome assembly GCA_038430175.1 of Ficus hirta. Taxonomy (NCBI): domain Eukaryota; kingdom Viridiplantae; phylum Streptophyta; class Magnoliopsida; order Rosales; family Moraceae; genus Ficus; species Ficus hirta. The sequence continues at coordinate 5,315,022 of CM076586.1, forward strand.
CTTGCCAAGCATCTTTTTCACTGTAAATCACTTTTTTTTTTTTTTTTGGTTTTTTTTGTGGATCAATTTTTCTCTTTTTGATTTCCTTTTCACTGGGCATTTTTTTATTTATTTGATGTTATCCGTTTCAGGGGAGGCCCAGCCGATGAAGTGGGCCATGAGAATAAGAGTGGCTTTGTATCTGGCACAAGCTCTTGAATATTGCAGCAGTAAAGGACGTGCATTGTATCATGATCTCAATGCTTACAGGGTTTTGTTTGATGAGGTGCATTCGTTTCTTTGATGCATTCTTTTTTTTTAATTTCTTTTTAATCCATTTTAGTTTTAATTTTTAGTTACCGGCCGGTTCGTTGTGATCAGGATGCAAATCCTAGGCTTTCCTGCTTTGGCCTCATGAAGAATAGCAGGGATGGCAAGAGTTACAGTACAAACTTGGCCTTCACTCCTCCCGAGTACCTGAGAACTGGTACATGCTTTTGCTTGAATAGCTAGTACCGGAGATTTTTCAAAATTTTTTTTTTTATTTTTTTTGTTTTAATTGCGATAATGAAGAATGCATAACTGTACCTGTCATATAACTTCTTTTGGCGGAGAAATATAGATATTTTGTATGAAATTATATCAATTGTTTTTATAATTTAAATCATGTCAATTTTGTCCAATAATAATCTGATCTAAAAAACATTATGGAAAATTGAAATTGTCTCTTCTGTTGGCAGGTAGAGTGACACCAGAAAGTGTGGTCTATAGCTTTGGAACGTTACTACTAGATCTTCTGAGTGGCAAACATATACCCCCCAGTCATGTGAGTTTTACGCTTATAAGAGATTATGCGTCCGCTTAAATTCCAAAATCCTTTATCAGTTGATGCAGAGAAATTTGTATGGAAATATGGTTCTCAACTGCTATGAAGTAATTGGCCTCAGCTTACATGTTGGAATTACCTGGATATCGGTTAAACTGTTGTACAAAGATCAGTGGGGTCATTGTTTTGGGCTTATCTTGTTTTCAGGCACTTGACCTAATCCGTGGCAAGAACTTCCTGATGCTGATGGATTCTGCTTTAGAGGGTAATTTCTCAAATGACGATGGAACTGAACTTGTTCGGTTAGCTTCCCGCTGTTTACAGTACGAAGCACGTGAGAGGCCAAATGCAAAGTTGCTTGTCACTTCTCTCACGTCACTTCATAAAGAAGCAGAGGTATGCACACTGCTATTCCTAACCAAGCTTTCCAAAGTTGTGCTTTGCTTGAAATAATAAGTATACATCTAAAGAAGCTCCATTACTCTCTTTTATTTATAACAACAGAGCAGCGTCAGGAGAAAAGAATTTTTCCTGGTGATAGTGCTTTTTATGACTGCTATATCTGCTATATTTCTGCTAGCTGGACGATTTGTTGAAAGTCAGCGAGGGACCGTTTCAACATTCTAAAGTTTACATTAGACTGTAAATCCTCATTTGTTAGTTATTGTCCAGGCTCCGTCTTATGTTTTGATGGGTATTTCACATGAAACTGCATCCTCAACTCAACTATTGTCATTAACTCCTTTTGGTGAAGCTTGTGTGAGGATGGATCTCACAGCTATCCATGAAATATTGGAAAAGAATGGATACAAGGATGATGAGGGCGTTGCCAATGAGGTCTGCTGCTTGTCCACTTTTTATCCTTTTAATGTTCTATTTCAGCATTTTATGAACCCACTCGCCCTGTTTTCGTGTGGTCACACGGTTGGGTGGGCTTTCTACTTCCTACCCGCTTCATGCGAATAGCAATTGATATCAATGCGGAACCTATGAAGAACTAGCCTGCAGCATGAATACTAAGCTGTATAAAATGTCCATCTGCCAAACTCGTGCTGTAATAACAAACTTGCACTCTAAGTTTGGGTCCTACACATTAGCCAAAAAAGAACAGGGCAATAGTTCTAACCGGAAAACATGTTACTCAGGAAAACATGGGAATCTATTATTATGTTGTTAGGTCACATCCCTTTTCTTTTTGTCGCCTTTTGTAAATATCTCACAAGCTGCCACCGCAATAGTGGGGCTAAGCAGTATTATTGTTTCTTTACTGCACGCAGGATTAATAGTCTCTTTTCATAAACAATATGAGCAAAATTTTCTTTTTTCCTTTTTCTTGTTTCCCATCCCATTCCTTTTCTCCTTGCTAATTCTGTTGGAGAAATTATTGCCTTTCAGCTTTCTTTTCAAATGTGGACAAGTCAAATGCAAGACACCTTGAACTCCAAGAAGCATGGAGACACTGCTTTTCGAGCCAAGGACTTCGCAACTGCCATAGATTGTTATACACAAGTGAGTCATCTGTATCAAGTTAGACTTAGCTTTCCAGGTGAAGTAGGTGATATCAGTTTAGAAAGCATGAATTTCATTACTTCCATTCAATTTTCGGTCATTTGGGAGACCAATATTTTGTCATTTTATAATTTTGCCTGTTTTGAAGTTTATCGATACCGGGACCATGGTATCACCAACCGTGTATGCGAGGCGTTGCCTTTCATATCTGATGAGCGACATGCCACAAGAAGCATTAGGGGATGCAATGCAGGCCCAAGTGGTGTCTCCTGAGTGGCCGACTGCTTTATACCTCCAAGCAGCTTGCCTCTTTAGCCTTGGCATGGACAATGATGCACATGAAACACTCAAAGATGGGACAAACTTAGAATCCAAAAAGAATCAGAATTGATAAATAGTGTATATCTTTCTATTTTATTCTAGTTTCAACTTCTTTCGCCTCAAGTCGCTGTATCTATTATTTATTTGTTATCATTTCCTTTCCAAAGGTTTTTTTTTTTCTTTTTTTCCCCTCTCCTTTTGTTGCCTGCATTAAAAGGATTATCTTGAAAGATTAATGTTGGTTTGAGAAACTATAGCCTTTTGAAATCCTCTCTCGTATTTGGGGTTTGTTTTTCAGAGAACCGTTTCCTAGATTAAGAAAACCAAGGCAACTTTTTTTTGTTTTTTTTAATCAAATAAATATAGGTGGCAAATTGTGCTTGTATCAGGTTGAGGGCTAAAATTAAAGAGATTAATGTCATCCCAAACATGATAATGATCAACGGTCCCATTCCTGTTTAAAACTCTTGGCACCTACTGTGGGGCGCTTTGATCATCTCAACAGTCAACTCTAGAGGCTTCACGCCTTGTGCAAAACGACAAACTCAATTTGTTTCACATAAGTTTCCTCAAGGTCAAATCGATTAATTTTATCAATTGTTTTCTTTGAGGACCCATCTTGATACACTATGGTGGGGGGTAATTGCAGCAAATATTATGCATAATAATATTTTACAACATTATTTGGATATATTGTTAATTTTGATGATGGGGTTTTTCATAGTATTAGTGGAGAGAAAAATAGATCTGGATAAACAAATTGAAATTTTTAAAGAATGCATCTTTATTATCTTATTTTGGTCCTTCAACTCATCAATATTGCAAATAATTGACGGATACTTTTACTCATACAAGGAAAGTCACACTTAATAGCCGCTAATATTCCAACTCAAATTGATGTCCCTTTCGGACAAACTAAAAATATTACAGTAAATAAGTCCAAGGCATGCTTGAATGATGATAAATGAAGAGACCATAATACCAAAACATGATGTAAATGAAGTGGAGACCCTAGAAGTGGTTTACCTGAATGTTCAAAAAATGTTTGTATCCCAATAAATTATGCACTATTAGAAAACGATAGAACAATAATGAAGTTATTGTCCACAATATATTTTTATATCCAATAGCGCTTGATATACTGAAAGAAATGAGGATTTTAAGCCAGAATCTACCAAAGAATATGTATTTGAAATGATTGGCCAAAATAGAAAGATGCATTCTAGGTAGAATAAAAATCTCTTACAATATGAATGGGTCTCTGTGCATTAGTATAATAAGAAACATGAAATAGTGAGATATGAAGTATGACTTTTTGCACAAATTTTCTCATGAAGACTAGTGATTGATTATGAGAAAACATTCTCCTCAGTGAACGCAATTACATTTTGATATCAAAGCAAGACTTTTCTTACGAAGACTATGAATTGAATATGAGGAAACATTTTCCTTGGTGGATGTAATTTCTTTTATATATTTAATCAGCCTAGCAATCTCTAAAGATATGCGTGTGTAACGGATGTTTTAGCCGTATACTTATATGAATTATTAAAAAGTAATATAAATGAAAATCTAGATTTAAAAGTCTGAAGCATAAAAATTTATATCTTGGGATGTGTGTTCAATTAAGTTCCAAAGATCTTCATATGGGTTGAAACAATATAGGAATACGTGATACAATCGGCTTAGTAAATATCCTTTTAGGGAAGGATACGTGAACAATTCAATTTTCAATATGCTTTTATTAAGATATCAGAGTTATTCAAAGAAAAAATATGAGATGAAAGATCTTGGAAAAATAAATTTTTGTATTGGCTCTAGCGTATACCACATTAAAAATTCATCTAAATCAACCCATACAGAAAAGTTCATGAATCATTTTCCCTTTTTTTTTTTTTTTTTTTGAATGAAGAAAGCTTATCCGTCTAGTATCCTAATGATTGTGCAGTCAAGTGAAAAACATCCTTTATGATCTAGTGAAGATAATGAAGAATTTCTTGGTCCATAAATGTTTATATGTTGTATATTTGATGCTCTTATATATCTTACTAATTATAAAAGACCTGATGTTGAAGTCAGACTTTATCTCCTCATAATCTACAGGTCGTTAATAAGCGAACGCTCTGAACCAATCTTCACCGACGAGTGTCGAGCTTCAATCGCTCGATATACTCAATTTTTGTGAGCTTGACCTCATTGACCAAGTGTTTCTTCCATTTGGGCTCGATGCTCGATCAAGTTTCTCGATATTTTGATCCATGAAGATCGAAGTATCCATTTCCTGAATATCGCCTACCATCATTTATGACACACGTTCATACACACAACCTTGATTTTTAGGGTAGTGAAGAACCATCTAATACAGCCTTAGAATTTCGGACCCATAATATTTTTTCTATATAAATAGAGAAGAACTCCTCACTCCAGGGGGTCGATTTTTACTTACTAAAATGCTACTAAAATTTTCCTAAGAGACCTCTTACGTTCCATAGTATAGTAAAACTCCAAACATGATGTAGCACATTCTAACGAACCTCTCCAAATTCCGGTGTTGTTATTTACTGCATTTCATTTGTTTCAATCCTTTATTTTCATGGTTGATTATTGTTTGATGATTTTCAGTAACAATATCCGAAGACCCTCAATATTTCTTTTAAGATGTTTTAACTGACTTTTTGGAATAAAATTTTAACCATACATACCAACATCTATACCGGATATTGTTTTTTCTGTTAATTTAATAGCTAGATATAGTTTTGCATCATCTCAGAGACACTAGAGAGGAATTAAATATAGAAATAATTACACAGAAAGATTATTTTTAGAGTATCATTTTAAAATATGTTCATTTTTTGATAATATTACGTAAATGTCCATTTCTAAAAAAAAAAAAAAAAAAAAAAAAAAAAAAAAAAAAACCTACTTGTAGTCCGTATTTTTCCCTTTTACTATATTTAACATTATTTTCCTTCATTATGATTCATTTTTTTTCCTTTTTTGTTTATCATTATTATATCTTTATCTTAATGACTAGTTCTTTATTATAGTGATAGCTTATTAGTATAATTAAGGTTTTTTTATAAACATATTTCTTTAGTATGATGTAGATTTCTCATAAACCTTTTTTTTTTTTAGTGTCATTTAGGTTCTTCATGATAATTGTAACATTATTGTGATAATTTATTTATTTATTTATTATTATTGTATTATTTTAATAGTTAGTTTTTAAAGTTTAAATGTGTGATGAAATTGTTTATTTTTTTTTATGATAATTACTATATCATTATGATGTTTTTTTAAATATGTTATGTTTTTTTTCTTTATGGTATTACTATATCCTTATGATGTCTTTTTCTTTATGATAATTACTATATCATTATGATTTTTTTTAAGGTTTTAAAGTGTTTTATATTTCTTTATAATATATATTTAATTTTTTTATATGTTCGTTGTGAATTTTATTTTAACGACCAATTATTTATTATAATGAATGTTTTTCATGTATTGTTGATGTCAAAAATCTTTGACACAACATCAGATGGGATCACTTGATGTGATCAGCCTTGTATCATCATGCTCCGTCTAGTTGCCTGCAAAAGAAAAGCACCTTGGAGTGAGGGGGACACGAGTGAGGTGTCTGTTAAATGCACTATGATGCTTAAGCTAGTAAGGGGCACTAATGAGAAAGCGAATAAGCAGAATTTAGGCAAAGTAAATTAAACCAATCCTGAGGGAGTGAAGCACTCCTCTATTTATAGGAGCCATGGGTTCGGGTCCTCGAGTAACCCTAATGGGTCGTATTCTGAGTGGTCCCGGTGGGTAGACAAGCTTCAGGTGTATGGATAATTGACCTCCACTAGACGGATGCCACATGCCCTACCATTCGGGTGCTGGGAGGATAGAAGTGCAAGTCATTAGTACTGGTGCAGGGGACCAGTATTGTGTCAGTTTAGTCAGGTGGTGGAGGGTGGGGTCAGAGTAGGGACAATGATAGGTACAGTGACAGGTATCGAATGTCAGGTGGTGCAAAGTAGTGGGTATGACACGCCCTGCCATGGTACAGTTGTCAGTCGGTACGGAGCGGCGTGATAGGGGCAGTCCGGGCAGACCATCCTGCAAGGGACTTAGCCGTGATCGGGGAAGTGTTACTCGGGCCAGTATATTAGAACCTGATGATGATCTGCTAGAGGTTCCCAAAGGGGAGGTAGTTCGGGAATTAGCAGCTCAATGAAGGTGTCGGTTAGTCAACCCAGTGACTGGAGAAGGGACTCACTTTATAATCGTGACCCGACTTCTCTGGTCTGATCGGGTGATTGGATCTTCTCCATTGACGTGGGTAGTAGAGCCTACTGGTTCTCGCGCGCCTCTTTCTCCGATGAATAGGTGGTCATCAGTGCAGGAACGATTACACCATCAACAATAGCTTCCCAAGCTCTCCCGGTCTATTTAGGCCGGGGGTGTTAGTCACCACGTGGTCAAGGCCATCCGAGTGAATTGTAAGTCTTCTCGGGATACTATTTGGAGTTGATCTAAGGAGGTCTGGTCGGAGTTGGTTGTCACACATTTGGTCAGATCTGGTCAGATGCATCTCCTTCAAAAGTTTTTAACATGTGGCAGCTTTGTGCCACGTGTCATCTCTTGGTTGGTGGGAGGTTAGAAGACTCTTCGAATTCTGTGCCTCCATTTTCCCGCCTAAACTCCCTGCTATAAATAAGGGGCTAGGACCTTCTTTTTTTATTCTTGCATTCAAAGTTCATGTAATCCTAACGAAAGCTGTCGACTACTGCCGAGAAGACCATCATTTGCGAGCAGCGTTCTGAGTGCTCGTGAAGTTTCGAGAAAGTTAACCATTTCACTGTTGCATAGATTTTTATGAGAAGCTGAGTGACGTGTCTAGTGACTCCGATAACGATAATCTTTCCACAGAGGTTGACATAATAGGCTCCTTGGAGAGCACCGACTCTTCCTCCACCGACCACACTGCCGATTCAACTGAGCAAGTCGAGAGGACCCTAGACAACTTGTCATGCATCTCAAACATTCCTACCCTGAGAGGTGGGCCCGCACCGACCGAGTACAAACGATAGGGTGTCTAGTAGCTAAGGCTGATACTAGAGTTGGGTCCAACCACTCTCCCGAATCGTTCTTTTATTGGCGAGTTAAGCAGTGTGCGAGCCTTCGAGCAACCAAAGACGTGAGCAGGTCCCTAGGTGGTGGACCTGACTGGCGAAGAGGACGTGGCCACGGCCAGAACAGCCAGGCAGTTGAGTACATCTAATCAAGAGAGGGGCTTAGACGAAGAATCCGAGCACTCGGGGAGTGTAACCCCTCAGGGTGAACCCATCCAAGCTCGCCAGTGCTGTCAGAGTTGTCCGGTCTGAATCAGGCGTCTTGGTTTATCGGATGACGGATATAGAGATGGTCGACCATGCTAGGGGCCGTCCTATTTACACAGTAGACTATTTCACTATTTCGGTCTGCCGGAGCAGACAAAGTCGGGTTAACTTGCTCGGGTACCTCCTTTGGTTGGCTTAGGGATTTTTGTTTTAAATAACCCCTCAAGTCATACTCTAGTCGGCATCCCAGTGTGGGAACCCCGTTTTTTCTCCCGGTGGTTCATGGACCCCGGGAACAATGTGGTCTGCCGAAATAGACTAGGTCGGGTAGACCTACTCGAGTGCCTCCTCTAGTTGACTAAAGGGGTTTTATTATAAATAACCCTTCAAGTCATACTCTGACCAGCATCCCAGTGCGGGAGCCCATTTCTTCTACTGATGATCCGTAAACCCTGAGAACGATGTGGTCTGTCAGAGCAGACCAGGTTGTGTGGACCTGCTCGAGTACCTCCTTTGGTTGGCTTGAGGATTTTTATTTTAAATAACCCCTCAAGTTAATCTCTGGTTGGCATTCCAGTGTGAGAATCTCGTTTCTTCTAACGACGATTCGTGGACCCCATGAATGATGTGATCTGCCTGAGCAGACCAGATCGATCCCTTTGGGATATAATGAATTAAAGCAATGAATAGAGGTGATCTACAAAGACTTCTTTTCATTGAAATAATTAACTAGTACATGATTTTAAGAAATAGGATAACTACTAGTAAAAACGCTTGAGATGGTCAGCTTTCCAAGGTGACCCAGGACCATCCCATCTTGGTCAACGAGTTAGTATGTCCCTGATCAGATGATGTTGGTGATCTTAAACGGTCCTTATTACTTAGGGCCAAAGGAATCCAGTCCGGGCTTTTGGACTAGGAATTTCTTGAGGACTAGTTCTCTAACGTTGAAAGTCCTTGGTTGGAACCTCTTGTTGTAGTACTTGGCTATCACTTGGTTGTGGACGGTAGTGCGCATGAGGACTTGTTCTCTTTTTTCTTCGACTAGACCAAGTTCAGCCATCATCTGGTGAGCATTGTTCTCGTTGTCATAGTTCTCTACTCGATAACTTGGTACACCTATTTCGGTTGCTATGACTGCCTTTACACCAAAGGCCATGACGAATGGTATTTCCCCAGTTGCAGTGCAATTAGTGGTCTGGTAAGCCCAAACAACTTTGGACAGTTCATCGATCCAGGGCTCTTTATGTTTCTCCAACTTATTTTTCAAGTTCTCTTTTATGGTCTTGTTAACGGCCTCGACCTACCAATTATTCCGGGGATACTCCAGGAAAGAGAATACTTTCTTGATCCCAAATTGTTTGTAGAGGGTGATGAATCTTGGATTTTCGAACTATTTCCCGTTTTCTGTGACCATGGTATGTAGGAGCCCGAACCTACAGATAATGCTCTTTCATAAGAAGTTGGTGCACTAGTCAGCAACTTTTTCTTCGACTAGACCGAGTTCAGCCATCATCTAGTCAGCATTGTTCTCTATGTCATAGTTCTCTACTCGATAACTTGGTACACCTATTTCGGTTGGTATGACTGCCTCTACACCAAAGGCCATGGCGAATGGGATTTCCCCAGTTGCAGTGCAGTTAGTGGTCTGGTAAGCCCAAAAAACTTTAGGCAGTTCATCGATCCAGGCCCCTTTATGTTTCTCTAGCTTATTTTCAAGTTCTTTTTTATGGTCTTGTTAACGGTCTCGACCTGCCCATTATTCCGGGAATACTCCGGGGAAGAAAATACTTTCTTGATCCCGAATTGTTCGTAGAGGGTGATGAAGCTTGGATTTTTGAACTATTTTCCGTTGTCCGTGACCACGGTATGTGGGAGGCCGAACCTACAGATAATGCTCTTCCATAAGAAGTTGGTGTACTTAGCTTCCGTCTGCTGAGCCAGGGGTTCCATTTCTATCAACTTTGTAAGATAATCTATAGCTACAAGGCAGTATCGGAACTGGGATCTAGCTATCGATAGTGGCCCAATCAGGTGAAGTGCCCATTTTGTGAAGGCCCATGCATTAACTACTGAGGTGAGCTTCTCCGGATGGGACTTAATCATCTTTGTGAATTATTGATACTAGATGCACTTCTGGGTGAACTCTTTAGTGTCTCTATCCATGGTCGACCAATAATATCCCTAACGAAAGCACTTAAAGGAAAAGGCTTTCCCCCTATACTGATTTCCACATACCTCACCGTGTATTTCCTTCATCAAATATTTGTCTTCTAATGGTCCAACGCACCGCTGATACAGAGTAAAGTGTCCTTTCCGATACAACTTTCCATTAATCATGGCATACCTTGACTAAGTATTTATGATTCTTCGGGCCTCTTCTTGATTCTCCAGGAGCTAAGATGTGGTGAGGTAGTATATGATCGGTTCCATCTAAAGTTTAACCTTCTCATTACAGAACACCTGTTTGGTCCGCTCGATGTTGGGGTGGTGAAGGTGTTCAACGTGATCAAAGACTAGGCCCTTGATGTTAATGCCAAAGGCTAACTAAGCTAGTGCATCTACCTCATTGTTCTAGAATTGAGATATATGGGTCACAATGTGCTTCCTAAATTGATCATGGAGGCCTTTAACCTTTCTAAGGTATTTAGTCACTCATTCATCCTTGGCTTGAAATGCCCCTGTCACCGTGCTCGGGCATTCTGGGGTAGACGTGATAGTGGTTGTGCCCTAAGTATTGGTCTAGGTTGCTCAGTGATCTCAGCTATGAAATCGGCCAGGGCTTACGCAGTGATCACTGTCAGGGGAACGTATTCGATGTCGAATTCCCCTAGGTCAACGGCCCACTTGGCAATCCGACCAGACAACTCAGGGTTCTGTAAGACCTGACGAAGTGGATAACTGGTCGAGACACGGATGGAATGGTCCTGGAAGTAAGATTTCAGCTTATGGGCTGATGTGACTAAGGCCAAGGCAAGTTTCTCCAAGGAGATGTATCTTCCCTCTGCTCCTTGGAATGCCTTGATACTGTAATATATGGGTGTCAGTATCTTATTCTCTTCTCGAACCAGGACTGAGCTGACCGTTTTTTTCGACATTGTAAAGTACACATAAAGTACTTCTTCACTCAACGGCTTGTACCGTATAGGCGGGCTTGCCAGGTACATCTTGAGACCCTGAAATGCCTGTTCGTAATTGTCATCCCAGTTGATTTTGTCGATGCCCTTGAGTGCTTAGAAGAAGGGGTGGCACTTGTCAGTGGACCTGGACAAGAATTGAGAGAGAGCTGCTATCATCCCGGTTAGCCATTGGATTTCTTTCATGGTACGTGGCAGTTGCAAGTCGTCTACGACCTGTGTCTTGGCCAGGTTCACCTCAATACCTCGGTAATTTACCATGAACTCAAGGAGCTTTCTGGATTCGACTCCAAAGGCATATTTGGCAGGGTTCAGCTTCATCTGATATTGTCTAAGAACATCAAACAGTCTTTCAGGTCCTCAACGTGCTCACTCGCTCGCTTGTTCTTCACCAGCATGTCGTCTACATATACTTCCATGGACTTCCCAATCAGTGGAGCAAACATCTTGTTCACCAATCTCCGGTATGTGACCGCAGTATTCTTTAGACCGAAAGGCATAACCCAGTAACAGTAAAACCCTTGGTTTGTTATAAATGCGGTCCTGGTGTGTTCGGTTTTTCTCATGGAGATATGGTTGTAAATGTTGGTTTATACTTGGGGTTCACGTTCAATCGGTGACACATCACCGCTAAGTCGATCCTAAGCATGTCCTCATGTGACCAGACGAAGACATTTCTGTGTTCCTGGAGGAACTATTCCAGTTTCGCTTAAATTTCCAACCGGAACTTCGATCCGAGCAGTACTGTTCTGTTCGGGTACTCGGAGTCCAGGTGGTTGGGGATCAAATCCTTGACAGGTTGTGCCTAGGTTTCTTCTTCGGACATGCGAAGGTCTAAGTCACTCAATGGTTTGATTTCATCGTTGGTGGTGTCAATCTCATCAATCTTGAAGATGGTGGTTACTACAGCTTGTTGGGGTACTTGGTGGCATACTTTGTTCACTGCTAAAAATCCCGACTCCGTCAGGAGTGGGGAATTTTATAGTTAGATGATAGGTTGAGACCACCGCTTTTAGCGTATTCAGGGTTGATTTTCCCAAGATAACATTGTTAATTGATAGTTTGTCGACGACGAGGAACTCCACCATTTGGACATTCTTCTTTGGTTCGTCATCGATAGTGATCAGGAGACAAATTAGGCCGGCTGCTCGGACACATTCACCGGTGAATCCGTATAGCGGAGTTTAGAAGGGTGCCAAGATTACTATGCCAATTTTCAGCCTGGTGAAGACATCCATGAACAAGATGTCTGTGGAGCTCCCGTTGTCAATCAGGACACGCCAAATAGTGTTATCGGTTATCTTGATTACTTCGATAAGAGCATCATTATGCGGGTGGAGAAACTTTCTCGCTTCATCTTCGATGAAGATAATCAGGACACTGTCTTGACGAGACATCTTTGCGATGTATTTGGAAATGTTAATATATTCCCCATATGCTACTTACCTAATGTCTTGAGCGTAGCTTCTCCTATTACTTGCCATATCACCTGTAGCCATTCCCCCAAAAATGGTATAGACAATATGTTCGGGCTCCCCGACGTTGGTCCGATCACCCATAACCGAAGCACGTGTGGTTGGACTTGGCCAGTTCTATTGGCCCCACTTGCCAGGGTAATGGCTTTCTCTACAAATTCTCGTAGTTGTCCATTCCGTACTAGGAGCTCGATTTGGTCTTGTAACTATATGTAATCTTTCATTTCGTGGTCGACGTCCTTGTGGAAGTTACAGTACTTGTTCTGGTTTCTATGGGTATGAAACGTTTTGATCGGCGGGGGGTCCCAAAGCAGTCCCCTTCCAGAGATCTAGTTCATCACATGTTCCGCAGTGACGACCAGAGGAGTGTATTAATGGAACCTTCCTGTAGGAGTTTTGGGCTCTGATGTAGCTTCATCTTTGTAGGTGGCCTTCTCGATGACTACTCCGATCTGACCTACCCTATCCTTCTTGGGCTTGTTCTTCCCATGGGGTCATGACGTTTCTCCGATTGAAGAGTTTCGCCCCTTGATATACTCCTTCGCTTCGGCGTGCTTTTGGGCTATCCCCCTTAAGTGCGCAAAGGTAGGGAGAACATCATAAGCGATTGCCCAAAGCAGTTTTTTTTATCCTTGACTCCCTCTCGTAAAGTTTGTATGAGGGTGTCACCAGAGCAATTCTTGACTTGCATGATGGCCTTGTCAAAGCGGTCCAGGTACTATTTCAAAGGCTCATTCTCACCTTGTTTAATTCTTAACAAGTATGAGGTCTCCTTTTTCCGGGTCTTTGCATTAAGGAACGCCGCCGAGAAGGCATTAGACAACTACTTGAATGAGTCTATCGTCTTTGGTGTCACTCTTCGGTACTATTACCGAGCAGTGCCGGTCAGGGTCAGGTAGAAGGCTTTGTAAAGGATGGCTTCGTTTGCATTTTGAATGAGCATGTATGCCTGGTAGTTCTCCATATACTCATTATCGTCCATGGAGCCATCATAAGAGGATACGGTTGGCATTTTAAATCTAGCCCATAAGGCGCAGCACGATTACTGGGGTGAAAGGCAGATCGACCGCACCGGCCTACTTCAACCCATACCGTTGACTCATTAGAAGGTCGAGCTGCTGCTAGAGATGGTCCAGCTGTTATGGTCATCCATATCAACCTTTAGTGGTCTTTAGACTAAGTAATTTCGGCATCGGCTACGATTGACCCCTTCTCGTCCTAAGCAATCGAACAAAGAGGTCGTGCTCCCGGAGATGATCAACGTGTCTTCTCGGTGCTGATGCCAGTCACGTCTTCTTCGGGCCACTAGCGTTGTGAAGACTGATTCTTCACAGTCTGCTTGAGTTCTTGACCGGGTCACCCTATTATGGCGACTAATCGAGCACTCACTGTTCGGATTGTACTCTTCGAGATCTCGTCTTCCTCTTCTTGGGTTCCCCCATATGCTTCGGTTGCCCGTGTGCTTGAACACTGGGCTTAGGCTTCTCGATCTCTCAGCTGATCGGTGTCACCCAGCTGGTGAGGAGTCTTCAGCTTCTTCCTTCTATACGGGAATAGGGTAAGGCGCCTCAAAACTCCCTAAAGGCGTCGGCGAGTACTCGAACAGTCTCTATCAAGTTATGTACATTCCCAGTGAGGATCTCCATCTATGTGGGTTTCGCAGTGCTCGTATGCCGTGCTTGTGTGGGCTCGCCGAGTGCTTTAAGAACCAGTCGGGACAGGGTTCTCCTGGCCCTACTTGTCTTGGTTGGCCTGTTCTTCCATGGACTTAGCAAGTATACAAGTGGTGTGGAGCGGCAGGTGAATGGAGAATAGGGATGATTGGGAAGTGGTTGTTGGAAAGACATTGTGCCCTGGTTGTCTTGGTTGGCCTGGTTGCCCTGCTCTTCCATGGACTTAGCAAGGTCTACAAGTAGTGTGGAAGAGCAGGTGAATGGAGAACAGGGATGATTGGGAAGTGGTTGCTAGAAAAACATGGTGCCTTCCTTCTAGGGCTAAAATGTTGATGCCAAAACTCTTTGACACAACACCAGATGGGATCATTTGATGTGATCAACCTTATACCGTCGTGCTCTGCCTAGTCGCCTGTAAAAGAGAAGCATCTCGGAGTAAGGGGGACACCAGTAGGGTATCTGCTAAGGGCACTTCGATGCTTAAGTCAGTAGGGGGCACTGATGAGTAAGCGAAGAAGCAAAGTTTAGGCAAGGCAAGTTAGACCATACCTGAGGGCGTGAGGCGATCTTTTATTTATAAGTGTTTCTCATGGGTTCAGGTCCTCGAGTAACTCTGATGGATCGTATTCTGAGTGGTCTCGACGGGTAGACAAGCTCCAGGCGTACGGATGATTAACCTCCACTAGACGGATGCCACGTGCCCTACCATTCGGGTGCTAAGGGGACATGATTGCAGGTCATTAGTATTGGCGCAGGTGACCAGTATTGTGCCAGTTCAGTCAGGTAGTGGAGGGTGGTGCCAGAGTAAGGGATAATGACATGTACAGTGATAGGTACCGGATGTTAGGTGTCAGCTGATACAGAGTAGTGGGTGTGTCATGCCCTGTCACGGTATAGTTGTTAGCCGGTATGGAGTGGCGTGATAGGATAGTCTGGGCCGACCATCCCGCAAAGGACTTAGCTATGGTCGGGGAAGTATTGCTCGGCCAGTGTATTGGAACCCAATGATAAGCTACTCGAGGTTCGCAGATGGGAGGTAATTTGAGGATCAGTAGCTTGACGGAGGTGTCGGTGGGACAACCCAGTGATCCAAGAAGGGACTCCTTTTACAATCGTTACCCGACTTCTCTGGTTTGGTTGGGTCTCATCGGGTGATCGGATCTTATCCATTGGCGCAGGCAATAGAGCCTACTGGTTCTCACGCACCTCGTTTCCTGGTGAATAGGTGGTCTCCAGTGCATAAACGATTACTCCATCAACATGTATCATATAATTAATATCAGTTATGGTTTTTTTTTTTTTTTTTTATAATAAAACAAGTAAAATGGTCTTTTTTTTTTCTTTTTATAAAAGATTTTTTTAGTTTTATATTTTTTTTAGATATTTTTTCTTTCCTTTTTTAATTAATTCTTTATTTGTTTAGTTTCAATTTTTGATAAAAGGATAGTATGGTTTTTATAAGTATCAATTTATACATTCAAGTAAATAAAAAAAATGAATATTTTTTAAATCGTAGTGTTCAATTTAGACATTTATATAAATAATCCTTAAAGATATATATCATTACATTCATGTAACAACTAGAATAGGTTTATTTACCAATATATATATATATATATATATATATAGATAGATATATATATATATAGTTTTTCCGTGATCCATATCCTGCGAATTTTAACAGTCCGCAAGTGAAAATCATAATGGTTGGTTATGCTGGATGCTGGATATTTTTGTGATCAACATGAAACTTGATCCCAAACAGATGTTGTATTTGCATGTAATGATACAACAATGTCCTAACGCTCCACAAAAGCAAACTTTTTATGTTACTTCCTAAAAGTTTTTATTGTTATGTTAAAAGCATATCTTAAAAAGATGCAAATAATAATGAAATCAAGGAAGCCCAATAGTACCACTACATAAGCAAACTGTAACATGTAATGCTCAAGTCATGGAGGGGGGCTATATTGAGGGCGATATATATAGGACCAAACATATTTCTTCAAAGTTTTTTTTTTTTTTTCTTTTTTTTCAAGAAAGGGGGTGAAATAAATATTCAACAGATTCATTCTAGTGAAAGTCTAGCAGATCTATTGACCGATGGTTTTTTCTACCATATGGTTTTTTTCTAGCAAGATTGTAACTACGCAAAGTCCCGTACCTACATCTGACCTGCTGTAAACTTTTTCATTCACCAACAAATTTTTGAGGAGCGCCGTGATAATTGCATTAAGCTTCCCTGATAAACTAATAGCGTGAAAGAATGCTTATAAATAGGCATCACAACTAAAGCAAGAGATTTACTAGAAGAAAGAGTGAAGTGATCAACTGACAATTAATATGAAAACAGAGAGTAAGGAAGAGACAAAGAAAAATACATCTATATCGAATTAAAATAAATAAACTTTAATCAATTACATAACTATAACTTTATTATTTCTCAATTTTTCCTTTGTATATATAGAAACTACAAAGGAATTATTTAAATTTCAAAAACGTATTTCAATTTTCAAGTGGAAAGAAAACGACATAAATACCCTAGATATTTGAAGAAAAATATTTTGTACCTTTAACAACCATAAAAACCCTAAAACACAATATTAAATTATGAAATCATAAATCTTTTGTTTTTTTAAATGTTTAAAATATTTTTCAGAATTTTTTTTCTACATTTCTTTTTTCAGAAATAAATTCAAGTTAAGGTTATCCTTGCCTTTCTTCCCCCCTTCTTTTTTGGTCTACAAAGCGTGTAAGGAGTGAAATTCAAACAAGTTTTTAATATCAAATGAAATCTTGTGTAATTTCTAAAAAGGGAGATGAGAAGAGAAATAAGTAACACTTTGGGAGAATAAACACTAATAAATCTCATTATTTTACAATAAACACTAATAAATTTTATTATTTCCATGTCTCTTTTCATTATCTGTTTTGCTTATTTTATTATTGTTGCCATGTATTTTAGCAATCAAAATCCTTTTAACATAACATATCTCAATTTAATTAGAAGCCAAACTCATAAGTTTGAGAATATGTATTAAAAAAAAAACAAAGGATCTGTATCCATTAAAATGTATTTTTGCAACAGTAGACATATAAAAACACAAACTGAAGGGAAAAAATAAAAATAAAAAAACGATGTCTCTTTCTTTCTTTCTTTCTTTTTTTTTTTTCAAACTTGTAAATGATCATTCAAATTCTGCATTTTTAAGTGAAGTTAGGTAAGATATTATCACTAAATTATGCATTTATAACTACAAAAAAAGAAAAACAATGTTTCTAAGGTATGGCAAGTTATTTTGTTGTATGATTAAAATTAATTTACTTAGTTGTTAGATTAAAATTTAATTTTAGCGGTTAAATTAATAATACCTAATGATAAAATTTAAATAAAAAAAACTCATACTCCCGCGCATAGATGGACCGTTAAAATTTAATCCAATAAAATAAAAAAATCAGCTCAACTGTAACAGAGTGGAAAAAACGTGCCATACAAAAGCACCCAAGAAAAGAAAAGAAAAGAAAAGACACGGCATGACAAGACATGTCTATCAACCACTTGTCTTTGACAAATGGACACTCGATGCTTTACCCAAATAAAAAAAAAAAAAGCACTCTATGCTGCTCAAACCGCGGGGTTTTCCAATAACAATCTCTGCCCCCACTGCGAGTACATACAACTAAGCAGCTTTCTTTTCTTCTGAGCAAAAAAAAAAAAAAAAACTAATTGCAGCTTTCTTTCATTTCAAATAATGGGAGTCTGTGTTAAAATCTCTTTATATACTCTATTGATAAAATTTATTTTTAAACTGTTAAAATATAATTACATAATTAAAATATTATTTATATAGAATAATTATAATATATCTTATCTTATATTAATATAAATTAATAAAAAAAAAACCAATCCCCTTTCTCGATGCTGGCGACTTCCCCGTAGACGTCGGCTACAGACCCCCTCCTCCTGAGTAAGATTTGCCTCGCCTCCCCCCCTCCCCATGTCGGAGTTAACCAAATCCCCCCCTCACCCCCACCCACCCACCCCCCCCCCCCCCCACCCCACGCCGGCGACAGACCCCCGCGCCCACCACACCTCGACCAAATTTGCACCCCCCCTGACCTAGATCTGCCCCGTCTCCCCTCCCTTCGCGTCGGCATCGACCCATCTTCCCCACCAACCCCCCCCCCCCCCTCCGCGTCGACCTAGGCCGTCGCCCCCCTACAACATCGATGACGGACCCCCCCAACCATATCCCCCCAACCCCCCCTTCCCTGACGCTGACGACGAGCCCCCAAGCCCCCTGTAAACGAGTTTTTTTTAATTATTTAATTATTTTTTATTTATTAATCTATACTAATATGAGATAAGGTGTATTATAATTTTTTTATACAAACAACATTTCAACCGTTCAATTATATCTTAACAATTTAAAAATAAGTTCTACCGATAGGGTATATAAAAGAAGTTTTACCACATACTTTCCCTCAAATAATAATAATAATAATAATAATAATAATAATATAGTAAATAAAACAAACAACAATAACAGTTAAGCAGCTTTTTGTCACTATAAAGCAGTTATAAGAGTACAACTGAAAACAAACATTATTGGCTTCCTTAGCCAAGGACTTTTCTCCAAAGTTTCTGATATACAATTATTTTGATTGTGAAGGTACCATTTCTCTATTTTACGAGAATGCCTGGCCAATTAGTGATAAACATCATTTTGCATGTCACAGTCGAATTTCAGAATTACTAACATTTTCCTGATTTTTTTTTTCCTCTCTTTTTTTTCAGTATAAGAAAAATATGTATATACCATACAAGAATACTTACCTAGCCAAAGCAGATAAATATTTCAAATGAGGTGCTGTTTAACCTAACCCATCATCCCTGAATTTTGTATAAAGAAACTGGCAGTGAAGTGGAGATTTTTTTTTTTTTTTTTTTTTTTTGAGAATAATGAAGTGGAGATTATTGTACATTAAATTTAGTAATGTTGGAGAAATCACTTAATACTATAGCAATTATAAATCATAATAAGATAAATAAAGCCTTGTTATGCTGTAAATGTATATTGAAACCAACCAAACTTACATACAACAAACTCTCTACAGGTATGGAGGAGCAGCACATGAAAATAGATTTTATACCTTTTTCGAATACTAGAGGCTTGAAAGTTGAAACTACCCAATTAATTATTAGAAGCCGATTTTTATGCAGCCTTTTGAATTCTTTTAAGACCCTTTTTTTCTGAGGAACCTGTTTTTCAAGGATCTTATGATGATGGCACGTTGAAGTGGAATAGCCATGATACAACAAATGCAAATACCATACAAGCCAGAAGGAAATTCAGGAAGCGATGACCGTGCCAGAAGCTTCGAGACTCCGAAGCAGAAGTTGACGCGGAGATTGCAGCAATTGTGGACGCGTTATTTGATTCGTTTGTCTGCTCAGCTAGCTCAATCTCACTTGCTCCCGCAACATTCTGCGCAATAGATTGACAGATCTCACATGTCCTGATCATCATAAATAGTAGATGTCAAATAATGTTGGAGGCTGAAGCACGCAAGACTAATTTTCATATAAATTGCAACCAGTAAAGCAGCGCCAACGACTACTTATATGAGCAAAGAATATAAACCAAACAAATGAAGATTACATTAAACAAAAAAGAATGCCCAGGACCAACAGACAACATTTCAAACATGTAGTTTTAGTAATCTAAAGAAGTATTGGTTTAGCATGATGAGGAAATCAACATGTACAAGTAAAAAAAGAGAGATCATTCGTAAACTGAAGGCGACAAAAACATATATGAAATTCATTATCTAAGAAAACTTAACGACAAAGGTTGAGTGGTTGACGCATGGATTCAAACAGATAATGTGGACACAAACACGCATCTTATGAACAGAAGGCCTCCGGCCATGTGAAATTTCATGAAAAATCTTGGTATGAGCAGATCAGTTAAAAACCTTCAAGCATTATAGTATCATTCAAAAATTAACCAAGTCAGGCTCTAGTAGGCTTTTCAGAAGTTCCAACCACTAACTGTGCAAAACTAGGTTGAATTTTTGATACATATAGATATTGGCTTGGGATCATAATGATGTCTTAGGCTTAAAAGCACCCTGATCAATTCAATAACAAGATAAGATTGTAACATCGACAATAATCCAGTTGGAAAGCAACAGATATCAATGTGAATTTCTTGTTATTCAAAATACAGATTGAATGGAAAATATCAAAAATACGGATCACATGGGACTAAGGCAAGCAATAATATTGTGCTAAGATAGGAAAATTGAAAAGCCAAAAGATATTTGAAAAGAAAAATTAAAAATTGTTCTATGAACCACTTCCATAAATCTAAATGGTGTTAATAAAATTCAAAGGAGAGAGAGAAATGAGGAGTAGACATCCCAAATGCTTCTCTTGGCTCTACTTTTTTTCTTTTTCCCCCTTGATTTTCTCTTTAACGTAATCTTCTTTACTTTTCCTACAATTGCGCGAAAGCTTTTCTGTCTGCATGCTCTACACGAGTGTTCAACATTATTCATATGCACTTTACCCGTCGCAAATTAGCCACAAATAACTCAAAATACAGAATCCAAGACAAATCTAATTTCCACCTCAAAATTTTTTTTTCCATCTTTTGTTGGGTAATTAACATTATCATTTCTTCAAATTCCAGAATCATCTCAATCAATTAATGGAATTAGACGTTACTCAACTAACAATGACCAACAACAGGTAAAACATATTCCTAATTCACCACTAAAGGATTCATTAAACATGCATAATGCAAACACCCACAAAAAAAAAAATAAATAAATAAATCCACCCCCACTTTTTCAAAACTAAGTACAAAACTCATGTTATAAAGAAAAGGGAAAACAAAAAAAAAAAAACGCAGAGCAAAAAAAGTACAGAACCCATGTTATCAAGGAAAAGAAACATAGAACCAAAAAGCTGGGTTTTTTTTTTTTGGACTTACTGATTTCCTCTAATCTTGAACCAGGCCTCAGCGCAGTTTTTGTGTGCAGAACCCAAATCGTCCTTACAAGAACAACCCAATTCGATAGGAAGACCTGATTCGTGGCTGTTGCTCTCCAAACCCAGATGACAAATCCTACAATCTCTCTCTACTTTGGCCAAATGCACCTTAATCTCGGAAACCCCATTCTCTGTCTCCACTCTCACAGAACAATCAGAAGCCGAGGAAGCTCTCCGAGAACCATCGTCGGAGGAGGCAATGATACCGGCCTCGGGATCACAAACAAACCCAAAGCTGTACTCGTCGTAAGACCCGCCGGTGGTCGAGAAGAACTGGGAATAGCAAGACCCTTCTTCGGCGTCGGAGAAGCACAAGCTCCCCTCGGCGCTGACGTCACTCCCGGCTATCGAACGGCGGTGGTGGGCCTGCAAAGACTGAGGCTGAGTCTGAATCTGAGTCTGAGTCTGATGACCTTGCTCTAAATCAACGTGGGACATTTTCCGAGCCCAAATTTCATAGACCCAGAAGAGGAAACTTGGATAGAGATATTTCAGAAGCTTGCTTTGTGGATTTTTCTTTTTTATGGTGATCAATTCCGGAGATTTAGAGAAATGGGTATTGGGTTAGGTGACCCTTTCAACTCCATTAGCTGATTAGGTCGGAGGAGAGGTTAAAGATGAAGGTTTAGGAGTGAAAAAGTGAGGAGAGGAAGAGAGACAGAGACAGAGAGAGAGAGAAAGAGGATAGAGAGAGAGAGAGAGAGAGGAAAAAACAATAGTCTCTGACACAGAGACTCATGCTTTGGAAACTTGGACTGAAGCACACTGCAGAGAGGGGAAGAGCAACGTGCAGTGTGTGCTACAGCGAAACTCAGAAGAGATTTTCTTTTTCATTATTTTGAACTAAGAAATGTGGGATTGTCGGAATATAAATAATAGTAAAAATTCTGTGATACGAAGAAAGATTAATAATTTCAGAACTCGGTGGTTCCACATAAGCAATGGAGTTGTTTTTCCAGGTGGATTAAAAAGTCATGTTTATGAATCGTGTTGAGCAATGTAACATTCTTCGTTCATCTGTTTATTTTCGCCATATTCTTATACTTTGATAAGTTCATCATTTATTTAAATGAGCTAGAAAATATATTGAAATAAATGTAAAGGGAACCTCTAGATATATATATTTTTTTTTTCCAATAGTAATACATGTTAATAGCTTAATAATATCACATCATAATCTCAAAATATACAAATTACAAAAAATCCACCCCCCCCCCCCAAATTATAATTTTTAACACTTTACCCTTAAAAATTTTAGAATGTAACATGTTTTCGTCCAAACTTTGAATACATAAAAATTTTGCCTCAATTTTGCCTTATGCCATTAGTTTTTTAATGGAAAAACTCGTGTGACATGCACATGATAAGAAAATTAAGGGTATTTAAAAAAAAAACAAAAACAAAAACAAAAGCAGAAATATACTTTATAGAATTTTTGGGTGCAAAAAACAAAGTAAAGTGTTTGCAATGGAGAGGAGAGCAAGAGAGAAGAAAGGGTAGGAGAATTTTGTTTTCTAAAAATAAAAGAAGTTAATAGCTTTTAGTTTTCCTTTTTTAGAGGGTAATTTTACTTCTTTTATTTTTTTTACAAAAAAATATTTAAAAAATCTTAAAAGCTTTTAATTTTTTACTTTTGATAGAAAATTTATTTATTAGCAACATGTTTTCTTTTAACAATTAAAATTTAAATTTATTTTAAAAAGTTTTGATTCTCATTTTAAAGGTGAATTTGTCATTTTATACCATTCAGTTAACTTTCTCGACTTAGATATTTACATGTGACATTTTCCATCCAAAAACTATCGAAGAGGGAAGAATTGTTATAGTTCAAAAGTTGGGGGAGAACAAATGTTGTATTTTAAAATTGGAGAGCAAAGTGTTATATGGGCAACATCGGAGAACAGATGTTGCATGTGTTGCTAGTTGGGGTGTTTTATAATTAATCCTTGTTTGTATATTTTTCAGATAATTTTTTAAATCTAAAATACTAATAAAAAAATCACTGAAATGGTGACATGATGATAACAAAACTCTTATTTAAGGCCTTCGTTTTTTAATAATTTAGATTTATTGATGACTCTATAAATCAAGTAATTATTTATGGTTTGTTTGGTGAAATATCTTAAACTCAAATTTTTTATTTGAGTTTTTATCTTTTTCTGAAAAGTCAACAAAACTTATAATTCATTTTTAAAAAGTCAACCAACTCAAAATTAAAAATTTCAACTCAAACTGTTTTATCAAATGGAGTCTGATTCTTTATGTGTTGAGTGGGTGACGTAAAGATATTATTGATTTTTTTTTATTTATGAAAAAATGAATAATGAAAAAGTTGGTGAGAGATTTGGTGGTGAACCAGAATCCATGTGGTTGGGAGATTCTGTACGTCTAACGGTTTCCAAGGCCTTGTTTGGAAGATCTCTATTTTGCTGACCAAAAAAGGACCACGTACACCTTACCATTCCCAATTCCCAATTCCCAATTCCAAAATCTTTCTACACGTTAGAAATTACAGCGAAGAATCAATAATTTTAAAGTTTGTTCTTTTTCTTTCGTTTTGTATTTCTTCAAGAAATATTAAACGGATAAAGGATTTGCTTTCCGTGTGAAAAGACGGATTAATCCCTATCGTTGGAAAAACGATGCAAGAAAATAACGCAGAAAAAACAACCTCAAACGTTGGGGATAATTATGTCAGCAAAGTCTGTACTTTAGGATAATAATAATTGTCTCTGTCTTTCTGTTAACCAATACTTTAATTAGTGGTACGCTACGCGGTACGATAATTATAGTAACTGAAGAGCTATTATTTCCTGCTTTTCATTCTACTTTTTCATTTTGCATTTCTAGCATTTGGACCGTCCATCAAGTGATGATTTATGATAAATGGATTTGATCTCATAAGCTGAATGAAGTTTTTCATGTGGGCGGCTGCACAAAAGTTGGATATATTTTATTATTAGTCGGTTTGGAATTTTGCCATTTTTCAGTCATGAATCGGTTGACTGGAAGTGGGGACCACACTTTAAGGTCAGTGAAGCTTATGTAATGTGCCTTTGCGTGAACGACACTAAAGCTAATGTTTTATATAGCAAATTTGGGAAAACAAATAAAATAATTTAAACGAACGAAAGATAAAGAGAAAATTCCAAAAAATTAAAAATTAAAAACTGAAAAATAAAAAGAAGAAGAAGAAGAGAGAAACCCATCCAACTGACAAGTGAGATGGGGTTTGACCAAGGATAAAAGTAATTCTTGGAGTTATATAGATTTTAGCCGTTCGGTACAATTGTTTTGTTGTAAGAAAAAAAAATTTAAAATATATTTTTAATAATTGAAAAAAAAAATTCTACAGGCTCATTTGATTTTTTTTTTTTTTTTTTTTAGTTCTACAATGATGTAAAGATTTTTAGGGTAAAAATTTTTGGATCCTTAGATTCAATTTAAACGGTTTAGATGTTTTGTGCACACAAAACTTATTATGCATCCAACCACATAAAATTATCAGAAAACCCTTGAGAAAAAAAAAAAAAGTTGCTTTCAATCTTCTTCTAATTCTCCGGCCGACGAAGAGGGCAGAGCAAGTCGTCGGAGGCTATCCTATGCTGTTGAACCGGTCGTTGCATTTACATCCACGCAGCCCACATCGCCGCACCGCCCTTCCATACCGTCTGAGCCCCATCCAGCGCGCGATTTCAAATTTGCAATCAAACGGATTGCAGATCGTTCGACCTCCCTCAGCACTCCGACGCCATCCATGTGACACCCCATGGCGCCACACATGGCGCGCGACTGTGCCGCATCCAGGCCCTCCAAGCCGAGAGGTCTACGTGGCCGCGCCATCCCCACGTCTCAGGCCTGCGGGACCGTGCCATCCCTCTGTGCTAATGGACGAGATCATGTCTTTTTTTATTATTTGAGGGTCCAACTTTTGAGCTTATTTAAGGGAAACAAACCCTAGCTCCCAAATTGGAGAGAAAAAAGGAAAAAGAGGCACAAAATTCCTAGAGAAGGAGGAGTTTTGGAGGCTCAATCCCATAGTTTTTCCTTGAAGATTCTTGAAGAATTGGTGGATTCAAGCCTTGAAGATCATTCTTCTAACATAATTCTTCCTTCCTTCTCCTTTTTTCTTTTTAGTTTTTAGATTCTGTTTTGAATTTGTAATTGTGGATTTGTCTTTGATAATATTTGTAATTATGAATTCCTTTTTGTTTTTAGTTATGGATTCTACTATGTTGAGCTAGATTTCATATTCTACGGCTTGATGTAGCTTTTATTTGAACTATGTTTGATTATTTTGTTAATTGTTAGTTTATTTACATTTTCAATTCATTTGTGTTTTTCCATAATTAATGCTTTTAATTTGTTGGGAAATGAATTAGTTGATTTAGATTTGTGAATTTGATGCTCGGGAGAGATTGAGTTCATATATCGGATTTGTGAAACACAGTCTATGTTGTTGTAAGACCGGAAGGAGATCAACTCTTAGATATTATATTCGAGAATCTTGGTAGTTGTGAATTCGGGAGGCAATCGATGCCTTGATAATCAATTTAAGGGTTAGGCTTAATGAATGTATAAATAAACAAGTTAAAAAAGGATATCAAGTTGAATATTTATGCATATTATCTCATTTGACACTCGGGAGAGGTAATGAGGTTAGATTGAGTCACTTGATTTATGAATTAAATGGAATTAGCTAGTAATTACTTGATAGGATGAACATAGAGATAGTTTTGTGATATCAAGACCCTAGAATCTTTGTAAGTAGTAGAGTCCATTATCATTTTCTTATTTGTATTTGTTTTCTTTTAGTTTCATTATTACGGTTTGCCTAGATAAAGTTGGGTTGCGATAATTATAATACTTAGCATCAATCTTAGAAATAATCCTTATAGATATGACACTCACTCACCCTATACTATCAAAACTTGACACCGTACGCTTGCAAGATTACACAACAGTCAATCAGAAGAATTGTATGGAGATCTAACACGCTTTCTACACATGTTAAATCAGACAAATCTAGGAATTCTTGAAATCCTTCCATGCGAGAGGATTGCTTTTCAATGATCGCAGCTACTTGGTTACACTCACGACCATCCCCTCGGATCGAATTTCATGTAAGAACAATTCGATCTCTTGCACTTGACTAATAACAGTTTTGGAGTCCACCATTTTATAATCCTGGAAGCAGCCCACTCCAGATTTCTTGGACCTGGCATCCTCAGTCTCATATTATCGGTCTAGGGTCACTCATAATTTCTTAGTCATTTTTCTCGTATATTCATTATACAATATTGAATAAATTAGACTAATCATAGTATAGTTCCGATAGTAAATCAGAATGCTTCCATTCATCATTTGCGTTGATGACTTCAGTATCAAGCTCATCATCTTTGAGCTCCGGAGTACTCAGTCAAGAATCTTGCAAGATTCAGATTGGTTAAGTAAAACAATATTTTTTTCTGTCACCTCTTGAAATTCCATCCATTGAATTTCTCATGTTTCTCTTCATGGTTCACAGGAACCGAAACCTATAACGTTTGGAGAGGTATACGATCCACAACTATATTCACAATAGTCATATCGATAGTGGTCGATTCAGATGTTATATCTAAAAAACCAAACCAAAATTTTGAACCACGGACTTATATATATAAAATACAAATAGCAATATCTCTATGGATATAAAAATAACGGGCAAAAAATAATTTCTCTTTTTGAGAAGTGGAAAATCCCAAAAATAACAGAAGGTAATTATTCGTAAAACCTAAAAAGTCGAGAGACAATTTTTTTTTTTTTTTTTTTTACCTAAGAGACAACAACTTTCCATAATCGTAAAATTAAAGGAAAAAATTTCCTTATATATATATATATATATATATATATATTAAAAAGTCCCTAACACAAAATAGTTTTTCCTCGAAACCAAATCAATAACCAAAATCTTCAGAAATTTACTTGTCCAATTCATATAACCTATATGTGTTTATAGAAGAATTTGTTTTAAGATTGTTAGGCAAAATATTTAATAACTTATAAGCAAATATTGGAAATAAGAACTAAAATTGTACCAGAATATTGAAATACGAATACAGAACTAAGAAATTAACAAAATCATAAACTGAAATTATAAGCAAACCGAGGAGTGGGTATCACACGATATCATTAAAATAGATATGTCTCTCATACGACATCTATCTTTCATAATACAATGATTAACAAGAAACTATAATGCACCTGAAACCACTCTGCCGAAGAACGTTGAGAAAACTAACTGTGAAGGACAGTAAAATTAATTTCGACGCAAATTGTTTCTTTTTGAAAGGAATCAATAAAAACTAAGAAATATTTGAATTCAATTGAATTTGATCCAAATATAAATTAAAATTTAATTTTAAATATAATAGTATAGGAACATAGGGAACTATTATGATTTCATCAAAGTCATGAACAAATTTTTATCCTAATCTGTAGGATAATTCGAAAAGTTTTGATTGAATTATGATCTAAAGAGGAAAAAAAATTGAATCCTTTTTATGGGTTTTGGAGATGGCTTGACCTTCATGGATGTGAATTAGTTGTTTTACTGTATCTTTTTTTTTTTTTTTTGAAACGGAAGTTTCATTAAATTTAATAAGAAGATACAAAAACACAAAATATAACAAATGATCCCGTATTATATGAGACAAAATCCTTCAATAAGAATGGATCCATCAATAAATTCTGATGACGTTCGAAGGGAAAAACGTATGTTTGAGGCCGATAACAGGTAAATACATCGACACATTAAAATCGTGCACATGTGAGGCTCATTTTGACAAAACCCTGACAATTGATGGAGTTTCTCGATCGATCGAGGGCTAAGACTTAGTAGCACTAGGACCACCACTAACTCCGCATAGAAGTAATTCTAGCATGACCAAAACAACGTTAAGACTCATATCTGGTGGACAAACAATCAACACAGAAGATGGGGAGACCACCTCCATTATTAGGATTGACAAACTGAAACACAATACACAGATAAAAGACGACAAAAACATCGCCATTATTATACACAAAACTACAAACCAAAAAACAAAAAAACCAATCACATAGAAAGAGCCCTTGGCGAAAATAAGATCTACGTCATCAAGAGAAACTGGGTTGCCAAAACTGATCTACTACAAGACCTCTCTATCTTGTTCCTTCCCGCAACATCGATCCTCCTCCAATGGGCTCGTCTCTTTTAAAAATCTCACCATATGATTCTTACATCTATCCCTAAGGCCGGGAAACCACAGATAGTCCAAAAGCTACCACTGGCATCCGGCCCCAAGAGAAGAAAATGATTGATCCTAGCTCTCATGCATTAGAGAAAGAAGAGAGGAGAGAGAGAGAAGAGGAAAGTTTACATGTGGCCAGTTATGTAATTTTTGTGTATTGTGACCAGTTGTTGAATTATCTTTTACATACAATAGATATAGACATTTCTAAATAATTCGATTAATGGATGTGTATTAGCAATTGAATAACGCATTGAAGTACTGCGATTGTTAAGGGGATGAATGTCACTGTAGCTTAATAGATACTTCTTTGCATTGGAATCCAAACTTGTGTTTGGTTCGTCGATGAGAGATAAAATTTTTAAGTTGGAGTTGGTTGAATTTTTTAAAAACTAGTTATAAATTTTGTTAACTTTTCATAAAAAAAATTAAAAAAATTAAGATAAAAATATATAATTTAATTTGAGTTAAATTATAACGTCAAACTAAGCCTAATTCTTGTTTCACTTTTCTTAACTACTTTAAAGAATTTCTTTTTTGTGGGTCATCTCAATGCCATTTATGGCTTTATTTCTTCCCATAATAACATAACATATTAAAACAATTTGCAATCCAACAAATCCAAATACATTGAAACCGTTTTGTATCACTTTCATACGTCAAAGGTGTGAAAGCACCCTTTTTTTTCAGTTGAGAATTCAAAGAGGTGCACTTTCAATGTGGTGGGGCTCATTAGCTTTTAATGGCCCAGTGGGTGCAGCTGAATCTTCCATTTGGGCTTCCTCTGATTGAACTTTAACTTTCATTATTATTATTTTTCTTTATAATGAATATTTTACCTTTCTCTTTATTTATATATTAAAAAAAATTAATTAATGAGTCATATTTTAAATACCTATTTATAATATGTTATTAAGATACAATTTATTATAAATATATTATTAAATATGTTATTTACTTAAAATATTTTAAAAATGTATTCATTTTAAGTCTCCGTTTGGTGTTATGGTTGGAGTTGAAATTTTTAAATTTGAGTTGATTGAGTTTTCAAAAACTAATTATAATTTTTGTTAACTTTAACAAAACTGAGATGAAAAATTTAAGTTTGAGTTGATTTACCAAACGTAGCCTAAGTATTTATAAAAAAAAAAAAAGACCTATTTGATGTAATATCTCAAGTGGGGATCAAAATTGCACCACGGAAAAAAAGTTAATTTACTAATGATGGAAGAAGAAAAAGGACAAAGGCAAAAATGAATTAATTTTATTTATTTATTTAACAAAAAAGCTCTATCCAAATCTTTTTCTTAAAAATAAAAAATAAAAAATTAAACTGTTCTCCTAAAACAAGTCAAGTGCCACACATCATTTGCACTCCGAGAACAATTTTGTACTCATTTATGAAAAAACAATATTTGAGATCAGAAAAAATGACAGACAACCCAAAATCTCACTCCCATAGAAAAAATGACAGAGAACCCCAAAATCTCTCTCCCATAGAATTTATTAATTTGTTTTCTGTAGAACATTATGGGGGTGTTTGGTGTATGAGTTTGAGTTAAGATTTATAAGTTTAAATAGTAATTTTGGTTGACTTTTTCAGAAAAGACAAAAAACTTTTGAGGAAAAAGATAAAAAATATGATAAAAAAAATACAGTTTAATTTAAACAGAGTCAATTGACAAACAAAGTCTATATTCTCTGTTCTCTGACAAGCAATAATCTAAGTGCTCCATATTGACCGTACAACTTTACCTTCTAACGAGCCTCTTCTCCACATCAAGGCCCATTAAAAAAAAAAAAAAAAAGTTTAGTATTTTGTGCCTTGTGGACGCTTAAGTACCCAAAAGACAAAAAAAAAAAAAAAAAAAAAAAAAGAATTTTGTGCCTTGTACTGGCCCAAAGATATAGAAGGGAAAAAAAAATGTAAAAGATTAAAAGAATCAATTAGTAATCTGTCTCCTTCCCAAAACAAACTTCAAAAGCACACTTGAGGCACAAACCTGGTTAAAAGGCTGAAAAATCATTAGGGAGCAAATCTTGACAAGAAAACCTGGGGAAATGCCGAAATCAGCTATTGTGTCTTCAAGTGCTCTAATCTCAAGAAGTTTCATCAGAATGCCTCACGCCGTCAGTCCTCATGCAATGTCAACTAGCCAAATTATTAAATATACTAATAGAATGTAAGAATTTACTGTTTTTTATACAGTAATTGTACAGTAAATTTACGTTTTTGCCACTCACAGCAGCTGTTAACCTTCTGTCCGCACAGTAAAATGTCGGTTTTACCCTTCTTCCATTATGTGAACGTTTTTGCCAGAAAATATACTAAAAGAATATAAGGATTTACTGTTTTTTGTACAGAAATTGTATAGTAAATTTACGTTTTTGCCCCTCACAGCAGTTGTTAACCTTCAGCCCGCACAATGAAGGGGATGTTTGGTGTATGAGTTTGAGTTAAGATTTGTAAGTTTAAATAGTAATTTTGGTTGACTTTTTTAGAAAAGACAAAAAACTTTTGAGGAAAAAGATAAAAAACATGATAAAAAAAGTACAATTTAGTTTAAACAGAGATGTTTGCCAAACTAAGCCGAAATGTTAGTTTTACCCTCCTTCCATTGTGTGGACATTTTTGCCCTGCTGATTGTCAGTTGTTTGACTTTTTTGCCCCCAAAACCCTAACTTTGGCCTTCCCCTTGCTTTGTCCGCCGCCTCCCTCTCATTTTCTCCTCGCTTTCTTAACTGTTCATTTTCCTCTCTCTCTCTCTCTCTCTCTCTCTCTCTCTCTGTTGTTCTCTCTCTTTCTTCTCAGTTTTTGGGTTTTTGGTGTCCAAACCCTAACTTTCCTTCCTCTTGCTGTGTCAGCCCGCTCCTCTCTCATTTTTCACTATCTCTCTTTGGTGTTCATTCTCTTCTTATTTGGTCTTTGTTTGCTGTTTTCTCTCTCTTTTCATTTTTTTGGATTTTTGGTTTTTCAAACCCTATCTTTTGATTTTTTTTTTTTTTCCCCGTTGATCCTTCTTCATTTTCCACTTTCTCCATTTACTGTTGATGTTCTCTGATTTTTTTTTTTTTTGGTTGCGTATGATTGTTTTTTCGGAATCCTAAGTTTTGATTTTGGGTTTTTTTTTTTTGTTATTTCCAATTTAGGTTGTGTATTATTTTTCCCTTTTTTTATTATTGATCCATTTCTGTTTTAAAACTCTAGCATTTTATTTTTATTGTGTTGTTGGAATTTTTTTTCTCCCTCTGCTGTTGTTATTTTTTCCCTTTTTTTTTTGTTTTTTCCTTTTTTTTTTCAGCCAGTGTATTTATATAGTAAACAAAAAAAGTCTATTTT
Organism: Ficus hirta; assembly: GCA_038430175.1. Lineage (NCBI taxonomy): Eukaryota > Viridiplantae > Streptophyta > Magnoliopsida > Rosales > Moraceae > Ficus > Ficus hirta. Next base: position 5,346,949 of record CM076586.1, read on the forward strand.
GTTTTGTTTTCTTTGTTTCAGTTTTTTTAATATTATTTTTTTTTTTGGTTTTGTATTTTGTGCTACTGATCTCTTTGTTTTTTTTTCGGAACCTAGGTTTTGGTCTTTTTTTCTTATTTCCGTCATTCATCCCTTTTGTTCACTATTTATCTGTACTATTCACGTTCCTTTTTTTCCCATCCGTGTGTTTTTTTTTTTTTTAATTCTAAGTTTTGATTTTCGGTTTTTTTTTTCTTATTACTCATTTAGATTTTGCATGATTATCTTCTTTTTTGGTTGTTGTTCGATTTTTGTTTTGGAGGTATTTAGATTTTTATTATTTTCTTCGAATTTTTTTTTTCATCATTTGTTATTTTTTGGCCAAATTTTAGATGTCGAATTTTTGTTGTTGAGATTTAAGATTTAACTGTATTTGTTTATGTTCTTCTTATTTTGATTTTTTTTTTCCCAATTTATTTCTGTAGATGATTAAATAGAAATTATTTGTCTATGTTTTTTTTCCCTCATTATTCTTTTATCTGTTTTTTTAAGGATTTTTTATGGTTTTGTTTTTTTATTTTTTTACTTTGCTCTCCTTGTATATATATAATCAAAGAAAAGTAATTTCCATTTTATTTTTTCCTTTTGTTTTTTTCTTATTATTATTATTTTTTACTTGCATTTATATGATTGAGCATACTATGGAATCAAATGCAAAGAGCTAAATAAAAAAAATGGGGTATGTTTTTCTTTTTGTTGTATTTATTTCAGTAAGGTTTGTTTTCCCTTTTTTTTAGGTTTATATTAATTGATTTTGAGTTTTTGATTTTTGTTACTTTATTTCTCTAGATTGCAGTGGCAATGGTATTAAGGTGGCCGATTGGGAGTATGAAGCAAGATATTGAAGACTTTTCTCTCTATGATGTTTACATTTGTTCTTTTTTTTTTTTTGGTTTTTTCCCCCCGGGTAATAGTCTCTTGATTTTGTGTCCGAATTTTTTTTTTTTTTGTCTTTCTAATTTTGTCTCATATTTAATGTTTGTATTTAATCATTTAGTTAGATTTGAATGGATTGTTAGATTTTTCCATTACTCAATTTTTGGATTGTTCATGCAGTCTCTGTGGTTAGATATTTTACTCTATTTTTACTGATCTGTCCTAGGCATTTAATGCTTCTAAATTATTTTGCTTTGGTTGTAATTGTGCTATTTGCTATAGCTCTGTTATTTACAGTGTGATTATTAGTTTGACAGAGCTTTTTAACATATCTAAATCTGTCATTAATACTTCTAATTTCCTTTATTTCTGTAATCTGTTGTGAGTAAATGTGTTTTTATCCCTATACATATAGAAAATTTATTGTTTATCTCTTTTACCGACTTTTTTTAAGAAACTTTTTTATTACCTTATTCTCATATGTTATCATTACTACCTTTGTAAGACCTTTTTAACTGCTCTCCACTGCTCTCCTTTGAACCTTCCTTAATTGTTATTTAAAATCTTCTATTCTGCTATTTCTTATCTCCTGAAAATTAATTATTTTGACATCTTTATTTCTGTGCAAAGCTGCTCTTTTTATTAAGGTATTATTCTTATTTATGTCTTTTAATTAAAATTGATTGTTGCTTTATTATATTATAATCATCTGCCTTATAATTATTCTTATTATAATTATTCTTATTACTATTATAATGATGTTATAGAGGATTTAGTTTTGTTATTGTGTTTGCTTTTTTTTTTTTTTTGCTCCCGCTTCTGTTTTTTTTTTTTTTTTTTTTTTCTTTCCAGTAGAACGTAAATAATTTTTTTGTGTGTGGATGTTTTGTCAATATTATTCTTATTATAAGTTAGATGATTATATTATATGATTTAGTAATTTTTTTTAACTGCTGTGACTATTACTGTTGTTGTGATGAATGTTTGTTTGTTTTTTTTTTTTTCCTTCTCTGTTTTTCTTTTCTTTTTTTCATATTGTAAATGTATTTTAAAAAAACTTTTGTCAAAAAATTTTAAGATGCTATGATGATCTCTATTTATATATATTATAATTCATATACCAGATACATTATTTAATTTGGTATATGTTGCTAAATATAATATCATTGACAATATATATTGAATAACTATTATATGTTATTTGATAGTCTTTATTGTTGCTGTGAATGTTTGGGAATTATGATGTCTTTGTCCTTCTCACAATAAAATCAGATTGAAGATGTTACTGTTTTGCTTATTTTCTTTACTGTTCAGTGTTTTCTCATTTTTCCTATATTTACTGTTTTCTGTCTTTGGCGTTTTCTGTCTCTTCTCATTTTTTCTATTTCTGTTTTCCAAACTTCAGTTTTTGGTTCCCTTTCCTGTCTTTGCCGGTTATCCCTCATTTTTTATTCTCTGTCTTTACTGTTTACTCTTTTCTTATTGTTTCTTTCTTCTTATTAAATTTTTTTTTTTGTACATGTTCCCAAACATTTCACCTGGTAGCTACTAAAAACAAGGTTAAACTACATTTTAGTTATTCTTGATAAATATTCTTATGATACAAGAAATCTGAGCTTAGTCTAATAATTTTTAGTTTTGTTTTATTTTTGTAGAAAATGTTTTGTATAAATTTTTATAATTGTTGGGGTTAGACTTCGTCTTCCCTTTACGACGTTAGCTTCTAACAGTTTGTCTAACGAACGACGAACGTCTTACTTTTGGGCCGGACCCAATTGTTAATTTTGCTTTATCATGGGCAACAATCGATCACATAATTGGACCAGACCCAATCCATTCCGTTCAAGCTCGAACGATGATCGCTCGTTTAACATGGGCCGGACCCAGTTAACAATTCTAATTCATTACAATATAACGCTCGTTCACATTCGAACGTCGAACCAACAGATCAAACGCGATCTCTATATAATTTACGAACGATGGATCACAATAATAAATACATGTGTCTTAGTCATCGTTCGTCGCTCGTTTGACAGATTAAGACCTCTCTCTTATAATCGTCAAACTCAATATCAACAACGATATTACATCAATAACCGCCAAGCCCATTGTCCGAGATTAAGGTTTACCCTGGTAACCGTCTGTTCAAAATCTCCAATGGCATGCTTACACGTGTCCCAGATGACAATATCTGAACTGCCATGAGCAGTTACGGGCTCAGGCCCATCTTCCTCTATAAATAGAGGAAGACCCCCCCACGGAAAGGGGTTGTGAATCTCTGTCTTTCTTCTGACATTTTTCACAGAACATACTCTCACTCTGTCAAGATTTCTCCAGAAATCATCTTCAGAATTCTCAAGTCTTCATTGTACTCATAAACATTCATATATAGTGAAATTACTCACCGACAGAGGACGTAGCACTTAGTTGGGCGAACCTCTCTATTTCTTGGTGTCAATTTGTTTTATGCTTTTCTTTATTTTCATTTTCTGACATGAAAATATGTTCTTACATTGCTTTATTAAATTTCATTACGATATCCAAGAGCCCAGTTAATTAATTACCATATTCTTTGCATTTAACTTTTCTGTTAAATTTTGACTGTAGAAAACCGGCATCTACAATAATGTTTTCCATGGCATGTATATATTAAATTATTTATTTACATTAGTATATATATGTGATTGTCTATACTGTAGGTTCATTTTTTCCTCCCATTATCTTGCTATCTTATTGTTATTTTTGCTTATTATTTTCTTTTATAATTTGATATAATTTTTTTTACCATTTTTATTGCCCGGGGGCTTCTTTTTTTTTTTTTTTATTAGATAGTTGAATGCTTGGATTTATTACAAGAATTTATGTATATAAATGTCTTTACAATTACAAATATTTGTAATTTTTGTTGTATGCTTTAATTTTTTATATTATGTAATGTTTGTAATTTTCATTGTATGGTTTAATTTTTTATATTATGTAATGTTATTGTCGAATATCAAATTTTTAGTTTATACAGATTTCTATTTTTTTATAAATTTATATTATAAAAAATTGCAGTTTATAAACAATGTAGATAATTTATCATCTTCATCAATTATTCTAAACTGTAAATAAATGAATGTAAACAAATAAAATTTCATATTTGTTTATATACTTCTTTAAAATTTCCTAAATTTTTGGCTTCAATGATGCAATATGTCTAATACATTGAAGTTAAAAACAAATTTACAAATAGAAATCTTATACATGAATCACATAAAAATATGTCAGTTTAGATTAAAACAATTTATTATATAAAAGCATGAATTTGTTAGAAACATTTGACAAACTGTATAATTTACAGTTTCACACTTATATAAAAAACTAAAATTGTGTGAAAATAGTAATAGCAGCAAAGAAAAACAACCAAAAAAAAAAAAAAAAACTTCTCTGCTTATGGATAGTTTATTATTGTAGTGTAAAATAAAGCATATGTATTTATTTTTTACTATTTTAGTATTATTTTTATTATTTTTATATTTTTAACTATAAAAAAATTACAAAAATTAAATAATATGCGAAAATAATAAATTATTGAGTAAAAAAAATTAGAAGGGAAAACAAAAAACAAATTAATACAATTAACTTATAGTTATAACAGAAATAAAACAATATGCGAAAATGATAAAATATTGCGTCCAAAAACAATTAAGAAGGAAAAAAAATGAATAAATACAATAAAAAATTATATTAACACAATTAAGTCATGATATTAAAAATAAAGAACAACTTAAAATATTAAAATTAAAAAATAATTTGTAAAAGTTTGTAATTATAAAACTTTTATAAATTTACAATAAAATTAAGAATTAAAAATTGAAATTATAAAAGAGAAAACTATATTTTATTCAATTTTTTCGAATTATAAAAAATAAAATTGTATATATAAAATAATATGTGAAAATTATAAAATATTGAGTTCATAAAAATTTGCTAACAAAAAAAATTATACAATTAAAAAATAAATTAATACAATTAAATTATAATATTAAAAAATAAAGAGTAAGCAAAAAATTAAAATTTAAAAATTGTTTATGAAAATTTGAAAATATAAAAGTTGTATAAAATTATAAAAAAATAAAAAAAAATAAATTTATAATTCTAACTAAATTATTATTTATGTCATACATTAATATTCCTATATTTATTTATTAATTCAATTAGTTTTTTTTGTATTTTTTATTTATTTATTTAAGTGATTGAAAATTTTTAAATTTTTGAATTTTAATATTTTTACTTTTATTTATTATTTATAGTTTTTTCATAAGAATATATTATTTTAATTTGCTATAATGCTAAAAAATTTTGCACTTAATATTTTATTTTATTTCGTAATATTATCTTTTTATTGTCTAACTTTTTTTTTTTTTAACATAATGCTTAATTGGAGTTTTTTTTTTTACATTTATATCTATAATTTCTATTTTCTAACAATATTTCATGCTATTGTATTTCTGATTTATACTATTAAAAAAAAGGATGGAAAAAAATCCTGACAAAGACGCTGATTATTCAAGGTAATTAAAGCGTCAAAAGAATCAAAATTATATAAATAATAATGAAGCATCTACATCAAAAAATCTATGTTTTTTAAATAATTAGTTTGAATAATCTAATACAGAAATTATTACTGATTATCGAAATAAATTTATGCAATTATCTTCAATTTATAACACCAATGAAGGAACACCAAATCTATTTTTGAAAAATTATAATTTGTCATCATTTGAAAAAAGTAATTCCTTTATCCTAAATCTTTTCTTTATTTTTTGTATAATTATTAATATAAATAAAAAAATTTTCTAACTTTTCCAAATTTTTTTCCCTTTGATTTTTCAACATGATTTTTTTTTTTTTTTTTCAGATCCAAACGATGAATATATAGATATTGGAGATTGTAATTGTACATGTCAATATTGTGGAGCATTATTTTGAAAAAATGAACAAACACGAAATACAAATCCACCAAAATATTTTTTATGTTGTCAAAACGGAAAAATTAACATACCTTTAAATAAAAAAAACACCACCAATTTTAGATCATCTATTAGATTATTATGGAGGACCTTTAAGTTCAAATTTTAGAAAAAATATTAGAATTTATAATTCTATGTTTGCTTTTACTTCATTTGGAGCAAATATTTAGTCAGATATTAATAATTCATTAGCACCATATATTTTTAAAATTTCTGGTCAAATACATCAATTAATTGGATCTTTACTTCCAATTAATAATAATCCCCCAAGATTCGCACAATTATATATTTACGATACGGAAAATGAAATTCAAAACAGAATAGCTACACTTCCAGATACTAATAATTTAAATGAGACAATAGTTGAAAAATTAGTTACAATGTTAGATAAAACAAATAGATTAGTACAACTTTTTAGAACTGTCAGAGATACTTATAAAAATAATCAAATACCATCAATGAAATTGAGATTACTAGGAAGATGACAAGGAGATAGTACACAATATGATCTTCCAATTTCAACAGATATAGGTGCTTTAATTGTTGGAGATATTGGTGAATATAAACATGGAAGAGATACTATTATTCATAATCAAACTGGAGAATTACAAAAAATCAATAAACTTCATCCATCTTATATAGCATTACAATATCCATTATTATTTCCTTATGAAGAAGATGGATATAGAATCGATATAAGCTGGAATCCAAATTTTGTTGGTAAACAACTACGTAGACATCGAATATCAATGAGATCATTTTATGCTTTTCAATTTCAACAACGAATACAACAAGGAAATACATTATTTAGATCTGGTCGACTTTTTCAACAGTATATTGTAGATATTTATGCTTCTATTGAAGAAGATTGTCTAGACTATATCAAACAAAATCAAAACAATTTAAGATCTGAAATATATAAAAGGTATTCAAGATGCTATAATTAGATGTGATACAGATGCACAAGCAATTGGAAAAAGAATTATTTTACCATCATCTTATACAAGCAGTCCAAGATATATGATTCAAAATTATCAAGATGCAATGGCAATTTGTAGACATTATGAAAATCCTTATATATTTATAACATTTATATGTAATCCTAAATGACCATAAATTAAAAGAAATTTATCAATAATTCCACGACAAAAAACTGAAGATAGACCAAATATCATAAGTAGAATATTTAAAATTAAATTAGATTACTTATTAAAAACAATAAAATCAAGAGTAATTTTTGTACCCATAATAGCAGGTTAGTTAATTTATTTTATATAATAAATAAATAAATATATTATTATTATAATGTTTTATTTGAAAAAATAAAAAACTAACATTATTTTCCCCCCCCCTCCCTTTTTTTTTTTTTTCAGATTTATATGTGGTTGAATTTCAAAAACGTGGTTTACTTCATTGTCATATGTTATTTTGCTTATATCCTAAATATAAATACCATGATCCATTACAAATAGATAAAATTATTTCTGCAAAAATTTCAAACCCAATAATAGATCCTTTAGGCTATAAAATTATTACTGAATTTATGATACATGGACCATATTGATATGCAAAAACATCTGCACGATGCATGAAAAATTCAAAATATTCAAAAAAAATTCCCAAAACAAATAAAAAATAATGAAACAACTATTGAAGAAAATTGTTTGGTAAATTATCGTCGAAGAGATACAGATTTCAATGTTATTAAAGAAGGAATAAAACTTGATAATAGATATGTTGTTCCCTATAATCGAACTTTATATTTAAAATATTCTGCACATATTAATGTCGAAATATGTTCTCAATCTATGCTTATTAAATATTTATTTAAATATTTAACAAAAGGTCCAGATAAAATAAGAGCCGTTATTGAAGATAATATTATTACTGAAAATAATGAAACAATAAATTATAAAGAAGTTGATGAAAGAAAATCTTATCTTAATTGTCGATATATTACACCTTATGAAGTAATTTGGAGAATATTCGAATATTCAATACATCATAGAAATCCAGCTATTAAACGTCTTTCTATTCATTTATCAAATATGTAAAATATTACATTTCATTAAAATCAATATCTACATAATATAATACGACAACCACAAATTGAAAAAACAACATTAATAGAATGGATGGAAATAAATAGAACTGATGAAGATGCTCGATAACTTACCTATATAGAATTTCCAACAAAATTGTCTGGAATAGCAAAGATAAAATATGGACTCATCGACAAAATGGACATATTATAGGACGAATATTTTATATTCATCCAAGTTCTGGTGAATTATACTATTTAAAATTATTATTAAATCATCAAAAAGGTTCAACAAGTTATAAATAACTTCGAACAGTAAACAATATTATTTGCCCTACAAATCAAACAGTCTGCCTTGCATTAGGTTTATTGGGAGATGATAAAGAATGTAATGAATCAATAGAAAAATCATAATTTTGGTCAATCTACACAACTTCGTCAACTTTTTATTACAATACTGTTATTTTGTAATATTTTTGATCCGATAAAATTTTTACAAAAACATTGGAAATTAATGTGCGACTATATTTTATACAAAGTAAAAATCTTATTTAACAACCCAGATTTTCAAATTCCTGAAAATGAATTATATAATTTTGTATTGTATGAATTAGAAAAATTATTAAATTTAAATTCATCTTCTTTATCATATTATAATCTTCCACTTCCAACTGGATCATTAATTGAAGATTTAAATAATAATCTTTTAAGAGAAGAACTTAATTACGACAAATATAAATTTAAAAAATAAAATTTTAACTTAGTACAAAATTTAAATCAAGAACAACAATTTATTTATAATCAAATTTTAGAAGCAATTGAAAGGAAACAAGATAATTTATTTTTCATATATGGCTATGGTGGTACAGAAAAAACATATTTATGGAATGCTATTATTAGTAAAATTAGATCAAATGACGAAATTGTATTAGCTGTAGCATCATCTGGTATATCATCATTATTATTACCAAAAGGCCGAACTGCACATTTAAGATTTCGCATACCACTTTCAATCGACAAATTTTCAACCTGTCAAATCAAAAAATGTACTCAACTAGCAAAATTAATTGATAAAACAACATTAATATTATGGGATGAAGCACCTATGACAAATAAATATTGTTTTGAAGCTTTAAATAAAACATTGCAAGATTTAAGAAATGACTTTAATCGTCCTTTTAAAGGAATGACAATCATATTAGGTGGTGATTTTAGATAAATATTACAAGTTATTCCAAATGAAATAAAAGAAAATATAATTGATGTAACTATAAACAATTCTTATTTTTGTCCATATTTTCGTATACTTACCTTAACAGAAAATATGCGATTAAAAAAATTTAAATATTGTATTGATGAACAAATATAAATTAGTGACTTCTCTGAATGGATTTTAAATATTGGTAATGAAATATCAGATGAAATAAAAGATACAGAAAATGAAGATGCTACTTGGATTAAAATACCAGAAAAATATATAATATCATATAATACATATTTTATTCAACATATTTCTACCACAATATATGAAAATTTTAATAATAATTTTAACAATATTGATTATTTAAAACAACGAGTAATTGTTACACGTAAAAATAAAACAACTAATGCAATAAATAAATACTTATTAAACTTAGTATCAACAGAAACAATAATTTATTATAGTTATGATACTATTCTTTTATCATCTGGAAATCTTGACGAACTACATCTTTTATGAATAGAGTGATGATAGCGGAGCTCCGAGCCTTAGATCCATATCAAAATCAGGTATATATTTATTACTTTCTAATTATAAAATATAATTTAATAAAAAATTTTTTCCAAATAACAGGACAAAAAATTTACTACAAAGGCAATCATCATTGAAATTGGTGCACAACAAGGTTGGTTTTACAATGCCTGTCTACGCTGTTACAGACGTGTCAAACAATCAGGGACTTCATGATGGTGCGATACTCATGCATATTTAACGACAATACCAATCAGCTGGTAATATTCTTCACTTTTATTATAAAAAATTAATAAATAACTCTTAAACAATAAAAATTTTACTAAATTTTCATTATTTATAATAGGTACAAAATTAATGCTCGAATCGAGGATAGCACTGGCGGAATGAATATTGTCATGCTTGGAAAAACAGTGCAATTACTGGTAAATAAATCTTACTCCATACTAACAATTCAAGATGGATACACTGACCCAAACATCATTCCCCCTCTCCTCGATCAACTTAAAGGCATGTCAAAAATATTTTCGATTCAATTTCGTCCGAGAGGTGCTTTTATTGATGCAACAGTTGTTAAAACTTTTGACGACGATGAATCGCAAATATTATTGTCTACACCACCAACTGAATCCCCAAAAGATATCCCACCACCACTAGCATTTTTGGATCCAAAAACACCACTACCAGAGACAAAAAAAAAGTGCAAAAAAATAACTTTTTCTCACCCAACCTATAGTAGAAGAAATTGAATCAAGGTACATTACTATTCATAATTTGTTTCAAAATTTTTTTATTTCTTTACTACACATATATATACATAAATTATAAATAATTATATAAATATACTCATCATTATTTCAGCCCTCAGCAACATCATTCCTCAACAGAAATTCAAACATCTTCTGTTGACTAATCCAAAAAACGAAAGGAATCAAGGTATAATTATCTTTTATATAGAATTATATATTATATAATTATACTTATTTCAATTTTATTTATAAATATAAAATAAATATTTTTTTTCCATGACAGATTGGAGGAAAAGCTGAAGAAAATTAAACATGGTTGATAACATTTCAGCGGAAAATGTTTCATTTATAACAACTTTATTTGTAAACATATATCTATATATGTTTGTTTGTATATATAAGTCCAACATTTTAATGTAAATTTGAATCTAAATACTCTAATATTATAATAGTAAGTACTAAAAAAAATATACTGATCATAACTATATTATTTATCTTAACTAACTACTTTTATTATAGGGTTAATTTCATTAATAGTACCTGTAGGAATTTTATTATTAAAAATAGTATCACTTTTTTTTTCCTTCATTACTAGCACTTAATATGGGACCCAGCAGCATTTAATGTATATCAAATTACGGGTTTACCCTCATCTCCTACCAGCTCAAATCTCCCTCTCCCTCGCATGGCCCAAAATTTTTTTTCAAACCAACATCTACAGTGTTTTAGAGAGAGAAAACTGAAATCTAGAGAGAGAAAGAGTTGCCACCCACCGGAATCTTGTTTTTTTTTTTTCACTTTTCCGCCTAGTCCCACACCCATTTTGAAACCCAAATCTTCATATAATAGAGAGAAACTTCCATCTAAAGAGAGAAACTTCCATTTAGAGAGAGAAACTCTCACCGTCGGAAAAAAAAAAAATTTAACACTTCCATTTAACCAAAAAAAAAAAAAAAAAACAAAATCTAATATTTTTGGTCATTTTTGAGTAAAGGTTATTCCTGTTATGACTACCCGGTCATAATAGTTATGACATATGTTTAAAAAATTTAAAAAAAAAATCTAATATTTTTGACAATTTTTGAGTACAGGTCATAACAGTTATGACCACACTGTTATAACTGGGTGGGCATAATATGAATGACATTTACTGGAAAATGATCAAAAATGTTAGATTTTTTTTAAAAAAAATTTTAGACATAGGTCATAACTGTTATGACCGAGTGTTCATAACAGGGTGGTCATACGGGTGGTCATAACTGTTATGACTGATACTTACATAAAAAGTGGTCATAACGGTTATGACCACATGGTCATAACTGTTATGACCGAACTTATATGCCAATGATCATAACGGTTATGACCACACGGTCATAACTGTTATGACCGATACTTATATAAAAAGTAGTCATTACGGTTATGACCACACGGTCATAACGGTTATGATCGATACACTTAAATGCAGGTGGTCATATCGGTTATGACCAACGGTCATAACTGTTATGACCAACGGTCATAACTGTTATGACCACCCGGTTATAACTGTTATGACCGATACTTATATAAAAAGTGATCATAACGATTACGACCACACGGTCATAACGGTTATGACTGATACACTTAAATTCAGGTGGTCATATCGGTTATGACCACCCGGTCATAACTGTTATGACCGATACTTATATAAAAAGTGGTCATAACTGTTATGACCGACACACTTACATGAAGGTGGTCATAATATTTATGACCACCCGGTCATAACTGTTATGACCGATACTTATATAAAAAGTGGTCATAACGGTTATGACCGTGACGATCACACGGTCATAACTGTTATGACCGACATACTTACATGAACCCAGTCATAACTATTATGACCGATACTTATATAAAAAGTGATCATTTTTATAATGACCGGATGGTCATTTTCGTTGTGACCGTGTTTGACCAATACGAAATCGTATTGACTGTAGGCACAGAAGTTATAACCGTATTGACCATCTGGTCATTTTCATAATGACCGTCCCCATGGTAATACCAAGAGTCATTTTTTTAAAAAATTACATATTTACCTTCATCTCCCACCCGCCCAAAAGTCACTCTCCCTCGAATACCCTAACAAAAATTCCGAACCAGCCTCTACAGTATTTTAGAGAGAGAAACTCTGATTCTAGAGAGAGAAAGCTTTGCAACCGCTCGGAAAACTACTTGGAAACCGTCCTAAACCAGCCCGAGCACCCTTTACTCAAAAATAACCAAAAATGTTAGATTTTGTTAAATTTTTTTTTTGTTAAATGGAAGTGTTAAAGTTTTTTTCCGATGGTGAGAATTTCTCTCTCTAAATGGAAGTTTCTCTCTCTAGATGGAAGTTTCTCTCTATTATATGAAGATTTGGATTTCAAAATGGGTGGGGGGTTAGGCGGAAAAGTGAAAAAAAAAATAAGATTCCGGTGGGTGGCAACTCTTTCTCTATCTAGATTTCAGTTTTCTCTCTCTAAAATACTGTAGATGTTGGTTTGAAAAAAATTTTGGGCCATGCGAGGGAGAGGAATATTTGAGCTGGTAGGAGATGAGGGTAAACCCGTAATTTGATATACATTAAATGCTGTTGGACCCCATATTAAGTGCTAATAATGAAGGAAAAAAAAAAGTGATATTATTTTTAATAATAAAATTCCTACAGGTGCTATTAATGAAATTAACCCTTTATTATATAAAATTCAATTTTTTCTTTTCTTTTTTTTCTTACATTCCCATTCTACGCACGGATATTAAACTCGTTTGTACTATAACTGGTTACTTTTTAGATGCTTTTATGGCCAACATTTTCAAAAGATGCCAAAAAGCTCACTTTAAGTTAAGCACCCCCATCCCTGCTCTTCCCCCTGTTTTTAACTTTTTTGTCCTGCTAGTCATTATGTTCACGAGTCTAAGAGGTTTAGCAGTATTAACTGTAGCTAATTTCCACCAAGGACCAAAAAAAAAAATATATATTATTAAAAAAGGAAAGGAAAAATAAAATAGGTAGCTGATAAACATATTTGACACTTCAGCAGGAAAGCTTTAAATGTCAACTTTGAAGAATAGCTTAGCCTTCAGGTCAGAATGCAGGATTTGCTTTCTTGTACCCTGGTTCGCACCCTGTTTTTCACCATCCGTTCAATTTTTTTTTTCCTACTTTTTGTCTACAATGTTCTCGAGCAAAAGTATGAATTTATTGTTTGAATTGTAAATTTAAACCTATGATCTAAACTAAGTCCGGATATGTTTGGAAAGAAGGAAAGAAAATCGAAAGGAGAGAGTAGTAGATCGCCTAAGTGAGGGAAATACGAAAGGAATGAGATATCCTCTCTTATATTGTTTACTATGCAATCCTTCAAACAATCTCTCCAATTTAGAAGAGATCAAAATTAAGGTATTTTGAAATATTTGAAGTCCCTCTAATCCCTTCTCTCCTCTTTTCTCTCATACCAAACAATCATTAATGTCAAAATCCTTTCACTAATCTCTTCACCTTTCTCCTTCCTTCTACTTTTCTCTCCTACCAAATGCACGTGTTACATAGATTTAAGATATCCTACAACAAATTAAAAGAGATCAAACCATACAATGCAGATCCTTGAAATAACTCCTGAAGATTGTCCTGATCAGGATAGGATGTGACATAGAATAAATAGAATCTTACAACTTATGGAGAAAGACATGCACAAATAACAAGTTTCTGTTTCACTAGGTAGTCCCACGGACTTGAACATGTTGGAATATAGGTAGGCTATATAATTCTACATTTGAAAACTATGGAAATAAGGTTTTTACACCAAATTGCAGCTAGAAGGATTTTTTTTCCCCTCCAGTTCAACAGAGTCACTTCAAGTTCTCCTGAGCCACCTAAATACAAGCCTACATTAGTTATGGCAAGTAAGAAATACTACTGTTCACACTTCCCACATAAAATAAGTCAAAACCATGCCATAATCTTCCAATCTTAATGTTAGAAATTAGGAAGCCATTTACCAATTAACTCTTCTAGACTACAAGAATTGAAAACAAAGGCTAGTGACCTTTTGCATTTTCCAATTCTAGATCCTCTTGCATCTTGCAAATTTTATAGTTACCACCAATACCGGGATATAATTATTCACAAATTCCCAAAGTCCCAAAATTTTAGCTTGTAGTAAAGCGTCATGTAGCAGTCCTAGGTTGATAGCACATTGGTTTTTATCCCCATCAAGTTCCCTCTTCTCTCTTCGAAAAGCAAATGATCACCCATTATACTCTCCTCAAAACGCCCCATTTGTGCTTGAGATCCATGGGCTACAATTCTACCAGCTGCGTCGCCCATTGCTCTAACACTGCTATTCTCCAACCCACTTTTAAGCCAAGCAAGGTTGCTTATGTCCGTCGCAATTGCAGCAAGTTCAAAACTTGGAAACGCTGGAGGCTCAGAAAAGTCAACAAATTCTGGCCCTAACAGAGAGCTTCGAGCATTCTTACCATTTTGCTTTCCGCAGCAACCAAGGCCACATTGGTGAGGCACGGACCTCCCACTGCATTCAGCTTTGAGCAATTTGAAAATTTCAGTATCAGCTATTGATGCTTGAACCAGAGGCCCTTGCATCGGGACTGGCCTTCGGAATGATGAAAAAGGTTCTTGGCCATCTAAAGGGTTATATACACTGAAAGCACTAACACGTGCCACTGGTCGAAAGAGCGTTTGTGGCTCTTGTACTTCATGAATAAAATGACCTTCTGTGGGCAGCCGGAATTCATTCTGATCAACCATAAGCTCCACAGTAGCAAGATCTCTTCCTTCCATGGACTTGAATGAATTGACATCACCACAAGACATGGTTTCTTCTGATGATGCTTTGGTTTTGTCTATGCTTACATCTTCCCCAATATTGCCAGGTTCTAACTTAACTTTTTCAAGCTCTATACAGCGACGCCTCAGGGTGGAATTCCAGTGATTCTTAATAGCATTATCTGTTCTCCCCGGTAGAAGCCTAGCGATGGCAGCCCATTTGTTTCCATGAATTGCATGGGCTGCAACTATGATCTGGTCCTCCTCATCTAAAAAAAAAAATAGTGGTATCAGCCTTGAAAGTTTCATAGAAGAGTGCATAGGGAATATCAGTAATTCGCATGTTTCACAACTTGTCTGTAAAGCATTAACATGCTGACAAATAATCATAGACATTGCATCGGACAGAGTAGCATAAATGGAGAACGATGAAACTCTTCACAACAATCCTTACATCGTAGTCCAAAAAAAAGAACCTGAGGTAGTAAACTATATACAAATTGATTTACATGATTTAGCCAATCTCTATCGATAATTCTAGGATAACACCGTGAGCAATGTCATGATGAATTGCTTGTTGACATTAGTGATTCTACGTTCTGGCATTAACTAACACCAGCTTCTTTTTTTTATTGTTGAATAAATGGTGGTGATAGGTATCAGTACATGCAACAAGACATCCCGACTAAGTCGGCATCCTTTTAGAACCCTCATCATCTACCTGTGTGCCTTACATATACCCAATATATGTAGTACCAGCGTCTTACATGTGCCTAACATTCCAAAAGCGATGTAGAATAAATATTTGTGATTTCTACTTACTCTCTCTGCCGCCTGTTACACTGCCAGATTTAGGTAGAAGTTATATAGATTGACCGTTGAAATATACAAAAAACTCATAGCTAAATAAGAAAAAACTCGGTGAGAGCTAAGCCTTGAAAAAATCTACTGGGAGTATTGGCTTAAAAAGTTTATTTGCAAATGCTCGAAATAAAAATCATAAAATCAATGGAGATTTGTGAATATATATAGCATAAAAAGCATGAAGAACACAAAAGGATGAACAAGAAGCCCAAATGAATTATAAAATAAAAATATAATTATTAAGTTAATATAATTTATAGTTTTTATAATATAGTTTTTATAATCTTTTGAGTATTATTTAAAATTCATTATTATTTCGTATTACACTAATTTATATATTGATAAAGCAAAGATAAATAATTATACCAAAACCAGTATTTGATCTGAATCAGAAAAAAAACCTAACTTCAATTGGCCATTTTGTCCCCAATAGACAGTCCACAAACTTTGCAACATCGGCCCGATTGAATAGCAGGTTGCATTTGAATTTTTTAGAATGTTGCCATCAAATTGAATGTACAATCAAAATGTAGAATTTGAATTGTGCATTCAAATTAAACGTGTGATTGGATAGTTTTATTAAAGGTAAACATTAAAAAAATGTAAAGGTAGAAAAATGAGTGTGATATGAACTTCTAAAAAGTAAAAATTCCAATTTCAATTTGAGTTAATTGTTGTGAATAGTGAAACTACTTCAATGTTTGACCACCAACCAAACACACATTGCATTAAGCGTAAAAAATCCAAATTGAGATGGTGATCCAAACAAGGGCCTAGATTGTGATATGCAACTCAAATGCCTAACTTTCTGGACACCCCTTATCTACATGTCCGCATAAAATTCGAGATTTCAAGGTCTTTCAGATGGAACTGAGAATAAATAATAGATTACAGAGTAGAAAAACACAAAAAACTAACAGGGTGCTGATACTAGACATGAAGTAATGTCTCAAAACTGTTCCAATACTTTCGCAGACGTGTAATGTGATCTTTCCTTCATCGTTCTGCAGCAGAATTCGATTCGAACGTCTCATATTTTAGCTCAAATAGTATACTAAACACACACTTACACAACAACGTGAAACGTGAACGACCTTATTGCACAGAGAATTAAGAATGGATCAAATCATAACAATCCAAAATTAGTCTGCATAAACGAACTTGAACACAGTAAAATCAGCTCTAAATCGTAATGCCAGACTAATTTCGAACTAAGAAATTTTGTATGAGAAAGGCAAAACCCTTAATTTTGAACGAAAAGAACCAAAAATCGGTAACGAAACAAATCGATCAAGAGCAAAACCAGAGCGAGAACAACGAAGCAGATAAACAAAATAAATAAATAAATAAATAAAAGAAAAAAAAATAAATAAAAGGTAAGGGACAACAAAAAAGAATTACCGGAAAAAGGCTTGCGTTTGACGGCGGGATCCAACTGATTACACCATCGGAGCCGGCAAGACTTCCCGGATCGGCCGGCGATTCCGCGGGCAATCAAGCTCCAATTTCTGGCCCCGAACTTGCTCACCAGGCGGCTGAGAATGGCGTCTTCCTCCGGCGACCAGGGCCCTTTCACTCTGTCTCTACTCGGTTTCTCTCCGCCGCCGGAGACACCTGCGTCGTCGCCGCTCCCGCCGCCCAAGGAGACGTCTTCGGCGTCTCCACCGCCGTCGATTTCAGAGGCAACGGTGAGAGCGTCGTTGGTTTCCATGGGAAATGGGTGTGGGTGTGGGTGTGGGTGTGTGTGTGTGCACAGTTTCTACCAGACTTAACGGCAAAGAGTGTTAGTTCGATGGAACGACAGCTGAATAGATTTATAGGGCATTTCTTTCGGGATTTTCCACCCCGCCGGTTTTTTCTTTTCTTTTATTTTTCTTTTCCCCCGCTAAGTGGTTTTCTTCAAATTACAGATATCTCCTTCGCTACTTTGGCACAAGGTGTGTATGGTCGGCTGGTTTTTTAGTAAAAACGACTAACAAAAAAATTTTGTTTTGAATGGTTTGGATTTTGGGTGATTGGTATTTTAGAGAAAAACCAAATAAGCTAAATTATGATTAACCGGTTCAATTTAGGTGGTTTAGGCTATTGAAATTTTATTTGGTTACATACATAATCTAATAATAATGGCATATCTCGTTTTATTAAAAATGTAAAATTCGAATCTTTTCGTCTCATATAAAAAAAATTAAATTTTCACACATATATATATATATATATGCACACGAGTTGTCCATTTATTAAAGATAATATATTACATTCAAAATCAGAAATAATTGTAGTTGTCCATACATAAATATAAAAAATTATTCAAAGTTCATTACCAAATTAAAAGAAAAGATCTAAAATTGATCATCCAATTTTTTAAAACAAACCAGCAACGATTAAAGTCACTAATACAACTAAATAACATGAAATAACACAATTAAAACTTATGGTTTATTTGAATGACATATTTATTTTGTATTATATTCGGATGTAATATATAGAATACAATATACATTATTATATTTGAATATAATATATAAAATACAATATACGTACAAATGTCCCTTTTATGTATTGAATTCAAATGTAATATGTGCTTAAGTTGTTTACATTTGAATAATCATTCTAATGTATATTAGTGAGTGAGAGAGAGAGAGAGAGTTGTGATGTAATTGATAAAAATAAATAGAATGAACGAATTGTATTTTGAGTTGATTTGCTATTCAGATATATTTGTAATTGAATCGAGTGTTAGGATTAGTGTCCTAAAGCGAAAATTCACTCATGGATTTTAGACATTTATTTGTTAATAAAGTTTGTTTGGTTTTTTTTTTTTTTTAATTCATCTAAAGTTTATCCTGGACACTTTTATTAATATAGATTTGTAACTAGCAAATGACATCAAAATTATCAGTATAATAACTTTGATATTATGCATGTTGGGAATGCCCTAAGAGTGAAATACATTTTAGTTGTATTTCATTTATTTTGACCTGATTAATAATATTTTTAAGGTTTTTTCATTACATCTTTGCTATATTGTCCTCATCTAGATTTATATGTTAAAGTAAATACAAACAAATATGGCTCATTGACTACTTTGTGTTTCAACTGTTAGAATATTGCAAGAATTGGATTTTTACAAGCGAGAAGACAACATTCTAAAATAAGTATTCTAAATCTATAGTCCATAGTATATGGTGTTAGAGTGAGCATTTAACTCATATGAAGACTATTATATTGTCTAAAGCCAATTTAGGAAATGGTTTGTCTTGACCATCTGGAGCGAGCTGACTCCCAAGTAAAGACGTAGATATATTGTCTAGTGGTGGTGATATATTGGACTGGACCAAAGTATAATTAATCTATTAGTCTGCTTGATTGAATTAATTCACTTTTGACATTCATTATGCAATGACCTTAATCCTAAGTAAATAAATTACTTCATGTTTATGACTTGTGCACTTCGATGTTCCAAAGGCTATAGTGTCTCGGAGTAGTAAGCAATTAGACTGGTTCGTTAGGTACATGACTTATATTCGATGTGAGCTTTGCTTATAGATATGGAATCATAGCTCCCTCCCATAAAGAGTAAAGCTTATCCTATTCATACATGATGTGAAACTCGACGAGACCCCGGGTCGTTTGCTGGGTAAATGACTAATTATTCATTTTGGGTAGATAATCATTTTCTTATTGCATGTATGTACTACTACAAAATGTGGATTATACGATGGAGTTTCCCCGACCTTTTTTAAAAAACGGTCATAGAAAGTACGCTAAAAATACAGCGCGAAACTGGGTTTCTGAAAACGATCGTGGAAGCTGAAGCTTCCACGACCGTTTTTAAAAACCATTGCGGAAGCTTTGTGAAATAGGAATTTTCACATTTTTAATTTAATGTTTTTTAAATTTTCGACCGTAGGTTTTAGAGCATAAATTAAAAAAAAAAGAAGAAAAAAAAAAAACTCTTATTCCCTCCCGAAACCCATTCTTTCTCACGCCTCTTTCACTCTTGCCTCCAATATCTCCCTCAAAACACATCTTCTCCTCCGTGATTCCTCCCTCCATTATCTCTCGCGTCTCTCCCTCTCTACCTCGCCTCCAATCTCTGCCGCCCTCCCTCCATTCTATTCGCCCTTCACCCTTTATCTCTCACCTCCAATCTCCACCGGCCGTGACTCCACCATTCATTCTCTCTTGCGCCTCTCCCTCTCTCTCTCTCGCCTCCAATCTCCGTCGCGACTCCTCCCTCCAATCTCTTCCTTGAAACCCACACTCTGCCGCCTATCCCACTACTGTGCCGCCCACACCCATGCCCTTAGAATTCGTAAGTCTCTCTTTCTCTTGCTCTCTCTTGGACCACACATATTATGATTTTGAAGACCATTTAGTTGATTGTGTTTGTGATTTTGGGTGGCTGTTAATTGTGTTTGTGATTTTGGGTGATTGTTTTACAGAATTTTTTTTTTTGATAACTTGATTATATTTTTACATATTACATGTTCGATAAAATACCTGATTGTATGATATTTACATGTTTGGGTGAGGATCAGTTTTAGATTGATTTAAAATGTTTGGGTGAGGATTTGGTTTAGATTGTTTTCTAAAAAAAAAAAAAGTGTTGTTTTTGTGATTGATGCATTTGCATAATACATGTTTGATAAAGTACTCGATTGTATGATATTTACGTGCTTGGGTGAGGATTAGTTTTATATTGATTTAAAATATTTGGATGAGGATTTGGTTTAGATTGTTTTCTAGAAAAAAGTATTGATTTTGTGATTTATGCTTTTACATGTTACATATTCGACCTAATTAAGTTGTAAGTATATTTTTATATTCCAAATTATGATTTGACGTTACATTATTCTTATTTTAATTGTTTTAAACTTTGTTAAATTATTAGGACACTTAATGACTAGAAGATTTTGGTAGGGAAAGGAGTAAGAAACCAAAGCAGCTATGAAACATTGATTGATACTGTTCGAGGTCCTCAACAAGAAGGTTATGTTGAATGCGGATATTTTGTTTTAGCCTTTATGCAAGAAATAACCTTGACTCTCAATGGGTTATCCTTACTTTAAACTAAGGATTTTTATACTGACGTTGAGATGAGTTTAGTAAGGTAAGAATGGGCTAATTTTGTAATGCGGTTTGTCCAATATAGTTAGAAGACAAATATATAAATTTTGTATGTAATGTATATTTTTGTAATAATTGTTATACATTGTGACACAAAATTAATTAAAGATTAGCTATTATTTTAATCTGGACTGTGCAATGGATACCACATGGGATTATCATCTGGCAAAACATTTTTTAGAAATTCTAAAAGAGCCGTGAACTAGAATTCGTCCACCCTCCCGACGTTTTCATGTTCCATACTTTAACCAATGCTCCTAATTTTGTATATTTTGTACACCCGACATATAAGGGCGTCTCAACATCATTAATCATTGCCTTAAGTAACTCGAGACGGTGCACAAACTGTTCTTCCAAATCATTTATCATATCAAACATATTATCACCAACGTATTCCTCAATAATAGGCTCTTTACCTTTACTCGTCGATGTATTTTTAATATTGAAAAAATATTCACATGTAAATACCATGTTTGGTAAGAATAAATGATCTCATATGCACGCAAATGTCAACTAACATCATCAATGGAATAAGATCTATGATTTCCATAAATTTCACAAGGACATGGAATCTTATCATCTTGTATTCGAGCTTTGGCAAATAATAAAAATTCTTTAACACCATTTTCATATGTTTTAGACAATCTACCAAACCACATCCATTTCTTATCCATGATTTGTAACTCCTAAATCAAAATATCAAAGTTTTATAAGTCAAAGTAAATATCAAAATGCATATCAAAATTAACATACATTGCACAATTAACTGAAAGATCCCAAAAAAAAAATTAAAATATACAAAACCTAAAATCATAAGACTAAATACGAGGGGAAAAAAGTTACTGATCACTTAAATTAACACCTATTGCACAATTAACTCAAAGATCCCCAAAAACAAAACTAAAATATACAAAACCTAAAATCATAAGTCTAAATATGGAGAAAAAATAACAAAAAGAAGTTAGTGAACACTTACAAGAGAGAAAGATGGATGGTAAATGGTGGTGGTGACGTTCAACTATGGTGGAGTAACTATTTTTGGAGTGTTCTAAACTGATTTTGGTTACTACAACTGCGGTGTTGATCAAGAAAAATGAGGGCAAGATTCGATCTTGTGAGTATTTGTCATGAAGATTCCACAACAGTTTTTAAAAAACAGTCGTGGAAGCCGAAGTTTCCATAACCGTTTTTTAAAAATGATCGTGGTATCCAAAGCTTCCACAACGGTCATGAAAACTTCGTTCTGGAATTTACATTTTGTAGCAGTGATACTGGGGATGATATGGATTCGATTAGGGGAGAATAGTTTAAATTTGTAATGCAATTCATTAAATATGATATGTTAACTTGTAATGTGGTTGATGATATTTATATTGATACAATGTAGCTATTATTTTGTCAATCCTATTCTAGGCCGTGTATTGGATAATACAAGGGGTTAGGCCACCTGTGGGAAATCATCAAAAAATACGAATTTTTGTTTTATTAATGTTGAACTTTAAACAACGGTTTTTCACCAAAACCATCATGTAAACCCCACTTTACACAACGGTGTCCTAAATAAACCGTCGTGTAAGGTTGGATTTACACGACGGTTTTGGTTAAAACCATTGTGTAAAGTCTTCGTATTAGCAAGTTTTGTTGTCTTATTTCTCTATTCGATAACGGTGTTAACCATCGTGGAATATCACTTAACCACAACGGTTTATTAACTATCGTGATATCTTAAAGCTTTCCATGATGGTGAATTACATGACGGTTGTCTAACCATTAGTTTAATCTATTTTTTATCATCGGTCTTTGACAATAAAACATAATCAACACTCACAAAAAGTTTTTTTTTTTTTTTAAGACTTTAACCCCCAAACTTAAAATACACATTGTTCTCAATCTGTAAGCAATCATGAAAATAAAAAGGTCATTGAAAACTTCCCTCATTGGTGCTTGGACTCATGAGTTGGCTCCTCATCTCCAAAGCTTGTACCTAGAGAAGAAAAACAAAGAAGAGAGTAATATGAGATTAATTATATTTATCTTTTATGATAAATATGAGATTAATTTAAATTAAGAGATAGATAACTTAATTATTTGGATAATTAATTTAAATATCTA
Organism: Ficus hirta; assembly: GCA_038430175.1. Taxonomy (NCBI): domain Eukaryota; kingdom Viridiplantae; phylum Streptophyta; class Magnoliopsida; order Rosales; family Moraceae; genus Ficus; species Ficus hirta. The sequence goes on from CM076586.1 coordinate 5,370,308, forward strand.
GATAATCTAATTTATATAAATATTTTAAATTAAATATGGTAATTATTCTATTTTGACTTGAAATTGAAACATAATCTTATTCTAGTCTATCTTGTGTAGGCGTTTTTGATGAGGATAAGGGAAGGAAAAGATTTTCTCTTTATTGATTTTTTTTGGATAATTATTACATAATTATTTAATTGAAATAAAGTTGTCATGATTTTATTTTGAATTTAAATTGGAGTTATGGAATATTATCCATGGTGATAAAATCATAGGATAATTGGAGATTAAAAATTTTGAATCTCCTAGTCCTATTTGAATTCAAATTTCACCCAGTTCATTCACTATAAATAAGACTCTAAGGGCTCCTAATTTATTTAGACCACAGACTCAAAGGTGAGTGAACTTATTATTATTCTCCCATTATAGCAATAATAAGCTGCAAGAGTTCTGGGGGGTTGGAAGGCGAAAGCTGCGCACGATACCGATCGAGAGACCGAGTGCCCACACACTCTACCGTCCGGGAATTAGAGAATAGTAAAGAAGGGTAGCTAGTTGAAGCTCTCTTTGATCACATCCTTTGGCATTCCTATTGTCTTCTTTCAAGGTATGTAGATTGTAGAATAATTTATTGTATATGGCAATATGAATTAGTATGATCTTAAGAAATTTTTTTAAAAAATTCTATTGCATAAATTACCCCTTTTGCCTACAATAATCTTTGATCAATTGATGAAAAATTGGAAAAAAGAAAGAAAAAAAAAAACAAAAAACAAAAAACAAAAAAACAAAACAAAATGGGAAGCCATGAGGGATTCGGATCTTTGTAGTCAAAGCAAAAACAAATTTGAACAAGGAGAAAAGAGGTATGTGGTGCATGCATGTAACCTCAAGTACGAGATGGGATGGTTTGTTTAGGCAATATGTCACAAACCAAGTACATATGAAATGGACCATTTGTCTTCTATGTTGTAGAACAAAATTTTCACACCAACCCTCCCCCCAAAGTGTCGCCATTTCAAGCTGGCAATCAACAAATATTTTTCACTTTTACTCCTCAAAAGACAGCCCCATTTAAGAAACATATTGGCTGAAAATAGACCCTAATATCTTATATCATTCTCAGACAAGTTAAGCTCAAAAACTTAACTCCTCTAGCCATCACCAAGCTCAAAAAACTACGAACACTATTCTCCATTTTCAACACCCCTCTAGCACCCTCCTTCCTCCATTTTTAAGCTTTAAGCAACCCTATTACCAAGTTCGAAGAAGTATGAAACGGAGATAGAGGACGTGTTACTAGAAGTAATCTAGTAGTTCTCTTTGTGTTTTAGTCATTTTTAGAGAACTTAAGCATGTTCCGTAATTAGAAAAAGGTTTCGAGAAGAACTTTGGAGGTCCGAGGTCTTAGAGAATCTACGGAGTATTTCGGTAAAATCTACTAACTTTATTAGAGCTTGTAGTTGTTGTGATAATATGACATGAGTTAGAAACTTTGGTATGAAAAATATATTATATAATAAGATCCAACAGAGGATAAGCCTCATTTAGGCTTTGAAATCACTTGATTTGCTTATGTATGTCTAAACTTATGTGCAAGTTGTAACACAAAACTGGAAAGAAAAGGAACCTCTGGGGTACAGTCTAGTCACGAATTTTATGAAATCCAAACCCCTTAAGTTTAAAATTTTGGATTATTAGTTATAGATCTAAAACTTGAATCTTTAAGCTTTCTAACAAGGTATCATGTATCTCAAATGATTAAACATGCAATTTTTGGTCAATTTTAAAAATTAAAACTATGAATCGAGATGCTTTGCTGGAACCCTGTACCAGCCATGAGATTTTCTATGTTTTGAGTTAGTAAACCATAATTTGTTTGCAAAATTATTTATGTCATATAAACTAGACATTATAAGTTTTCTATTGACATATCTTTTGTCTTATTCGAACTTGTAAGTGAATTGTTATGATTTTTCGATTTTTACCCATAAATCTGGGCATATGGTACATATATGAGAGCAATAGTAACAAAACCTCATTATATGGCATGTAAAGCTCAAAAACTTAAGAAAATAACTTTATAGTTGAAAATTAGACATCTCAAACTTTAAAATGAGCTATTATTAATTTAAACTTATTACCTCTTATAATTTATTATTTATTTTAATTAATTATTAATTAACTTTATTAATATAATTATATTTTGTTCTATTTTTATTATTTTATTAATTCATTTATTAATTAATTAATCAACCTACATCACCTTGGTGACTAAGAGTCACCTAAGTGTATACTCTTAAGTGGGTTTTCTTTCTTGGATTATTGGGCTACTAAGGCCGATTTTCACTAGTCGTTCATATTAAATTGGGCTAAGGTAGTCTCTTGATATATATCTAGTAATCCTCTAGTTTACTTATCTTAGCCTATCTAAAAACTTCTGACTCAACTCTAAAAGGTTAGGGTTTTTCAAATTTAATTGATCATACACTTAATGGTCAATTCATTTCATCATAATTATGTCCATATGTTATGACTTACTCTTATGTCATATTTTTAATATTTAATCACTTTGTTGGTGTGAGAGTTTAATTTGTAAGATTTATTTAAATTTATGTATGATTCCGTTAGACACTTAATGACTTGTTGAAAAGCTTGAAGTATCTAGTTTTTGTTCTTATAATTTATTTTCCAACATTTCAAGGATTTCAAACCTTAGTATAGACGTTTTCCTTAGTATCCCATAGTAAAATCTCAGTTTACTATATTTCAATCTAATGTTGTGTGATTTATTAAAAAATTATGTACTTATCTGTTTTACATGAACAATAGCTCATTTCGAAACTTGAGATGTCTAATTTACAACCATAATTCAAATTATGAGCACCAACTATATGATTTTCTTAGTTATGATTCTTCCACGTAAGTGTGTGTGTGGGCACATAGGGTAGAATCTTCGGTCAAGAAGCAATACTCATTTTCTTTTCCGTCTCTCCAATCTCAATCCTGAAAACCCTTATTTTTGTTGAGAATTTCAGATTTAGAAAAATAATGAATTTTTATCTCTCTTCTCCTCACAAAAAATGCAGATCTAAGGTTTGGTAGGTGAAAAATTGCTTCAAATTTAATCATGCGTTTGGTACTAAGGCTTCGATTATAGAATTTGAGTTTGAATTGATTGTGCGTTTATCGAGGCGTTTGAATTGCTTGAGTTAAAAAGTGTAAAAACTTGAAATGTGTTCGGAAAAAAAAAATCAATATGGAGCTTATTTTGTTCGTTTCGAAATTCTATGCAATTTTAAAAAAAAATAATCTCATTTGAATGTGTCTATGTAAAGTTATGAACTTTTAAAATTTGAGTTGCAAAACTGTATGAATAGTAAAGTTGAAGAAAAAAACAAAAAACAAAAATTGAATTGTAGAAGTTGGGTTTGGATTGGTGGTCCAAACACTTGCTAAATTCTAACATCCTATAAATATTTAGTTAATTAATTTTTAAAAATCATTATCTTTAATTTAAATAAAAGATTATCCATATCCATGGATAAATTTTTATTTATTTAAATTCAAATTTTAAAGAATATCTAATCCAAGAAATTTATTTGTCTACATTTTAATTTAAATTAAATTGCAGTATTTATCCAAAGATAATAACTTTCAATTTAGATTATTATTGCTCATTATCTTCTCCAAGATAATAATTATTCAAATTTTAAATAATTTTTATAATTAAAATACCTTACTGGTAAAATTAATTCATCCTGAAATTATCCAAAACAATCTAGAGACTACATCATCCTGTCACATGCACACAATCCTTAATTGGGGCTACATGTAGCCTGTGCCTACACTAGGGAAGGGGGGAGGTGACGTTTTGCTTTCTTATGTCCTTTTCGGGGCACTTCCGATACACTTTCGAATGATCACCAGAAATTATTTTCATGACTTTTTTTTTTTTTGGGAATTTATGAACTAGCAAGTGGACCCTATAAAAATATAAAATCAAAGTTAAAATAATACTAGCTAAATGAATTAGCCTAAATTAATTTATTCATATTATTAAACTGCATAACTATTTCACTAAAAGCATGAAACCAAGCTCTTTCATTTTTTATACTGAATTACGAAACCTCACTAATAGTTTTTTTGTCGATGACAGATATTGTGATGTAGAATCCCTATAGGATATTCATAATTGAGATTAAGGTTAAAATTCTGTTTTACCTTCTTAATTATATCATTATTAAAGTTTCCATCATTTCATTTTTGATCAAACACATTTAATAAAATCCTTCATAAATAGAAAATCATACAGTAAACAAATTACAAATGCTCGGGATCCCTTTGATTTAATCAAGTCTTGTATGACACTTAAGAGAATATCATTGACTCTTGAGAGAAAGCTATCGATTCTATATCTATGAATAACATTGTCATCATATATGTAACACATCTCTAACTTACCAAATGAATTTATCATCATGCAGTGCCTAACCTTTTGATAAATCAAAAGATACATCACATAGATATGCAATCACTTATCCACTTAAGATTAAACTATTTATAAGAATATCCATCAAAGTGAACATATATCAACATCACTTCTAATCCGGTCCAATAGATATAATATACTCATTATATATATATATATATATATGAATGTTTCTACTTGAAAAATCTCATTCCAATAGTCAAGATAAACTATCCCACAAGAGTGGAAGTAGACGAATATTACAGTCCTGCCGAAGACAGAGTGCCCACCTTTACTTCATGATACGGATTCTTAATTTAGATTATTACTTTAATATTATATTCATGCATACCTCTTTATGCATTGTAGGAAAAAGGGGTAACTTACTCAGCAGAATTTTTAAAAAAATTTCTTAAGATCGTACTAACTCATGTTGTCATATACAATAAATTATTCTACAATCTACGTACCTTGAGAGAAGACAACAGGAATGCCGGAGGATGTGATCAAAGAGAGTTTCAACCAACTAGCCTTCTTTACTACTCTCCAATTCTCGGAAGGTAGAGTGCATGGATACTCGGTCTCTTAATTGGTATTTGTGCGCGATTTTCTCATTCCAATCACCCAGAACTCTTGCAGGTTAGTATTACTATAATGGGAGAATAATAATAAGCTCACTCACCATAGAGTCTGTGATCTAAATAAATAAGAGCCCTAAGGGTCTTATTTATAGTGAATGGGTTGGGTGGAATTTGAATTCAAATAGGATTAGGAGATTCAAAATTTTTAATCTCCAATTATCCTATGATTTTGTCATCATGGATAATATTCCATAACTCCAATTTAAATTCAAAATAAAATCATGATAACTTTATTTTAATTAAATAATTATATAATAATTATTCAAATAAAATCAATAAGGAGAAAATATTTTCCTTCCCTTATCCTCATCAAAAACGCCCACACAAAATAGATTAGGATAAGATTTTGTTTCAATTTCAAATCCAAATAGGATAATTACCATATTTAATTTGAAATATTTATTTAAATAAGATTATCTAGATATTTAAATTAATTATCTAAATAATTAATTTATCAATATCTCTTAATTTAAATTAATCTCATATTTATCACAAAAGATAAATATAATTAATTCAAATTTTAAATCTAATATTCAAATAAATATTTATAAAAAACTAAATATTTATCCAATTAATTAAATGAAACAAAATTCACATTCTACCCTTAACAGAAAAAACGCCTACACCTAGTGTGAGGTATTCAGGATTTTTTTTTCTTCACTAAGTCCAAGAATTAAAGCCATAATGAATATTCCGATTGATTATCATCCATTGATGAATTATATTGAGCTAGTAAATTGACCAATTAGACATATATAATATGGTTTTCAATAATCTATGTAATTAATTATTCTATATCAAATAAATTAATTACACAACTATTAATTTCAGAATCACACCACTATAAACCTGAAATTGCACTCTCAATTATATAATATATTACTTTAGCCAGTGTGTAGCCGCGGTCCAATGACCTTGTCATATATGCAACACCCTCATATGAAATCCATGATTAACTTAAAGTCAAAGTCCGTTCAACCTTTTGATCACGCTATCTTAAAGATCCATTATACATCCAATAGGAAAATAATTATTCACCCAAAGTGAATAATTAGTCATTTGCCCAGAGAAAGACCCGAGACATCATCCATTTTCGCATCCTTTGTAATTCCGTTAAGAAGATAACATTTACTCTTTATGGGAACCATATCTATAAGCAAAGTTCATATCGAATATAAGTCATGTACTCAATGAACCGGTCTAATAGCTTTCTATTCCGAGACGCTTTAGCCTTTGGAACATCAACGTATACAAGTCATAAACATGAAGTCATTTACTAACTCCGGATTAAGGTTATTGCATAATGAACTTCAAGAGTGAATTAATCTAATCAAGAGCACTTATAGATTAATTACACTTTAGTCCAGTCCAATATATCACCACCACTAGGTAATATATCTAGGTCTCTACTTGGGAGTCAGCTCGCTCCAAATGGCCAAGACAAACCTTCTCACAAATTGACTTTAGATAACAGATTAGTCTTCATATTAGTTAAACGTTCACTCTAGCCCCATAGGCTACGGACTATAGATTTAGACTACTTAATTTAGAATGTTGTCTTCTCGCATACAAAAATCTATTGCATACAACATTTTAACAGTTTAAACACCAAGTAGTGAATGAGCCATATTTGCTTACATTTACTTTAATATGTAAATCTAGATGAGGACAGCATAACAAAGATGTAATGAAAAAACCTCATGTAACGACCCGCCTAGCACAGGCCGTTACCATACTTGCATATATATCGGCCCTTTGTAATAACTTAATTATATGAAAAATAACAGAAATTTTTTTTTTCATACTGTGCTAACTCGCACATACTGTAACTAAAAGAATGATATACAAATATCATATCATATACTTAGAAAGAACAAAACGCATAGCGGCATCTTTTCCCACATTTCACAGTTCGCCCTGCCATGCTCCTCCATCTTGTATCAGCAACTGCTTGCAGGTTACTTACCTACAGCATAGCCATAAGATAGTGAGCTTTCGCTCAGCAAGTACAACTAACTATACCGCGACAATACAAACATAGCCTAACCTTACACATTCCAACTTAACTTACCATAGCATATCGTACATATCATAACTTTATATACACATCATAATGCATGACCCATTTATGCTCGTATTATGCTCAATTCGTTCTTAACTTACATTCATACTTATCTTACTTATGGGCCCCTTACTTGAGTGTATGTACCGGGCGCGCGACTATGGAGTGGTTGGGGCGGCCAGACCATTTCCAACTCAAACCATAGTCCAACCCGACCTAATGCGGGTCGGTACAACATAGGCGACTTACTCGCCATCTTACTTTCTTTTCATCTTGTCATGTCATACTTGATCTTATTATTCTTATAAGATTTCGTGAACATGCTTCGTGTTCTCATACATACATGCTTCATGTCTTAATAAACATAACATTCATTATGAACTTACCTTGACTTATCATACTTCATAACTTAACATACAACATAGAATTAACATGGCATATAGCATAGCATAACAATAACAACATAACATACAATAAGGCATACACCCCTAGCATACATCTAACAATAACATACTTGGGCAAGTACCACAACAAGGCCTATGCTGTAGGCGGTGGTTGTACTTACCTCTCTCGCTATGTCCCACGTAATACTGCTCCTCTTCCAAGTACAGCTGCAGGTTACTTCCTGTTTGATGAAGGACACAGTCTAGTTAAACTCGTGAAATGTTGGTGATCTAACCAACATGCTTACATGATCCTGGTTATATGTCCCTTTGTGCATAAAATCTTACTTAGTTACACTTAGTAACCCTATGGTTATGAATTTGTTTCTTTAAAAGGTTACATTGGGTAACTTTATATGCTAAGCCACAACATACCATTAGGGTTAAATCATCTTCCAACCTTAGGCTTCTTCTTTAATCCACAACTAACGGGTTATGTCCATTAAACCTTTATCTTAATTCAATGGGTATCTTTTAGGGTTACATTAGATAACCCTTAAGGTTAACTAAGTCAATATTGTTAGTCAACCAAAGTCAACTATGGTCAACTACGGTCAACTATGGTCAACTCCCCCTATGGGTCAACCTTTGGGCCTTGGGCTCGACCCAGTAACTCGGGTATCCTTCCCGGTTACCATGCGTAATCGCTTTACTTACTAAACTTTATCTTGAAAGTCTTATTTTTCCTTAACTTGGAAAATTTGGGGAAATTAATCCCAAAACTCTTTACTTGACTTGTAAAAAATCCATATTCTTAAAATGGGGTTTTGTAAAGTCATTTGAGGTTTAAAACTGTCATTGGAACAGTTTCCATCGTCAAAACAGTGAAAATTGGAAAAATATAGTTTTTCTGAAATAGTTTTTAGAAAATCCTGTGCAGAAATTTCCTGTTTCCTGCACCGACTTCAGAAAACCATGTTAGTTTAAAAATTCATTTAGAATTTGAAAGAGTTGTCTTCACAAAAGTTGTAGCTCTCGAAAAATCCTAAAACTTTCATGTTTTGCAAAAAATCCAGTTCCGCTTGTATCCTTGTCAGTTTTCATTTGAATCTGGCTGGTCATGTAAACTAGGTCTGGGCAGACTAGTCTCGGATTTTTATAGAAACGGAGGCCATTGGAGCCTCATTTCGAGAAACCGTCACGCTAGCCCCTAGGAAAAATCTTCCGAACAACTTTCATGTTTTGCGTTTCACCCAAATCGGCCTTTAAGGGCCTTAAATTTCCACTTTCCCGAAACTGGCCAGTTTTGAATCCGAACTGGCAGTTTCGGTTGTTAAGTCCAGTTTACATCCTATTCCGCGAAGTCTAACTCGTCCGAACACGCGGGAGCCTAAATAGCATACAAGCAGCGTATTCTAATGTCCCACATGAACCATCATGTATCTCTAACGTCTCCATGCAAACCAAAACAGATCTGCCCTAACCTAGGGTTTGCATGATCTAGGTTTGCATCACATTCCATTCATCCATCTCATGCCATTCTTGGCTAGCACTAGCAACCTAGCATAATTGCCATAACCGGCTTGCACAAACAGGGCACATACCAACCATCTAATCATGCAAAAATCCTAGCATGCAAGCATGCATAAACATATAGCAAGCAAAGCATAAATAAAGCCATAGCCAAACTACCCTTAAAATCCTAATCAAGCACCATACCTAGTTCTAGGGCAATTGAAATAAGAGCTTGAGCTTATGCTCTTACAAACTTTTGACTTGAAATACAAATAAATTTCCAAATGAAATCAAATGGAAAAAGGTTAGGGTTTATGGGAGATTTTACCTTGGCTAAACCTAGAAATGGGTTAGGGTTGGTGGATCCAAATTTCTCCCTCCCTTGGCTCTTCCTTTCCCACGGTTTTGCCTTCCAATTGGGTACCAAAATTTTTCACCTCACTTGGTGATTGTTTAAGCCAAAACCGAGCACTCTCCCTCCTATTTCTCTCCAATTTTTCCTTCCCCTTTTCTGGCTCACCCATGGCCGAACTCACCTTCACCTAGAAGCACCAAAATTTCTTTTGGTTGCTTGGTTGGTGATTTCTCATCACTCTTGGCCACTAACCAATTTTTCCACTAAAATTTTCTCTTCCTTTTCTTCTTTCCCACACTCGGCCACAACTAGAAAAATGGGTCTCCACTTTTTTCCTCAACTTCCTCTTGGTTCCTAGCTTGAAAATCCGAACACCCCTTAGCCTAATCTCCCTTGGATTTTCAAATTTTTTTTCTTCTCTCTTTCTCTCTTCCAAGGCTGCGGATTTTTCTGATGAAAAATGGCAAGAGTTTGGCTGTCTTTCTCAATTTTTCAGCCCCAAAAATCTGCCCATCTCATGGGTATTTATAGGCAATTGAAATTTTGTCAAAATCCCAAAACAACCCCTTGAAAATTAAAATTCACACTTTTGGCATGCAAGGTGGCCGGCTGTCAACTTGGAGAGCAAGGCAAGATGACCTCATCTTGGTGACATTATCTAGGTGACATCACATGCTTACATCACCAAATTTCCAAAATTTGCACTTTGGCCCCAAAAGTTAAAATTCTTGCATTTATGCCCTCTAGGTGGTCGGCCATGTCATCATGTTCTAGAGAGTTCTTGGCTTTCTTTCCAAGCTTATTTAATCCAATTATGATGTCATAAATTGAGGATAGGATGATGTCATCCACATTAAGCCTTGTTTGGCTTTTCCTCAATATTCAGTCCATTTTTCCGTTACACAGATATTTCTAATACTGTGTTTGCTTAAATACAGTATTTTTATATTGTACTACAGTCCAAAATTCATCTGTGTAAAAACGGACAGTATAACTTTTTTTTTTTCTAATTTTTCAAGTCCTTTTTGCCCTTGATCTATACTAGGTGTGCTTGATTTTCTAAGGTGGTTTTAAAGCCTATTTGAGCTATCTTGCCCATTATATCGAGTTTTACAGTATCTTTCCATACTGCATCACGTAATACTGCAAAGTCAAACCATTGACCGCTCTCGGTCAAACTTTGACTTTCTTGGTCAAATTTGACTTTTTCGGTCAAACTTTGACTTTTCTGGAATTACGTACTTTTTCGTCCTTTTCGACTTAAAAGGGCGTTTGCTAACCTTAGCAACTTATTTTGAGTCTTATTAAGCCATAAGATCTCATAAAAAGTGTGAAAAACTCTTAACTGAGCTTTTCCGTAAATACGTCCATGTTATGCATATAATTCCTTTTGCAAAGGAAACAGTGACATAGAAATTCTAGGTATTACACCTCAAATGTATTATTAATCAGTTCAAAATAATTGAAATACAACTAAAATGTCTTTCACTCTTAGGGCATTCCCAACAACGAATCTACTGGAGGTGGTGACAGTTGTTAAGATCTGATTTTTCATATTTGACTTGGGTGGGGTAAGTCTAGGGTTTGTATATTTAGGCCCTTTGTCGTTGTCGATAGCAGCGAAGGATCTCCGACCATCTCCACGACTCCTCGCTGCTACTTTTCCAATCCGTCTTCTCTGGCGATGGTTTCTTTTCTGGCGTCTAGGTGGTTTGGAGAAAGTAACCCAGACCTAGGCATATAGGGTTGTTTTTTAATTTTCAATTTTTTGGGACTTATTTTAAATTAAGTTAAAGTAGAAAATAATTACGAAATTGTAGACACACAATATTAACTAAATCAGAAAACCTATTTTTTTTTTCTAAAAAAAGATTTCTAATATTAATGGAAAATACAAGATATACCAATATAAATACAAAGATTTACATATTTTCAAAACAAAAAATACAAAGATTTACTATGTAAATACAAAGATTAACAAAGAAATAATTACTTGAGAATTATTTATTTTCAACAAAAAATATAAAGATTTACCATGTAAATATCAAGATTAACCCAAAAAAAAAAAAAAAAACTTACAGATTAATGAAGAAATAATTACTTGAGAATTATGTATTTTCAACAGAAAATACAAAGATTTACCATGTAAATACGAAGATTAACAAAAATAATAATAACTTGATAAATGTAATTACTTTGTAAATCTTATATTCTACTTTAAAATTTCATTAATCAGAATTATTGGGGTTTCAAATATTTACTAGTTAATAAACAGATTTACCAAGTAAAATAAAATTTATTTACTAAGTAAAATAGACAAAATCAGTAAATCTAATTGTTTACCCCGTAAATTTTTTACAAATTTTGTATTTACCAAAATCAGTAAAATTTATTTTTTACAAAATTTATTTACGTAATTTTTAATTTACTATGTCTTATTTTTATATTAATTTGTCTGATAAATTCAAATATTTATTAAGAAATTATGGCATTTACACGTAAATTCTTTTACTTGTCTTGTATTTTATACTTTTCGTATAACTGGTAAATCAAAATATTACTAAGTAAATATTAATAATTACCTGTAAATATGATATTTTTCATTAAATAAGCAAATTGTTTTTTAAATCCTTATTTATTTGTAAAGTTTCTTAAATTACAAAATGTACCCAAGGTTTCTCAAATTAGGCCCCAATTTAAAAATTAAAAAAAAAAAACTCCTAACCCTAATCCTAAATTGCCGTTGCAGCTGTCATCGTTGTCGTCACTACCGTCGCCGTCACAGCTGCTGCCGCCATCGCTGAAGGTCATAATAGTGACAAGCTCACGGGGAAGAAGAGATCCTCGCCGCACTCCAAGCTGCACTCTATGTCCTCGCACAGTCCGTCGTCGGCATGGCGAAAGCTATCGTGCTGGTTCGTTGTCAGTGGTGATGCTTCTCCAATGAGGTAGTGCGACTAATCTCATCGGTGGTGCTGATTTCCCAAGTTCGTGAGTTCGCAATTCTCCGATCTTCGTACTGGAGTCACTACGGTCGGTGGTCTGTGGCTTGACGGAGAAGATGGCTTGCGAGATCTGGGGAGATCATTCGCCGGCGCTGATGATGGCGTAGATTTGAGGAGACCGGAGAAAATTGTGGAAGGGCAAAACAGAAATTTTAAAAAAATTAGAACTTAAATATGCTATATTTTTCTACATTTTCAAAATATGCTATTTTTTTTAAAAAAATCCACATCTTACATTGGGAAAGGCTGTGGTAGAGCTCATTTTATATATCCTATTAATAGAGTACATTTTTAAACCATTAAGATGAAATCAAACTGTTGAGATATTGTTTGCATATGATAATTATAGTGCATCTTATCTCATACTAGTATAGACCAAAAAATTAAAAAAATATATAAAAAAGAAATAAAAAAAGCCTTCTTTATAGGCACGAACGTGGGGTGGGGGTGGGGGTGGGGGTGGGGGAGGGGGGGGGGGGGGCATTTGTTGCTGGTTTCTGGCCGGCTGGCTAGCCAAGGGGGCGCGTAGATCTAGCACAGGTGGGGGACAGATTTGGCACCAGGTCAAAGGGTGGGCTAGTCGCTGATTTATGGGTGGGCGAGCTCATTGCAGATCTAGAGATCGAGGGAGGGGGGCCGGTAGAAGGTCGCCAGAGGGGTCCGAGGGTGGGTGATTCACCATCGCTGAATCGAGGGCCGGCATCGCAGATTGGGTTGGCGCGTGCTATAGGAGGGGGGTGATTCGCCGCTGCCAAACATGGTTCACAGTTGTGGGTTTGGGTTGTTTCGCATGTCGGGTCTGGGTGGGTGTGTGGGATGGGGGGAGGGCGGTGCGTTTTGCCGCAAAATAGCAGGACGTCGTAGGATTTGGGGAGATTTCTCAGGTAGAGCGACCGTCGGGGGGGGGGGGGGCTGCCGGTTGTCGGGGGCAAGGGTGGTTTTCCAGTCGAATATTGGGTTTTTTTTTATTTATTTTGCTTTGAAATTTTTTTTATTTATTAGATTATGATACTATAAGGTAAGGTACATCATAAGTTTCATAAACAAATAATATCTCAACCATTGAAATATATCTAATGATTTATAAAATAAGCTTTATCAAGAGGATATATAAACGGGACTCTACCGCAAACTTTCCCTCTTATATTATGCCATTTGGCTCATTCTCCCTAAAAAAATGTTGGTATTTATACGTTGATTGATAAATTTATACAAAGATACGCAAGTCAATTATAATTTTTTGCGCCTCAAAATAATAATAAATAATAATAATATTAAAATGTTGAGACCAAGTACAACGACATGCGCGTCCTCATCAACGGAAGCAGGTACAAGAAATAGTACTTTCCTTCGAGAAAAAAAGCACTTGATAGTCATCATTAAAGAAAAAGGTAAAGGAAATAAAAACCTAAATATTATATCCAGACCAGCATTCTTATGTTTAAAATTCCAACTTTAATAATCCACATGATGAAATTGAAATCATTTAAAGATATAATATTCATTTATTCACCGAGTCGATCTTCTCTTTGATTCGTTCTTTTTACGTTTGTGTCTTTTCAGTGAAAGCGAAAAGAAAATTATTTGCGGATAAGCGTGTATAGTAAATATTATGACAAGTTCATACGCGTAAACTTCGTATTATAATATTCTAAAATAATTAATCTCTGACTAGCTAGCTACGCATACAAGAAACTTCACAGTGTAATGTTTTTTTTTTTTTTTTTTTTTCATTTTTTTCCTGACTTTATACGTTGACAAAATGATTGCCTCTGGTGACTTTTTTTTGTTTTTTCTTTCCAGCGATTCGTTGAGATCTCTTTACAATTGCGTGTGGAGTTTTAGGATAACTACATCTTTGAAGAAGTAATGGACAAATTGATAAACAAGTTACATGCGTCTTTATTAGCAAAACGAAAAAAGCAAGTTACATACGTTAACTATAGCTACTTTATCTTCTAAAAATCCAGTAAATAAAAATCAGCAATATTGCAGCACATAAATTAGAACAACGTTAGGGAAAGTGATATTAAACATCACACATTAATAAAAAATGGATCTCATAATATATGATATATAAATAAGACTCATCTTTTATTAATTATGATATTTAATATTACTAATATTTCAAAGTATTTTTTTTTCATAAACTAAACTTGCGTTTGGTATACGGGTTTGGAATTAATTTTTAATATTCAAGTTGATTGACTTTTCAAAAACTAGTTATAATTTTTATTGATTTTTTTTTTTCAAAAAAAAAAAAAAGACAAAAACTAAAAAGAAAACTTTAAGTTTGAACCTTGAAACCAAACACACCCTTAGAGCCTAAGAATATCGCCAACATCCCTTAAGTAGGTTAGTAAGGCACTCGTTCTCCTCGCTGAATACTTGGATTCGAATCGTCACACCACGTTAGTCGTGGTATATAGACAATCCACTTTATGAGGGATCTATATATCACACGGGAGGGACATCCACCTCTCTGTGATTATCTGAGTATTTCAACCTCTACCCTTATAATCTATTTTTTTTAGAGGAAAAAAAAAAAAAAGGAGAGCCTAAGAATATCATGTCGGGGATTTTATCAATTTCTTTTTTTTTTTTTTTTTCTTCTCTTTCTATTTTTACTAGCCCTAAACTAATGCCAGTTTACGCATTTCGTAATTCATTAGACCTCTTTTATTTTATTTATTTATTTTTTTCAGAAGAACAATCTTGTACGTTATCCAAGATTTAAGTGCATTTTGATAAAAGCTAATTATAATTATGACGTCAATACGAGAACAAAATGACGATTGATGATGAGGATCATCATTAGGCTGATTATTACACAGGTCGCTTATGAATTCTAAAGTCAATGTTCCAATTGGGTTGTTGTAAATTCATTAATAATATTTATATTCAACTTAAATTTTATTTCGCATTTAAATTTAACTTCAGTTAAACTGTATTTTTTATTTTTTTCTTGAAAAGTTAATAAAATTTATAATTAGTTTTTGAAAAATTAATCAACTCTAACTTAAAAATTTCATCTCCAACCGGCGAATCAAACATAAACTTTATTTCTCTATTTTTTTTTTTGGTGAAATTTATTTAAATTTGAATTCATAATTATTGTTTTAATTTGTTGGTTGTTGATTGTTTTTCTTATTTATTGTTTGATACTTTTGTTTGTCTGTTTGTTTGTTTGTTTGTTTGTTTTTGTTTTGTTTTGTTTTGTTTTGTTTTGTTTTGTTTTGTTTTTTTGTTTTTTTGTTTTGGTTTGTTTGTAGTATGGGGTCTTGCATATAGACACTGCTATTCTTAATTTGAAAAAAAAAAAAAATTCTCAAATTTCGAACCCGTGATATAGAATCCTTAATTCCCTTCCCACAAGCTAAGTTAGTCTGTTGCGATTTATTTGAATTAGTTTTCTGGTAAATTAAAAAAAAAAAAAAAAACTAATTCAAAAAAAAAAAAGACCATGTGTGATACACGGCATAACCACATTATCAAAAGTTTGACTCAAATACCACTCTTTATTTCAATCTTTGATTTGAAAATTTGAAAATTTATTCTTTCTGGCACAAAATGCAATTAGACTTCTCTCAAATATAATGTTTTCCTGCATTAATCTACATTTGTTTGGTGGGATTTATGTGCACTCCTTACTACTAATTTTTCTATGGTTAGGTACGACAAATTGTAAAGCTTGATCATCTCGAATGTGGATCAGTCAAAAAAATCAATTAAAAATAACCAATCTAAAAATAAACATGGCAAAGCTTCCACTAACTCTAACTAAACGAATGTGAAAAAGAATAAAAGTCACTGGAAAAATTAGCTAGAAATTGAATAGGTAAATAAAATTGGGTAGTATCAGATATCAGACTTTTCAAGCCTTTGTTTTGGCTCAAATAAATGCCGCAAAGGCCTCTTTATGAAATCCTAAATTTTTTCTTGAGCTTTTAACCACACATATCGGAGTCCGAGTTATAGTTGAGATAACAAACGCTACCAAATCGAAAAATAACCATGTGCGTATGTATAATGGTTTTCTATTAACACTAATACTTTTCTCTTAATATATATATATATATATTTATTTATTTATTTAAATATGTCTAGTGGTTTTCTGTTAATACTAATAATTTCCTCTAAGTTTACAACCAACGTACGCGCACAATATTATTTTCTTATTATTTTTCTTAAAGGATCCACATGTGATAAAGATGACAGAAATCATGGTATTTAACAATGTTGTCTCTTAAATTTATCATTTTTTAATAACTTACGCACAAACTTCTAATTTTAACAATTACTTTACCACCAGAAGTTGTTAAATTATTAATTACAATGTAGCGCATATCACTTAGATTTCCTTTAAGTTCATAACGAAAAGCACACATACGCCTTATTTCTCACATCCAAATTAGGGGGGCAAAAAATAAAAAATAAAAAGAAAAAGAAGAAAAAGTCTTCGTACAAACTCAAGGCTTATAATGAGATTGACTTTGTCTTAAGAAAATCTTATCGATCTGATTGTTACATTTTTGTTTTGTTTGTCTTAATTTAGTTGTTTTGTAGTTTAATTTTTTAGTCTTTTACGCTATAAGAATTGTAGGATTTTTTCTAACCAAAAAAAAAAAAAAAGAATTGTAGGATTTTTCTCTCACTCTTTTTGTTTAATAAATTTTTGTTTATTAAAAAAAAATGCAGGACGTTCAAGTTTTCTTTCCACAGTTTCCGAGTAAACAGAACACAGAAAGCTTCATATTATTAGTAAGGGATTAATAAAATAAATATTCATGCAATATGACTTCTCAAGCGGAACATGTTGATAACGTTGGGCTTCATTTTATATAATAATCAGCATTACGGGGGTATTAATTTGGACAGTTGTCGAACATCCTATTCAAAAACGACTCTTGTGATTGAACTTATTAGAAACCAAGAAATTAATAATTGCGATATTCTGACTTTTTAGCAAATGATGAACGGAATAAACATAAGAAGTCAAGACGTTCAAACGATCAAACATAATCTATTATTTATCAAAGCTTGCGTTTGTCCATTTTTTTTTCTCCCTTTATCTGATACATATATATATATATATATATATATTATTTATCAAAGCGCTTGAGCTAAGAAACCAAGAAATTATATAATAGAGATATTCCCATGCACCAATATATGCCAAAATTATATTCATGAACAAATCAAATAAAACAATTTAAACTCATTTTTCACTTGCTTAAAAAAAATTCCCAGTTTCTATAAGTACTGAATTACAACTAAGATGTAAAAAAGAAAAAGAAAAAAAAAAAAAAAAGAAGAAGAAGAAAGAGCTGTGCGTAACATAACTTTATACAATATATTTTGACGAAAAGAAAAGGAAAGCTTTCTTAAACAGAGACGTGATAATATTCTTTTTGATTATTTATTTTCTCAAACTTTTGTCCAGTTGTTAATTATGGAGAGAAAAATTTAAAGATTAAAAATTAATAAAATAATTAGTATAGATAATATACACAATTTATTTCACACGTGTTATATATATCCAACAACACAGTTGATTTCACACATGTTACATATATCCAACAAGTAAAACGAAAAAATAAAAAGATGTTCTGACTTTTACACGAGATTAGTTGGAGACATTTTGTATATTTGACAAAGTAGTTAATTAATATTTCAACCTGGAACATTGAAGTTTCTCGGCTGCAGTATGCTACCAAACCATGAAAGAAAAAATTGAAAAACGCAAAGCTTACGTCTTTTGTAAAAACCAGTTGCTCTGGCTAATTATCTATTCAGACACGTAATTGCCTTGCTTCCCGGCCTACTATAAATAGAACATTATATGCTTGTATTGAGATATCACAACGTTCTGAAAATATTCTACTAACAAAGTTATATCTACAAACATATTCATATTCTTTCTTTCTTTTCTTTACTTTTTAATTTTTTTTCCCCCTCCTCTTATTATTATTGAAATCTCGACTTTCAAACATATTAGACATGGCAAGATTTGCCATTTGGCTAGCTTGTGTTTTAGCTCTTTTAGCTTCCTCAATGTCCTCGGCTGCAATAGTGGAGCACACTTTCAAGGTAATTATTTGTTCAGTTGGTCATATCTCAAGATGTAATATCATTTTACATTTTTATAGGTTGTGAATATTTTACTTCCGATACCAACTAAAAAAAAAAAAGAGAGAGAGTGAAAAGCTTAAATTAATGTATGTACATGCAGGTAGCAAATTTGACGGTGAATAAATTATGCCTCGAGCAAGTCATAACGGCAGTAAATGGGGGATTGCCTGGACCAACAATAGCCGTTAAAGAGGGTGACACTCTTGTCGTTCACGTCATTAACAAGTCACCATACGACATTACTATTCATTGGTATGAATTATTGAATCAGATCTACCGTGTGAAATGATGGCCACATGAATCAATTGATATATTCTGAGTAGTTCAATATCCCTTTAGCATCCTCATCAATTATATATGATTTACATTATAACTTGGAAAAAAAAAATAACACAAAGATAAGGAAGACGACCAAAAGCTGATAACTTTTTCAACTTCATTGTTAGTTATGTTTAGTTTTTTAGACATGCATTACTAAATATTAGACCTAGTCAATTGGCATCATGTATTTCTTCCATTAATTACTAATTACTGTTTAATATAACAAAAAAAAATTGTGGGGCTGATTTTTCTATGCAGGCACGGGATACTACAACTTCTAACCGCATGGGCAGATGGGCCCGCGTATGTGACTCAATGTCCCATACGTCCTGGACAACGTTATACCTACAGATTCAATGTTACCGGACAAGAGGGAACCCTCTGGTGGCATGCTCATGTTGGGTGGCTCCGAGCAACTGTCTACGGTGCACTTTTCATCCAACCAAAACACGGCCGGTCTGCCTACCCTTTCCCTAAACCCCACAAGGAAATACCAATCTTACTAGGTACATAATTCTATATTCAGTCCTAGGTTGTAAGCTAATATTTACAAGAACTGTTTGTTGAATACAAAGTTTCCTGAAATCAATTGCTTAAGTATTTATGTGTGTGTGTGTGTGATTAAAATGCAGGAGAGTGGTGGAATGCTAGTGTGGTGGACGTTGAAAATGAGGGACTTGCCGTTGGTGCAGCTCCAGTCCCCTCTAACGCTTACACTATCAATGGAAAACCTGGTGATCTCTATCCCTGCTCTGAAAATGGTACGTAAGTACACAATTAAATAATTGCATAAATTGAATTTAGGTAATTACAAAACAAAAAGCCCAAATTCTAATAAAATTAATTTGTTCTTATATATCATATTTTCAAAATTGTGATTAGATATGTACAAGATCAAGGTAGAGCGAGGCAAGACCTACTTATTGAGGATAATCAACGCTGCACTCAATAATCAACTCTTCTTCAAGATAGCTAATCACACGATGACGGTTGTTGCCATCGACGCTGCATACACCGATCACTATGAAACCGACGTTGTCGTCGCGGCCCCAGGCCAGACCGTTGATGTCCTCATCAAAGCCGACCAGCCAGTTGGATCATACTACATGGCGGCTCATCCATACATTAGTGTTCCTCCGGAATTAGTCTTTCCGTTTGATGACACAACCACCCGGGGCGTATTCGCCTATGAGGGTGCCAAGTCACAAAATCCGGTGATGCCAACCTTACCTGATTTCTATGACACCCCTACTGCTCATAAGTTCTACACCAACTTGACAGGGCTCGCCGGTGGACCCCATTGGGTCCCGGTGCCACTCCACGTGGACGAACACATGTTTGTGACGTTTGGACTAAATGTCGAGAGGTGTCCAGAGAACGCCACGTGTGAAGGCCCTCTGGAGGGACGATTCTCTGCTAGCATGAACAACGAATCATTCGTGTTCCCGAACAATGCGTCTATGTTGGAGGCCTTTTATTATGGTGTGAGCGGAGTTTACACCACCGATTTTCCCGACAACCCTCCGTTGGTGTTTGACTACACGAACATGAGCATTAGCGTTGACGACTCGTTGATCTACGCCCCAAAATCGACAAAGGTCAAGAAGCTGAAGTTCAATGCCACGGTGGAGATGGTGTTGCAGAATACGGCATTCTTAGGAGTGGAGAACCATCCGATTCACATTCATGGTTTCAATTTTCACGTGTTGGCTCAAGGCTTTGGCAATTACAATGCCACCAATGACAGTAAGAAATTCAACCTCGTTAATCCTCAGATACGTAACACCATTGCTGTTCCAACCGGAGGATGGGCCGTCATTAGGTTCCAAGCTAATAATCCAGGTTGGTACAAACATTCATTTCAGAATCAGAATTTTCATTAAATATTTTTGATACTAGTTGTCCAATCAGAATTTTCATGTGATTTGATAATTATATGAATGGTACAGGTGTGTGGTTGGTACATTGTCATCTGGATGTGCACTTACCGGTGGGCATGGGCATGGCGTTTGAGGTTGAGAACGGACCAAAACTATCATCTACTCTGCCATCTCCTCCGTCTGATCTACCAAAGTGTTATTAAAACTAGAAATTGGATTTCCGCCGAGCAAAGAAAAGTCATAATTGGCTCACTCACATACACGCATACATAAATGTATAACTTTAGTACTATAGCTAGACTCCTCTCTTTTAATAATTTGTTTTTGGTTGTAAACATAGGCAAATATTGTTTGTAATAGGTGGTTAAGTTGCAACCACTACATTTCTGGTATACTTTTTTTTTTCCGCCCCGTATAAAATCTTATTCTTTTATTATTGTAATAAAAAAAATACAAATTTCTTATCATTTTTTTCCCCTTCAATTATCAATCTGCAATATCTCTCTATAGCTAGCAAAGAATAGCATATACAGGCATTACCGGATGTATGAGGAAATTACATGAACATCAGAGTTAATAAAGGGTTTTCCAATACATAAAACAAAGTTTGTAGCCCCAATAAAATCCAAATCTCACATTTCTTGCCTTCTGGGAAAAATCACGATATTTCTAATCAAAATTATTCCTTGTCTAACAATTTCTGATAAAAACCAATGTTTTTACTCTTATGAGTTTCGTTCTTGTTATTGACAAAGTTGATCGTCCAGTGGAAGACGTGTTCAATCTTGGGCCAAAAAATTGAAATTTTAAATGGTCAGGCTTTCAAGTCGTGGTATCACATTGGTTTTTATCAGAAATTTTAAATGGTCAGGCTTTCTAGGCTTTCTAGTCGTGGTATGCAGTGGTGGACGGAAACTCCAGATTTTATTTCTCTTTTAATTAGGAGATTATTTCTTATTATCATATTTTATTAGGTTGAAGTGTATTATGGTTTGGTGATTTTAAAGTACTTATACATTTGGTGTATTTTAGCATTTCCTGTTCGTTATGACATTATTCAAAAATACAGTTTATGCAGTTTAATTTATCTATAGATAAATACATCTGTTTTTTAAATATAACTAAAGTTAATATATCATAAGATTTCAAGACTAAACAATTGTCTTAACCATATGCGAGCCAATAATGTTTCGCAAATATATAGAAGTCAGTAAATAAACTTAGGCACTTTATTTTGATAACACTATGGTGCCAGTATATTTCTTAACTAGTGAGATGAACTTGTCTTGAGTCATAATACTGGTGATTACAAAATAGCAAAATAGAGACATTGAATTGGATCCAAATAGATATTGGTTCTTTATAAATTGGATCAAAAATTTATCTTTGATCTTCCTATAACAACCTATAATAATATATTATTCTAAAACAATGTCAGTCTATTCATAAATAGTAAAAGTAAACTATAGATATTAAAATTTTTTTTTTTTTTTGAACAACTAATCTCTATTAAAAATAAATAAATTAATACAAACCATGTTATAAGCAGGCTAGATATTTTAAATAGTAATATTACCTGGGGTCACTGAATATCTCCTCAATTCCTCTACACCTTCGACGCATCTAAAAGAACATTCATTCAGGACAAATATGTAAGGAGGAAAAAGATGCCAGCCTTTTTAGGGTTAAAAAAAAATTAAAAGATGCCATTTATCGTTTATACTATTGTATGTAGATTAGTTCATATAATAGAAAAATAGTTCTTGTAAATTTCTGCAACAAATTTAGTTATAGACGACGGTTCAAAGCTTTCATCTAAAGTTACAGACGGCTGTTATATATTGTTCAAAATTAGTCATATGTGTACCATTAATTTAAACATTAATGGCTGCCCGTTGGTTAAAAAGTGTCCATGTTATATAACAAGCAGGGATACAATTTTTACTTGTATCTCAAAGCTGACGGAATGGTTTCATTGCCAAACCAAGAGAACAAAGTCGATACTACAGTGACTACACAAAATTTACATATTTATGTTAAACAAACGACAGATCTTTACAAATAATGTGAATGCTCTAGCTCTGAAGCAAACTAACATGTGACGAATAGAATCCTCATGATGACGCGATATCAGAGACTCATCTTAGAGAATCAGCAAAAAAACACTTCATAACCTACAGCAGGTACTGAAGTTGGGACTGCAAGGATCGTCCGAGGAATGTACGAAATGGCCCTGTAATTTTCAGAAAAGAGCTGTAGAGACAAACAGTTAGAGAAATATCCATTATCTACTCAGCAGACACTCGTAAAGATGATCAATATACAGAAATCAGGGGAAAAAAAATTGATCATTCCAAAGGACCAAATATGAACAATTAAGTGTCATACTGTAAAACTAAATATTAAGAGATACAAAAGACAACTTACTTTTTTCTAGAGGCCAGGCATATTTCTGTGAAATCACCTGATGCTTTTTTTTTTTTTAAAAAGCAAAGCTTGGTTAGCTCCGCAACAACCTCTTTTTGTTCCGACCACTTTGTTGCTTTCTGAAACAAAGTCAGTGCACCACTAAAACAAATCTTGCTAGCAGAAAGCACAATAATTAATATTCTCTCATTTGCTGCTATGAAATGCAGGTATACAAGTCACTTCCACAACCAAAACAAAAAGATTAAAGGATTTCTACGAACTAGTTAGATAGAAAGAGAACACTAGCCACTCCGTCCCATAATCCAATATTCTCCAAAGGAGCCAATATATCAACAGGATAGACGTCGTTGTACTCACCCACTTTCTGAGGAATTGATCATCAAGATAAATTTAAAATAAATTTCGGGTAAAGCACCTAAAAGAGTGAAAACATTTCCAAAGGCATTACAATGAGGTGAGCTCCAAATCAGTAGCTTCAATAGTACATCAATTTTAGACACATAAACACCCATTCATGCAATATTGGCTAATTTCTTAGCATCAAATAAGAAGAAAAGAAGAAGAGGGAAAAAAAATTTTAAAAAAATTTTAAAAATGCAAGAGGATCACATACAATGTTACCAATTCAATCAAAGAATTCTGAAGATGCAAACTGTTAAAAAAATAAATTAATAAATCCTCAGAGCAACAATGAAACAGAGTTCACCAGCCAATATCAGCATTTCAACAAACACTTAATAGACTCGCATGTTGCTTGTTTGATGAGTTTTTGTCAGCTGTGGCCTCAAGACAACAAAAAAAATAAAAAATAAATAAAAACCTTTTGTTTTGATGAGTTCAATTATAAATTGAATCCTCTTGTTTATGACAATACAATCAACAATCAAAAAAGAAAAACCAGTTCGACCTAACAAAAAGAGGCAATTAAATCAGAAAACTTAATATAAATTTGCAAGAAATCGTTTCCAGGATTGAGTTTCGCCACTGAACCAGAATATATTTTCATGTTATTCAGACATAGCAATTGCAGCGGAACCAAATAAAAAAGGGGGAAAGTAAAGACAAAGCAAGTTAAAATCAATTACTCGGTATAAATATGTCCAAAAAGAGTCCTAAAACAACTCTCCTTTTGGTCCTCCAACAATGTCCTCTCTGTTCAATGAGTTGCTTCTATAAAGTCGTTTGGTAATTCCTTCGCTTACAACATTATACCAATGCCCATGCTCACATCCTCCTTCCACAGATTCCCACTCCTAGAAATCAAAGCTGTATCAGGATACAGGGGGAAAGCAAAAAGGTAAAGAAAACCCCCCAATACACTAGTCTTCTCCTCACAATAAGAAACTCAACTGACTTTTAAGAAATTATAAGGAAACAGAAATGAATCCATAAAATCCTATAAAGATATTCTTGCACAGTTTCTATGAATACACCAAACAGAAATTTGTAAGTTTTGGTACACTCACTGAAATTATTTTCAACGTAGGACGAAAGGGCGCCAAAACTGACCACGACCATGATTGGCTAGCGACTGGATAAGTGCGATTAGTTGTAATAGATGGGGGCTTTTATGCGACTGCCACCGATCGTACTTGGCGACGGATTCAACGGTGGCCGTTCAATGCAGGATTTTCCTCCTCTTTTTTTTTAGCTTACGATCAGTGAAAGTTTGAGAAAGAGAAAGAGAGAGAAAGAGGAGGGGGAATAAGAAAGATCATCCCACTAACGTTTTGGCGTGCTTGTTTTGGCGGACACTCAACACTGATGGTTTTGGCGGGACTTTATTTATTTATTTATTTTTATTTTTAGCCTTCCTTTGGATTGTTGCACTGTGTGTACCTGAGTTTTTCACATTAATTTTTTTTCTTTATTTTTTAAAAAATTAACAAAAATTATAATTAATTTTTTAAAAATCAACCTACTTCAATATAAAAATTTTATCCCAAATTCGTGTTCCAAACGACGGTAATGTGCTAAGACGTAGGTAACTAGATTTGGGAAGTTTTCATTATCTTTAACTATGAGGTTTGAGAAGGATCTGGTTGATTAAGGTGGATTTTTTTTATTTTTTTGAAATTTGATTGAGTTGTTTTTACTTTAAAAGAAAATAAAATTAGAAAGAAAATGTGGAGTCGAGGACAAATATTTTTTTTAAAGCATTTAAAATAAAAAGTAATTAAAAAGAGAAATGGTTTTTTAGTTTTTTAGTTTTTTTAGTCTTTTTTAGGTTTTTTATTTTTTAAAGAAAAGATAACTAGAAGAAGGATTCTTAAGAAAGTAAATAAGTACAGTTGTGGGTAGTTGTGATTAAGTTAGATAGTGAATGAAACATTAATATTTTAGGTTCAAATGTGTTTCATTCAAAAAGGATGTAATTGATATTATTTTCTTTTGTAGCTAATTGATTATTTAGAAGAAACATAGATAATATAATATTTGGCTAAGTTGAATTGCCGATAGTGAATTCAAATAGGATGAGGTTAGTTGATTTTAATATCAGAAATAGCATAACTTTCATATCTATTTTAAATATATATAGCATATTTTATTATTCTTGTTAAATTATAGCGTATTCATATTTCTGAAAATATTTAATTCTTTTTTTTTTTTTTTTACCTCCAATGCTTAGTCTCCTTGTCTTTCTCTCCTTTCTCTCTCTTCTCTCTCTTTCCCCTCTCTTTCTCTGTATCTCTCCCTCCTCTGTCTCTTTCTCTCTCTTTTGTTGACCGAAGATGGAAGCCGTCAGTATTGTTGTGACATGCTCGTGACAACGACAGCAGTTTTTGCGACTTTCTAATAACAAAAAAGATCCGATGATATCTTCGCGCCGCCTAGGTTTGTGATTTTTTTACAGGTCAACTTTGGATTATGGCCGATAGCATTGATGAGCGATTCAGTTGTGATAGAGATGGAAACTGACGGCACCATCATGATATCTATGGCGATCCGGTGGTCTCAGATATCTATGGCGATTCAATTGCTTTTCTGGGTTTTTGAATTTTTTTTGTAGATCGACTTCCGATTTATGGCCGATAGCTCCGGTAGGATCTTCAATCGTGAAGAACAGGTCCTCCTTGGGCTCGCAATCTCCCTCACGTCCGGCTTTGGAGCTGTCGTCTTCTTCGGCGATGGTGTAATGGTGACTTAGGGTTAGGTTTGATTTTTGATATATTTTGGAGCTGATTTTGAAATTATTTAGTTTTAAGGGATTTACTGTAAAATTATAAAATAATAGACAACTTTTATAAATTTCATGTATTTACCACTATTTAGTGAATACTGAATTTTTTTAGTAAATAATTTACTAGTTAAATTATTGTATTATTAAATTTAAGTTAAACAGTAAATAAATAGATTTACTTAAAAATAAAAAGAGAGTAACAAAGTTTTTACTTGGAAATATATTTATTTACCCATATATTACTACAAATAATTTAGTAAATATTTGGATTTACTTAATATTATATGTTAATCTAATATTTTCAATAAGTAAATATACATATATATATATATTTCCTAGTATATGATATTGTAATCTTTCTAGTGTACCTGGTAAATATTCGTATTTAT
This sequence comes from Ficus hirta, assembly GCA_038430175.1. Lineage (NCBI taxonomy): Eukaryota > Viridiplantae > Streptophyta > Magnoliopsida > Rosales > Moraceae > Ficus > Ficus hirta. Next base: position 5,397,055 of record CM076586.1, read on the forward strand.
TATTAAATATCAGATTTACTAGCTTTAACTAGTGGCAAGAATACCATATCATTATATTTACAAAAAATACTGATATTTACAAGTAAATAATAAATTTCTTAAATAATTTATGAAAAATTAGTAAAACTGGTAAAATTGATAAATTTTATATATTTGTTAATAATATTATTTTATCAAACCAAATCAATTACAGGATTTAAGGAGTAAATATCAGATTTATCAAGTAAATATCAGATTTATTGACAAACAAGTCGGGTAAATTTCGTTATTTAGAGATAAATATCATTATTTACAGTTTTCTAGTTAACAAGTAAATATCGTAATTATCAAGTAAATATCAGATTTACACAAATAAGTCATGTGAATTTCATTATTTACAGGTAAATATTATTATTTACTGCTTTCTATTTATCAAGTAAAAATCAAATATACTGATAAAAAATTAGGTAAATATCATTATTTAAAAGTAAATATTTTATGCTTTCTATTTACAAATTAATATGTTAATATTACATATTTACCAATTATATTGAATAAGTAAAAATTGCTATAAGATCTTTAGTTATTTAACTTTTATTTTCAAAAGTTGTAGATATTACAAAAAAAAAAAAAAAAAAAAAAAAAAACACTCAAACCCCAATTTAGCCCCAAATCTAGCCCTAACCCTAATTTCAACACCTTAGCATCTAAGGTTTTTAGTCGCCGATGTCAACCATGGAGCTACCGGAGAACTCTGCCATGGAGACAGAGAAGACGACACCACGAGGAAGGCCGGAGATTTCATGCGAAGTCCATCGTCACAGTCCATTCAAGATTGCCGTCGCGATTGCTTTATCTTATCTCTCCTCATCGTAGTCCGTCACCGGCAACGTCTGACTTGTGGCAGCGAGAGTAGTCGCACCGTTTGTCATTGGTGGTGCTGCTTCTCCGACAGAGGTCGCGTGAGCTAGTGAGAGATTTCGTAATTCTGACGATCGTGGAGTCACGACGGCCGGCAAAGGGGAGATCTGTCACAACCTCGACACCGGTGTGATAGCGTTTCATGTCGTCGTCTGATCCCAATGCTGTAACCGTCATTGTTGACTACTGAACTCCGGCCAATGAGGGAGACAGACGGACATGTGAGAGAGGAGAGAGGAGAGACCAAGGGTATTTTTGGGTTTTCATATTATAATGTATCTTGAATATACTATTTAGTAGTAATATTTTAGGGTCCGTTTGGTGAATGAGTTTGAGTTGAGATTTTGAAGTTGAGTTTGAATTATGTTAAGTTGAGTTTAAAAATTGAGTGTTTGGTAAAAAGTTTGAGTTGAAAGTTTAACTTGAGTTGAGTGTTTGGATGTAAATAAGTTCGAGATAAAAATTAAAAAAAAAAACAAGGGCCCTGTTTGAATGTTAAAAAAATGAGTTTAACAAATTTTTGTCTGTATATAACATTCTATTGTAGTTTTTAGTGAAGAAAACAGATAAATTAGAATACGCTCATTTAATAACACCTAACAACTTGAGATATCATTTTTTTTGTAAAATTTCTTATATCGCCAAAAAATAGACCAACAAATAGTACATAGTTGGTCATTAAAATTTGATATTAACAAATTAATAATTACAATCGTGCTCTGACGCAAGTAGATAAAAATGAGCTTGCTTTCACGTTGATTTATACCATGGAGATGCTTGATATCTTTCCCACATATCATCAGCTATGTGGTTTCTCATCTGATTTATTGCTTCCCTCCTCGAGTCATGTTGCTGCGTTCCTGTACTTGGGCCAGTACCATCGATCCTGTCGTGAAACACGTAATCCGCGTTAACATCGACATTTCCCCCACAGGCACACAATCTGCCACATACTCTTCCAGAAAGGGATCCCCAACCTGCACCATCCTTATAAAATTATGGACAACCGCACATGCCACGGGGATCATTACATGTTTGTCCATTGGATAGCTGTTGATGCCTTTTAGTATTTTAAATCTTGTCTTCCAGATACCAAATGTGTACTCAATACAATTCCGCAGCGATGAATGTGTATAGTTGAAAACTTCACGGCAGTTGCCTAGCCCGGCACGACATCTTCGAAATTCCGGTAAATGATACGTCTCCCGTCGATATGGGCTCAGGAAACAATCCTTATTAGCGTAGCCTGAATCTACTAAGTAAAATTTTCCTACACAATAAAACTCGCAATATGAAGACAAGTATCATTTATTTAACATATTTATTATATGTAAATACTGCTATAGGTTGATAAGTCTGCTTACCTGGTGGAGGTATTGGGAAACCATGGAATGCTATTGCATGTTCCAACATTCTGGCATCATGATAAGATCCCTCATATCCGGCCAATATATATGTGAATTTCATATCAAACGAACAGGCTACTAATACATTCTGCGAGTGATATCCCTTGCGATTTATCCAAGTGTCAGCATTTTCACACCGAGAGACACATGGGACGTGCGTACCATCTATAGCGCCAATACAACTCTACAGGAAACATTAGACTATTTAATATGCGTACCGGCATTAACAATAAGAGATTTTTATTAAAGCTCTTTCGTACGATAATGTGCTTATCTAACATCGATAACGTATATCAAACCATGACCGATATTTGTCCAAATGCTCCAGAATCAAATTTTGAACTGATGTGTAGTCGGATGGTCTGATGAATTCATCCTTTAGCGAACAAATAACCTTCAACACTTTAGAAAACCAACGTGAAGTTGTCTCTATCGAATGCTGGAACAAATACGAAATGTGCCGGTTCGTAGCGCCTCGTGTACAAATGGATAAAAAAATGAACAACTGCTCATTCGCATTCATGTTGCGAGTTAGCTTCAATAATTCCTGACTAGCTAATAAGTTACTTAGTGATCTGAATGTTTCTGATTTCATACTTATCAATCCTTGAATTATTTCTTCATTATCATTTAATATCTCTTCCACACGCATGCTCCCAGTTAGTGTTGAGTTATGTATTGGTTGTGGCTGTCTTCACCTGTTACACCTACTGGCAGTCACGGTTACCACTGCTCTTATGTGAGCTATACTCGTTTTCGGAGTACACATCATCTTGTTCCTCATCGGATGCGGAACTATACTCATTCATTTTGAGAATATATTGATATCCGCTCTAAAATTTGATGTTTACCTGGTGTAAGAAAATTGTTAGTAAACTATTAAAAATTAATTCCCAATACCATCATGTCACCATAACTATTCGTTTCGAAGTGAATATTAACTAAATTTTTTCCTCATAACCGATACAGAACATGGTTAACGTAATAGAAAATATCAGATGTGAAAAAACATAATATAACGTAGGCAACATTCTCGCCGTAATTTTGCAAACATGACGTGATATCATCGGTTTCATCAGAAACAAGTCATCAGATGTATCTCTTATTTTCATAGTTTTATCGCATGCATAACTGATTCATTAAAGACAGTATGAAAACATACGTTAATCACTATAATGTTTTCCTTGTGTGTACTTAATGCATGATGAAAAGTAATTTTCGTGATATCACCGGTTTCATCCAAAACAATTCATACAGATGTGTTTCTTATTTTCATAATTTTGTAACATGCGTAACTGATTCATCGTAAACCGTGCGAACAAGTATGAAAGATTCTTTCCGATTTGAACAATTACTAATTTGTCATCATTTTCATCTTATTTCTCTATAACTACGACCCTAACATCTCTGAAAAATTCATCAAAAGAAGTTGTCGTAAGTTTTTTTTTTTTTTTTTTTTTAATCATAAATGAGTGAATATGATCCATATTTTCCATAGTGATATGCTAGCGAAAAGTTGTCTTAGTTTTCAATTGTTTCCACCTCTTAAGAAGACTAGTATTTTGGAGCTCAAAGGAAGGTTAAAATTACTTGAGAGAATCCACTAATGTGCTAGTTAGAAATGGATAGCATGGGAAAATTAGAGATGGTAGTTTATTTCTGAAGCACCGGGTAATTTTCTGAACATTTTAGATGTTTTCTTATCAAAGTCTTTAGTTCTTGTTTTGATATTATGCTCTTCCTCTATGCGTACTTGTTAGTTCTTTGACGTTTTTTTTCCAATAATTGCTGCTAAATAATTTTTTTCATTTTCATGCAGGGAGGAACCCCCAAGAGATTCTTGACAGCATGAGAAGTACTTTAATTTAATGAACAGAAAAATTTTTCATTAACACACAACTTTTTTACAATACTGTGATAATGAATAACATTATATAAGCTCTATTTTTCTACATCTACAGTTTATCGCCGTGGCCCCCGACAGCCACTTCAGCTCATTCTCCTTCCATCGGCACTAAGAGGAGGGAAGGGTCGGTCTCTTTCTGCTGGTGAGCTTAGCGGATCATCAACAATTTCGCTTCAGGAATAACCTGAAGGTTTCGTCTCGATCTAGCATATGCTCACTCGAACGTACTCCAAGCTCACCCCAAAGTGCTTCCCTCCTCTTGTCAGGATCTTGTAGCCTAGAAGGAAGCATTCGCAGTCTTCAACGCCATTCAGGCATCTTAGCCAAGCGAAAGCTGCAAGGTAGAAACAAAAATTTCATGTCAGTTTTACTTAATGGGCTATGTTATAATACTAAGTAGGGATATTGATTTTAAGATCATCACTAGTGATCTTTCGTGATAAATTAATTCAAAATGAAAAGAGATATTGCTGGTATATGTAATGACAATTTAGTGTTGTTTTGGCCTATTTACCAGGTTGAGGCTGCAAGTCCTGCCCGTGGAATTGGCAGAACGCCGAAGGGAACTCCCGTAAGCTGAACCTTCACCGCGCTCCCGAGCTGCTGCCACCTCTCTGCCATGAGGCAGTAGCTGTCCCCAAAGAAGGACTCGCTGAACGATGAGCTGCCGGCCTGCTCGCTGCTGTCAGCCACAGGCTCAAGCACGTTGGCAGCTCGGAGCTGCGAGTCCTTGGACACGCCAATTGTGCTCCGATGGAATAAGTTTTCTAAAAAACATTGAAAAAAGTTTTGCTGTATTCATGCTGAGAAGTTCCTTTTTCCGTAATTTTTGTAATACTAGTAATTTCTTCTCTGGTGATCAACCAGTACTCAGTTTTTGTTGAATGTATGATTTGTTTGTAATGATGCAACGGTGCCAAGTATATCTTCTGTCAAAAATTTTGTGGGGAGTTGATAAAGCTGAGAAACAAGTCAATTGTTTTCATTTCCATGGTTCAATATAGATTCCAGGTTACGTGGACAAAAACCACCATTTTATATTTTTCCCTGTCAAAGACGAATAAGAAGATATAAAAAAGCTATCAAGTTTAGTTTAATTAGTTTAGTTTAGTTTTTTTTTTCCCTCCCCAAAATGCAAAAATAATTGCAACTACCATTATTAGAAGTATTTACACAAAATGACCATTTTAGAGTACCCTTATAAAAAATAAACATTGTTCAACTTATTTGTAAATTTGAAAAAATTTTGAAATTCAGTATTTTTTTTCCTTCCTAAATTACCCTTCCATAAATGACGTTCAGAGATATGTTTTACCAGAGTTTTTTTTTTGGCAAAAAAAAAACCATATATTCAGGTCATTAATTCACTTTCTTTCTCAACTCTTGATTTAATGCACTGCTTTTTTTTTTTTTTTTTAAGAAATAAAACTAACTTCCTTATTCCATGCACTTTCATTTTTGAATTCAATTGAACATTTAGATTTGACAATTATATTATCATTTTTTGAATATCAAGCACATTCAATTTCTGAGCAGTTCATTTGAGATCATGTTCTTTTTTTCTCCTTCATTAGTGTTTACCTTTTTCTTTTTTTTTTTTTTTTTTTGTTTTTTTCCGTCTGCTTGGTTTTCTTGCTTGCCGGTGATTTTCGTTGCCAAATTTGAAAGCTTTTGTTGGTTGTGATTTTGGAGGGTTTTTTTTTTTTTTTTTTTTTGTCCTACCATTTATGTACTTTATTGTTCTTCATGACGTTGGTGTTGTCTCATTTTGTAATATGTGGATATTTTGATGTTCATATTTCCTTGTTATGTTATCCAGTTGCTTTATTATTTACGTTGATGTTTTCTACGATTTAATACCAAATTTTTTTAGTTTTTCTTTTATTAATGTTTTTGTTTTTAGTAGGTTGTATGATTTTTTTTTTTCTTTTGTAGAGTTTTTTACATCAATTTCATATGGATAGTCGTTACTGTTTTTGCTAATTTATTTTCATTGTAATAAGGACTATGTGCTTATATTAAGGTTCATATATTAAATATGTTTAATGTTTACATATTGACGGAGGTTTTTATATTAATGACCTCATTATAAGTTTTTTTTATATGAATTTTATATGAATTGTCGTTATTGTTGCTGCTGATTTATTGTCATAGTAATATGGACCAGGTCCTTATGTTATGGTCCATATTTTAAGTATATTTAGTTTTTACATATTGATGGGGTTTTTATATTAATGACCTCATTATAAGTTTTTTTATACCAATTTCATATGTATTGTCGTTATTGTTGTTACTGATTTGTTGTCATATAGTAATATGGATCAGGTTCTCATATTAAGGTCCATATTTTAAGTATGTTTAGTTTCTACATATTGATGAGGTTTTTATGATAGCGACCTCATTATGTGGCTTTCCAATTTCATTAGTTTAAAAAATGTATTTACCAAATACAATTTTGTAGCTTGTTGACTTGATCAATATAATCTTAACAGCAAAGTAACAAACAATAACAAATAATAAAACATAGATGATCAATTTTTTAGAACGAAATCTTTGGGTAAATGAGATAATTTTTTTAAAATAAAATTTTCTTTAGTTAACTGAAATAAATGACATAAATGAGGCCTTTTTTTAGGAAGAATTTTTTTAAAATTTTTTTTATTAGAATTAGGGGTAATTTTGTCAAGACAACATGATTAATTTTCTTTTTTTGTTTAATTTTGTAAATAAGTTTGTTTTTGGACATTTTTTAAGACCATGGTTACAATTTGGCCGTATATGTAAATAATAATAATAATAATAATGTTGCAACTAAAAACAAAGTGCATGCAAATATACATTTTATGTCATTACCAAATTTGTTTGTGTATACAAGATTTGAGTATTAATGTTGCTACTATAATATGGGTATTAATGTTGCTACTATAACAATAGTGTATGCAAAGATACACTTTACGTCATTACCATAAATGTTTGTGTATACAAGATTTGAGCACTATTGTAGCTATTATTATAATATTGTATGCAAAGATACATTTATGTCATTACCAAATTTGTTTATGTGTACAAGATTGGTGTATTAATGTTGCTACTATAATAGTAGTGTATGCAAAGAAATACTTTATTTCGTTACCAAAATTTGTTGTGCATACAAGATTTGCATGTTAAAATTGCTACTATTACGGTAGTGTATGCAAAGATGCAGATTATGTCGTTACCAAATTTGTTGTGTTTATGTTATGGATTTAGCATAATATCAATGAATATTCTCTCATTATTTTATTAAGAAAACTGTCAATTTTATCCTTGGTTGTATCATCGAGTTCTCTATATATACAGCCCCAATATTTCATAGCAAATGCACAAGTACACTACTACAAGTTGTATATATGAAACACATTGCTAGGAAGGGTCATCATTATCAGGTGTCTTGTCTTCAAAATATTTCCACTACTCATGAAAAAAGTCAGAATTTTGGAGCTCAAAGGAAGGTTAAAGTTACTAGAAAGAATCCGTTGATATACAGATAAAAATGGGTGGTATGGATAAAAATAACGGGCGGCTAGACTTGCGGCGAAGCTTCTCCATTGTGCATCTTTGACATTGTGCATCTTCGCATCAGGTAAACTTTCTAAACTTTTCACAAGTGCATCACGCACACATTTTTGAACATACGGATATGGGAATACTCATATTTAGGACTTCACAAAATTGTACACAGATTTTAAATTTTCAGGAGGTAAAGCCTAGGGCAATCACAATATGAATATTTTAAGTGTCGAATTCCATATATTCACTACAAAATAAATTAATCGGTTTTGCGATAATTTTGCAGATGTTCTTCTATTCGCTTGAGCAGATGGGGCTGCGGACGTTATTAAAAGGATGCAAAGAATGAAGGAACTTAGGAACATGGTTTGCAAAGATTGGCACAGGATTAACATTCAGCTTTGCAGAAATAGGGAGTCCATGGAGAACGGAAGCTAAGAGAGTATACTTTCGATGTAAAGAAAAAGAAGCACAGCGAGGAAGGTTCAGAGAGCTGAGCCAGATATAAAAGGGAGGAGCATGACAGGGAAAATGACTTCTGACGAGGAGACTGCATTACTGCTCTCAAAGGCGCTGCTGCAATTTTCCATATTGTGAGTGTTTTCATCATTTGCGGCTAACTACATATGTTAAATATTTAAGATATACATATGTCTAATCCACAGTCTCTAGATTTTGATGTTGAGGACTCATAATTAGTTTTCTACATAGCAAATTAAAAAAAAGGACATATTTCAAAGAAATTTATATGTATGTGTGTGTGTGTGTATATATATATAGAGACAAACGGCAAATCCTTCATTAAAAAAAATAATAATAATAAAAAGTAATGGAAGGGTAAACGAGGAATAAAAGGAGTATGAAATTCAAAATTTGTTCAAATTTATAAATATTTATAAATAAGTTTAAAAGTAATTACTTTAAAATAATGGTCATTTTGTGTGTATATGGAGCCTTTATTTTTTTAAAGATAAATATAGTGCTTAGTTATAGTGTTATTTACTGATGAATTATTTTATTTGTTCCTCATCTGTGCTAAAAATATTTGTATTCTCCTCTCCTGTTTTGTATTATTTTTTTCTTATTTACTTTCTACATATACTATCAAAGATTATATATAAACGAGTTTCGGATCCTCCATAACTTACTACTCTACTTCTTCCTTGTGTTTTTATCCATACGTGATAGGTAAATGGGATCTAATTTTTCCATGGCGAGATGTTAGGAAAAAGTAAATCTTGTTTTGAAAATATTTTTTCCACTTAGGACAACGGTTATCCGTGTAGGTAAAATACTTCTTCAAGTGCAAGTCGCTTTCTGTGATTTCATCATCAACTCTCTAGCCACAACAAGAAGCCGCGAAAAGAACTATGCTGTGGAACGATATCTGCCACGAGGACATGAGTCAAATTCATAAGATTTTCATTTTGGAAAAGTTTAACAGTGATTAGCGACAATCGAACTCATAATTTTGTCACAAGCTGAAAACGTATATATATGTGGAGTAGTTAGGGATTCGAGGTCTTCCAATACTTGACCACCTCTTCGAATGCCTCCACAGTTAACTGACTAGTCTCTTGAGTTTGGGGCTCTTGCATTTTGGATCTCGACTCCCTGTCTAGATGGTTTCTCTTTCCAAGTAAAACTTGCTAATTTAAGTGAACAGGTTACTATAGTCATGCTAATTAGTCACCCCCTCTTAAGAGAACAATTTAGGACCCGTTTGGTTGGTCCACTTGAGTTGGAGTTTGGGAGATATTTTGATTAGGGTTGAGTTGAGTTTTAAAAACGTGCGTTTACTTGAAATGAACTGTTTAACATTAAAAAGTGTAAAATTTTAAAATGTGTATACTCAAAAAAGAAATAGCAATGTGGATATTATTTTGTTTCTTTTTAAAATTTTATGCAATTAAAAAAATCATCTCATTTTGATTTGATTATTTATTATTATTATCAATATTATTATATTTTTTGTAACTCTCGTCAATTGTCAAGCATGCCGCAAAATGAAATGAAGTTTTTTTTTTTCCTTCAGATTTTAACAGTTGGCAATTCCATCCTCAGTTTCGTAGCTTGAGATTTTCGAGAGAAAGATCACGAAGCATATAGATGAATATACAAAAGTTATGTACAGTAAATCATGTGCAGTCATAAGAATGAGTTCTGTCATTTTAGTAACAACAATGGGGTTATTCATAATCTTTAAATAAATGTAATGAATCAAGTGAAAGAATATTTCTGATTTGAAAAGTTATTAATTTTGTAACCACTTTATCTTTTTTTAATCAATTTATTGTAACATTTAAAAGTGTAAAATCACATTAAAGTTACACCGAACAGTTTTTAGAATTAGAAATTTATTATCAATATTAGATAAAATTCTGCACCAATGGGTCATGTACCACGTCAAATTGTAACTCTTACTTACATATTTATATAGCTAGTGTAAATTGTAGTTACACTGTAAATCATACAAGCGCATATAAGATTTTCTCAAATTTTGATAATCACTAAGCTTTTCATCGGTCTGGTTCTATATAAATACGACACCAATGCCTCAAAACAAATGCATTGAAGAAGAAGTTCTGTCCATTTTTATTTTTTTTTCATACATGATAGTTAAATAGGGTCTAAATTTTCCATAGTAAGATGCTAGGAAAAAGTTGTCTTGTTTTCAAAATGTTTCAATATCTCAAGAAGGGTAAGTAACTTGGGTCTCAAGAGAAGGTTAAAATTACTTGAGATAATCTTTCAACTGGTGTGTTTGTTAAAAATTGTTGGCACGGGAAAATTATAAATGTTAGTTTTGTTAGGGTTCTTGAAGCACTAGGTAATTTTCTTAACTTTTTAATATCTCTCATAGTGTTATATCTCATAGCTAGTTATTTTGATAAAGCCATAGGCTTAGATATAACATCTGGCTGTGGCTATCAAGAGAGAAGTACTCTCGTCATGTGCTAAAATAAAAATTCTCTCCAAAAACTGAACGATCTTTCCTATACTCTTTAAAAATGTAAAATTTCAATAAGCATGAATATATAAAAAGGTAAATATAACCCTTTAATAAAGATTAATAGTACTGTCATGAGTTGTTAATAATATAATTCGGATAATTTAGGTGAAAGTGCTCGACCTTTTATTTTATATTATAAAATAAAATCTCAAAATTCTCATTCATGTTTTGTTCGTATGTACGTTATCTACTAGAGTATTAACTACACATATAGATACAAAAGTAATTAAAAAGGTACAATAGTTTCTACACCTAGCTCTAATATCAACACACATCATGGAGGGCGTTATATTGATGAACAAAGGTTTTTTTTTTTTTTTTTTTAAATAAAGAATTTCTCGTAAATATATCTGCATCATCTTAAAGTGCAACTTTGATCCCTTGTCATGTTTTGGATAAAAGTTAGTATTTTATTTATTTGATTACTGGTTTGATTAAAGAAAATATTAATTATTATTGAAGCTTTGATTGTACAAGCTGACTAACTTTTAGTGTTTGGGATTGTGGGAAGTGTCTTTTTATGAAACACTTGTATATTTATATTACATATATCTTTGTGACAAGGTAGAGAAGGTCAACTATTGTGAGGAAGTTTGTGGTAAATAAAAGTGTACATTAGGAAAGCTTTTGACACTCTCGATTGAGAATCCATTCTCGTGGTTCTTTCGTGCATTGATTTCACGGACGCCTTTGTTTCTTGTTATTTTTTTTAAGATCTTCAGTCCAGATGGACTGATTTTAGTTCGATTTGGAACAGTTGAAAGTTTCTTTTTTCAATGGTGAAAAACTCACCCCTTCTCCACACCTTTATTATTAACATTAGTTTTACTAGTAAATTCTAATGAAACTTAAAGGAAAATACATATAAATTAGGCTCGATAATAGAAAAGTAACTCGACGTATTAAGATCGAGCACATGCAAGGTTTTTTTTAACAAAATCTCTACAATCATTTGAAGCCATCAATCAATCAGCACTAGGACCATGTAGCACTAAGGCCATCCTCCAATTTGCATATATATATATATATATATATATATATTCAAATATAGCAAAACCAACACACTGCCAAAATATTAATATGGTAGACAACAAGTAAAACTTGAATGGTGGAGAAGCCACCTTCGTTATTAGAAGCTTAACACAAAAAAGACACACCGAAACACAAATCCTATCTAGCGAATGCATCGCCCTTAATAATCTTAAGAATCCACCACGTAACAAATTATAGAAAACAACGTCACAGTACAAGACCATCATGACAAAAACACCCATTGGATCAGGATCGCCAAAAGACAATGGGTTGGTCGTTCGACTATCTCTGTCATTTCGAAAATGGAGCCAAGTATGGGAGGAAAAGGGCACTTTTAGAATTTCGGAACAAATATTTAAAAATAAGCTATTTTTTATTAGATAAAAAATTATGTTCTAATTTTCAATTTAAGTTCTTGAATATGTCATTTGGCCCTTTTTCTTTCTAAGGAACAGGGAAAGATGATTTCAGTAATATTATCCTTGTTAAATATGGTCAAGAAAATCTTTTCACTCGTGAAAATGAAATAATTATATTGAACGGGTACAAATTAGGTACCAAAATTGCGCATAGATTTGGAGGACCCAACATATTTGTAAGTAAATATTTGTTTATACGGTTTAGGATTGAGATTAATCTTTTGACTCATTATCCTCTTTATATGTTTGTCCTTGAACTGTCTTAATTTGTTTCTAGACTCGGGAAAAATATTTTGCCAACATCGCCTGGCTAGCTTGCTACCACAAATATCAACGACCATAATAACTTCAAAATATTGCTGTTTTATCTACATATCAGTGTATCACATATATAATACCAAAAAAATTAAAACGTGTATAAAAAAACTAATAATTGAAGTTTGGTGGCAGTGGCACATTAATTTATAAAATCTTGGAGGCCACACATGCAACCTTGTCATCTTTACTTTCCATATGGATCAAAATATTACCCTTTGGCAAAGTATTAGTTAAGCCAAGAAAAATTCTATATGAAAGTGTTTATATAGATATTTTTGGGTTCTTAAAAAGTCAAAGCCTGAAATATCATTTCTATTATTTGGTGGGATTTTGAAGTAACACATTGGTATATTAGGATCTTCCTCACCAACAAAATGTCTTGCCCTCAGAAAATATTTATAAATAAATTGCGTGCAGAATGAAGATGACATACACATTTATTTATATATTCAAATGTGGCATATGTATATCTCTATATATATAAAATAATAATAAAATTATGGAGCACTTTTTCTCTAATAAGAAGACGTACCTGCTTGACCGCCAATCATTTTCCAAGTGGTATGAAAAATTATGAAATAACTTAGCTTGCATTTGGAATTAAAGTTTGAAATAAAAATTTAAGACCTAATAATAATTTTTGTTGGTTCTTTAGGAAAAGAAAAAAACAAAAATCAAGTCCAACCTTTGTTTTAAAAACAACTTTGAAAATATCACCACTCTGGGTCAAATCAATATCAATAATTAGAGTACATATTCAGTTGAAGAGAGAAAATTAAAATAATTTAAGTAAAACTACTTGATCAATTTTCACAACAATAGGAAATATCATAGGTTGAATGTTTTTCGTTCGTCAACCATGTTGATAAGTGTGATAACGTTGAATAATATAGTGTAACCGAACAATTCTAGCATATACATTCTGATAAATTAAGGCGAAACAGTTCGGATTTGGAGTTTTCAGTTCATTAATTAATTAAGTCATTGTTAAGAATTAGCTAGAATGTCGCAATTTCATATAATACCAGGAGTTATAAAATCAAAAAAGAAAATTAATGACATTGGTTCACTTTGAATATGTGAGAGCTACATAAGTTCATTTTTAATCACTGTACTAATTTACTATGACGATCAATAAATTTTTACAAGGGAAAATCACTCATTTCTGGGTTTTCCCCCTCTAAGCTCTCTAATAGTGGACTAATGAAGATGCCCCCTAATTATGAAGAAAAAATTGCGAAGGTCGATCATACCAACTCCATAATGACCATATATATATATATATATATATATATTTGTGAATGACAATCTGTATATTGTCCTCTGCATCAAGGCAATGATTAGGCTCCACATGAATTTAGTCATAATTATTAGGATTTACAGTAATCTTGAAATAAATATAAAGAGGAGATCCGCTGCCCCCAAAGCATGTCTCATTGGTGTCCCATTCACAGAAATTGACCACGTGTGTTTGAAGGTAATCTCCAATTAGACCTTGTTTGGAAGCCATGAAAAGTAAAATTTTATAAACAAACACGACAATATGAAATGCAAAACTCATCGTCATCGTAAGAAACCTCGTTTTTTCAATCAAGATTCTCATATAACAAGTTAATAACACCATTAAAGGAGATAGAAACCCATGATCATCTTCAACCGAATGCCGATATTTGAAAGTGGAAGGGCAACCCATCAATCAAGCTGCAAAATTATGTTTGAAATCAAAGAACCAAAGGAAAATAAAAAATCCCCTTTAAATGCCCAGGATCAGGCATATCAAAAACATCTATCACGGAGTAGTGTATATATATATATATATATATATATATATATATATAATATATATAATAAGTCAGTGCAAATCAAGAAAAATATAGATAAGTCATCCTGAGAAGGAACCCACTAAATAAATCACACCAAGTATTGGGTTGTATCATTAACAATTAACGGGCATTGAAGAAATATTGATGACATTGCCGACATCACAAGTTGAAAGAGTTGGGTTTCTCATTGTTATTATAACCAGTTTTTCCTTCTCCAAACGAGGTCTCATGGGAGATTATCTTGAGAGACATTATGGTCAATTTTTGTGAACATGGGACAGTCAATGGGACATGTTTTAGGGACAGCAGATCTCCTCAATAAATTATATGGGATTAAAAACACTATAGATTCTTGGATTAAATTAATTGACCAAAACCCTTGGCTGGCTGATGATTAGGTCGGTGTTGAAGCAGTTAAAGTGCTTTTCTATGTTCAATTTTCGAGTCATTAATAGATTAAATTAACTAAATATTGACCTTCAAAAAAATTACTAAATATTGGATTATTCCCATCTATACTCATGAATTTTGGGGTTGCTCTTATTTTATCTCTGAATTTTAAAAACTCTCACTTTGTCCCTCTAAAATTTTAATTTAACCTCACTTTAATCCTATAAGCATTTCAGTTAAAAACAGACATAAAAAAGTGAGTTTAGTGCAATCACGTGATTTTTTTTTCTATTTATTTTTAGCACATAACCTAACATAATGGGCTTAATAAAACTAATGCACCTATTTTTCTGTCCGTTTTAACTGAAATTTTGATAAAAGGAGTAAAGGGATTAAATTCAAAATTCAAGGGACAAGTTGGAGTTTTTAAAATTCAAGTGACATAGATGAAAATAATCCTTACATATTCCTTGGGCCTTAGTACGGTCGGAACATCTTCCTATAGCACGAACTAAAAAAATATTCTCTTTGCTCCAACAATTTCAGATCTGAATGGCATTTCTTTATGCAAATTTAGGATACCAGCTCATATATGCTGTTCTTGGCTGGATAACGAAGTTTATCCTTACACAAGCGCAAGGAGGGAAAATTTTTTTATAAATATGAAGCGAGAATACTTGCATTAATACTCCGTTGAATTATTTATTAGCTATATGGTCACGCAATCTTGCTGTCTATCCCTCTCCTTTTTTTTTTTTTTTGGTGCTAGAAGAATCTTATTGTATCTTTGACTTCTCTACATAAATCAACATGTACAAAACGTCAAATGTGTGTGTATATATATGTGGGCACGTTCTTGAGTAGAAGCCACAAGCTAATCATCCATAATTTGCTTTCCTCCATTTCCTTCTACGTCTCTGTGCTGGGACTTTTGAACATGGCAATTAGATCATCATTTACGTTTTTGCTAGCATTTTCTTTAGCCCTTTTAGCCTCTTCCTCAGTTTCCTCTGCCGCAATAGTGAAGCATTCCTTATATGTAATTTTTTTTACCCTACGCTCATTATCGCACTATTTTTTTTGGTTTCCTTTCTTCTTAATTTGGTTTCCTTAAACCTAATGATCTTAAAGTTATTAATTTGTTTTAGTACTATAACAGAAGTCGACAATCATCATATACATTTTTAACTCTTTCACGTCTTCTTTATGCAGCACTTCTTCCTCATTATCACCCCAAGTTTTGTTCATTTTGGTGCTAATTTTTTCTTCTCACCATTATGTAAAAGAAAAAAAAAAAAAAAAAAGGAGAACACAAACACGTACACGCACACACACGTACTTCTCCAGACAAACTACAACTCGACAATATTTGTTCTGTAATATCTATTATTCTTGTCTTATAACACACACATATATGTATAATTATGTAACTTTTTCGTTTAAGAAGAAATGCCATCTACAAGGCTACGATAGTTTTTATTGTTAGTTTTTATGCAATGAAAATATTCTTATATATCAACTTTGTAACGCAATTTCTAACTGCTAATTGAGAAGCAGCAAGGAATATGATGGAATTGTAGATTTTTCCAATTCGCGAGTAGGGTTTCGGGAGCTGAAATATTAACAGGATGATCATTCTAATTTTTGGTTTTAATATGGTTCACTCAGGTGAAAAACCTAACCATCAACCACCTTTGTAAAGAGCATGTCATAGTTGCAGCGAATGGAACCCTGCCAGGCCCGACAATAAGCGTACATGAAGGTGACACCCTCGTCGTCGAAGTCTTCAACCAGTCACCATATAACATCACCATTCACTGGTAATTAACCAGCATTGTTTACTTTGTTTCAAGTACTACTGGTTTTAATTTCCTGCTAAATCCTTAATTATTGTTAGTCCATGGTTTATTGGTTTTGGTATTTTTAAAGAGATTAATAATGGAAGTAGTCAGTTTCTCTGCAAAAATATTTTCTTTATCAGTCCTTGATTCTTAACCATGCAATCTTATTTGAAAAATTTTGATTGAGCTTGTAAAAAAAAAAAAATTTTACCTTGATAAGCCACACCAACTAACTTGGATAATAAACAACTAATTTTAAGGAGAAAACTTAACTTTAGGGCTTATTATCTATTTTTTTTTTCTAATAATTTGTTTTGATATATATCATCCATTCACTTCATGCTAAGAACTATCTAATTTAGGTTATATCCAAGAATGCCATGAATTTGACACCTCTTTATATTTATACCCACTATAATATTAAAGTTGATAATTTTTTCATTTCATAACACCAAAATGATCAACTAATATTAAAATAAGTAAAATTATAAGGAGGTACTCAAAATATAACTCTCTATTTAATTTTTTCAACTAACTAACATATTGAAATAAGGCTCAATACACGAGTCATCTTTATTCCATACATTACCGTGATGTTGATGGTTATTGTATATTACAACAATTTTATGTTGGTTTATTTATGGGCCATTTTCAGAAATGACCCTTGGATTATATTCTCAACCTCAAATTAGCTCCCGATTTTTTAATTTTACACATAACACTACCTCAAACTTTTATATTATTAGGAAAACAACCCCTATACCAATATTCAGTTTTTTTTTTAAAAAAAAAACTGAATAGAAATTAAATACTTTTGGATACGTTAGCTTTAAAATCATAATAATATATTTTTGGCAGGAAAACTGTGTGCATGTCCAAAATAGATCTGTGGTGCTATATATATTTTATTAAAGTACAGTTACAGTTTGCTTCAACATATAATTTGCTTTTAAAAAAAGATTAATTAGGAATTTACCAATAACCAAAGCTATCAAAATGTGTCCAGTCTTTATCGAACTTTTTCTTAAAGAATAGTGACAGAGAGATAGTTAATGTAACAATTATAGAAAAATTTAGGGAAGTGTGATGTGTAAAATCAAAACTCATGCACCAACATAAGATAATGTGTATATTTTGGGGGCAATTTATGATAGTCATCATTTATTAATTTATCTATTTATTTCTGAGCAGGCATGGAGTGTTTCAGCTTCTATCCCCATGGGCTGATGGACCTGAATATGTCACCCAATGTCCGATACGTCCTGGCCATAGCTACACCTATAGATTCAACATCACTGGTCAAGAGGGCACCCTTTGGTGGCATGCCCACTCCTCCTGGCTCCGTGCAACCGTCCATGGAGCTCTCGTCATTTATCCGAGACGCGGTCGATCCTTTTACCCATTTCCCAAACCCGAGAAGGATATACCCATTTTATTCGGTATGTGACATACACACACACGTGCTTCAAAATTATCAGTTAACATAATTCCATAAACTAAAACAATTGAAAAGTCCATAATTAGTGGTTGCAAGCATAGTCGGATAGTAAGTTCGCCCCTCTATGTCTAATATTGAGACAATGATTCCGATATCTTTTTCAATCGCATCATGCTTTAACGTGAGTCTTTTTATATACCATTAATCAATAGTTAACTTTGAAAGTATAGACCGATATTGTACTGAAAGGATTTACAAGTAGTAGTATATATTATTACTAAAAATTAATTAATTGCTAAGATTTACATGGATATGTGCGTGACAATTACAGAGGAGTGGTGGAATCGTAATGTGGTCGATATTGAGAAGGAGGGATTTGCTCGTGGTGGAGTTCCTAACAAGTCTGATGCTCTCGCTATCAATGGAAAACTTGGCGATCTCTTCCCATGCTCCAAAAATGGTATGTATATATTACATTGACTTTGAATTTAGCTCGATCAGAATAATCATAAATCTTTAAGACGCATTTGTTTTGGTTCGAACAGAAATTCAAATTTTTATTAGAGTAAACTAATAAAAAAAAATTTTGAGTCGTGTTCAAATCTACAAAAACAAATAGATGCTTTGTTGTCTTAAATATTAAAAATTTTCTTCCCTTAAAAAACAAAAAAGAAAAGAAAAAGAACGTTGCACCAAAAGCTGAAAAGAACTTAACTATAAGCTTGTAAAAATACATAACAGATATGTACACGCTGGAGGTCGTGCAAGGCAAGACTTACATGCTGCGTATAATCAACGCTGCACTCAATAGCCAGCTGTTCTTCAAAATAGCCAATCACTATATGACAGTTGTCGCAGTCGATGCCGCCTACACAAACCCCTATATGACCAACACCGTCGTCATTACTCCCGGTCAAACTATCGACGTTCTCCTCACTGCCAACCAACCAATAGGCTCTTACTACATGGCGGCTCATCCGTACTTCAGCGTTGTCGGGGTGCCATTCGACAGCACCACGACAAGGGGCATTATCGTCTACAAGGGTTCCACGTCAGCATCAGCACCACTGATGCCAGTCCTACCTGCTTTTAACGACACCCCTACAGCCCACAAGTTCTACAGCAACCTGACCACGCTGATTGGCGGGCCCCACTGGGTCCCGGTCCCCCTCCAAGTGGACGAGCACATGTTCATCACCCAGGGGCTAAATCTCGACCATTGCGGAGCAAACAGCACGTGCGTAGGGCCGCTTGGGCAGAGATTCTCGGCGAGCATGAACAACCAATCCTTCGTGTTGCCCAACACTTTGTCTATGCTACAAGCGTTCTATGATGGTACGAGTGGAATCTACACGACTGATTTCCCTGACAATCCTCCACTGGTGTTTGATTACACAAACACAAGCCTTAGCTTTAACCAATCACTGCTTTTCGCACCGAAAGTGACCAAGGTGAAGAAATTGAAGTACAACGCGGTTGTGGAGATTGTGCTTCAGAACACAGCCATCTTAGGGTTTGAAAACCATCCATTTCATCTTCATGGTTTCAATTTCCACGTCTTGGCTCAAGGCTTCGGCAATTACGACAACACTAAGGATCGCCAGAAATTCAACCTCGTTAACCCGCAAAGTCGGAACACGATTGGCGTGCCCGTCGGCGGTTGGGCTGTCATCAGATTCCAAGCTAATAATCCAGGTTGGTTCAGTAATACTATTTTTTCCCTTTGAATTTTCTGAATATTTTTGTTTAGACAATGTAATTGGCATTATTTATGTGATACGATTGGTTGCATAGTTTTATTTCTTTATTTTTATTATTTCTCAATTTTAACTCTCTGTTTTTATTAAAGACTACGAATGTTGAATTTGAAAAAACTTCATTTAATTATGCCCCTCACACACTTTGTGGATGAAAAGAAAAAGAAAAAGAACAATATATATGCTCTTAAATTAGACCGAGTATATATATATATACATATATATATTTTATAAAAAAAAAATCTTGAAAATTTTTGTGAAAATTAATTTAGACAATTAAAAACATAAATTTCAAGATCTTTTCTTTTTCAACTTTATTTGTTATAGGGATTTAATGCTTTATAAACATTTAAAATATCTTTCAAAAATTACTTTATAAATGTATTTTTGTCGTTTTACCTTCATATTTTCATTCCAAAAGCATTTGACTGATAGTATTGAAATAAGTTTTTCCAATCCAAATGATGCTTTGTAGTTTCTAAAATATAGAATAAGCTGAAAAGTAAGTATAACAAAGTAGTATAATTACATGAAACTGATGCTTAAGTTATAACGCGTTAGAAATGCCATCCTTATATTGTTTTCTAATTTCTTTTACCATCTTTTTTTCTTGTTTTCCACTTAGTTTTACTAATAATAAGGTTTTTTTAAAGCTAAAAAATATATATATATATATATATTTTTTACGGAGATCTATTTTAGAAATTGATGTTTAAAACCACGGTTTTAAGGGCATGCTTATCATGCGTTAATCAAGAGGGTTTTATGTATTCCTTTCTTGGGTTATGTCTTTTGAAGTTTATATTGAATATTATATGTCGATCATGCTTAACACAATGTCTAATGTCAACGGCTTACAAAGAAATATATATATATATATATATATATGTGTATATTTTAGTTTGAAGTTTGATAGTACAACTACCGGTAATGGGATTAGTCTAACTCACGCCAAAATATTTTATACGCAAATTCTGAAAAATGTAAAAAATTATAGGAATATATATTTATGCTTTTGAAACTATATTCTAATTTAAATTGCATGATGGAATTGCACAAGTTCTATATATTCCGGCCATTTAATTTTATAAACGTAATTCTTGTAATTGTAATCAATCTTTTTAAAAGAAGTGATTATAACTAATCTGATAACAGTGTGGTTTGATAGTTTAGGAATAACAAATCTACATCCTCATGATGTGGAATTCAAACCGACCCCTCCCAAGTCAAAAAAATAAATAGAAAAACTAATAACGGTACTAGTTGATGTTGAAAAAAGAAGTTAACTAATTAAAATGCAACTTCAACACTTGGGACCGAAATAATATATATATGTATATATATACACACACACACACTGTACGTGGTATATTCAGTTTTCTTTGTATGATGTATCAAATAATGTAAACCGTACAGGTATATGGTTGATGCACTGCCATGTCGAAATTCACTTGTCGATGGGCTTGGCTATGGCTTTTGAGGTTGAGAATGGACCCAATCGGAGCTCAACGCTTCCTCCACCGCCGTCCGATCTACCAAAATGTTTTTAGATGACTGGAGACGAGAAATAATCTGATTTGTCAAATGTTACAAATTTTCTTTCATCGACATATTTATTTGGTTTTTTTTTATTTATTTGATTGCAATTTATTTTATTGCGGAAATAAAATGTAATAAAAGGTGGTTTGTTACTTTCTTTCATCCAATAAAAATTCTGAGTTTGGTGTATTTCATTGACGTCGAAGGAAAAAAGAATTATATCTTTATTTTATTTAGATATAGTTCTTTTCCATCCTGATATTTTTTTTTTTTTCCTTTTATTAGTTATGTACATTTAGACATCCTTTAAATCAAAAAGGGTTTAATTTATTGTTGAACGTAAACTTACTAGTTAGAACTGAACTTCTGAAGGGGAAATAAAGTAGCGAAAATTATTAGAATTACTGAAGAAAACGTCATGCATATCAATAAAACTACATAGAGTCTCGATTTACAATAAATAAATAAACAGATCGCTATATCAATTTCGATCACACTTGAATATTAATGGACATAAATAAAGACAATAGCAAAATCAGATAAAACTTTCTAGAATTTTTTATGGTAACCTTTTAAGCATTATGTACTTTCTAAACAATATCATGAATATGAAAAATTAGAAAAAAAAATATTTATAACAAATTTTCTCTTAATTTAAGCAAAAATTAATATAAATTTTAAATTTGATAGAAAATAGGACTAGGTTTACAGTCCTCAATGTGCTAATTGTAGCTATTATGAAGCTAGTAAATCTGAGGCAATTAAAACTTTTATAGAAGTATTGGAGTGTTTTTGAAAAAATGACCGAGATAGAAATCTTAGTTGTACAAGGACTGTTTAAATATTTAATTGTATAAAATGACTTCGGCATATTTGAATTTACAGTGCGCACCTTGTAAGACACTCAATGAAAAAAATTTAAAAAAAGGTCATTACGCTAATTTCACTTTTTAATTAACATTGTCATTCTAACCAATTCCTTTATCGAGATAAGATTTGAGAAAAGAAGCTGAAACAAGAAAGAGGATGAGATAGGAAGTAAAAAAAATGTAATGTTGGGGGTTTGTGGAAACTAATGAGCCCAGAGAGAGAGGTATGAGTGGGAAAAAGAGAGAAGGAAAAGGAAACAAATAGAAGAAGGTTATTTTGTACTAATACCCTTTGAATTTTTTGAATTTGGGAATTTAGTCCATAAACTTCATTTCTTGCCAATCAGCACCCCTGAATTTATAATTTTTGATACTGTCAGTCTTGTTTGCTCAAATTCATTAAAATTAGGATTGTTTTTTCCTTATAACTTGCACATTATAGCCCAAGAAGCGTATTGCTGATCATTTTTACTTAATTTCTATACAAATTCCTTTCAGTGTTTAAATTCAAGTTTAAATTATAATTAAATTATTTTCACGTTTTAAAGGAATTTGTATTGTAACTAAGTAAACATATCAACAGTGTCCTTCTTGGACTATAACATGCAAGTCATGCACAAAAGCCATTTAAATTTTAACATATTTGGAAGCAAACGACTAAAAATGCCAAAAATAGAAGTTTAGGGGTTTGATTGCCAAGAAAAAAATGAGAGAGAGAGAGAGAGAGAGACTAACAGTGCCAAAAATAAAAGTTCAGGCGTCTGATTGCCAAGAGAGAGAGAGAGAGAGAGAGTTACGTATGAATAAGTTTTTTTTTAAAATTTATTTATAAGAAAGGGGGAATTTGAAAAGTTTTTGAACTAGACTTGGATAAAGAAGAAAAAGTATCAGAAAGTGCCCTAAAATGTGCGCGTCTTTGAAATTTTTTCCTGATTTAAATTTGGTTAACTAAGAATGGATTAATGAGAAGTCCCCGAAACCTTTCTGTTACTAAAATTAGTCCATATACTAAATTTGGCCCACATATGGTCCCTAAACTTTAAAACTGCATCATAAAATAGTGCTTTTGTTTTTTTTGTTTTTTTTTTTAAATGAAAACCGTTAAATTAGAAGGTACTTGTGGTTGATATGCTATTTTATTGGTTTAAATATACCCTTATACACTCTGTCTCATTGAAGATCACTGAATATTTTTTCGTGTTAAAGTTATTAGTACTTGATTTTTCATGATGGTGCTCTTGGTGAAGGCATGAAAGTAGTTATTTTATCATTATGATGAGCTTGTTGAGGCTATCTACCAACTTCATAATCTAAAGCTTCAGTATCGTTGTTGGTTGATTTTCCCTTCCTATCATTACATCTTTTCACATTATGCCCTTTCTGTCCACACAATTTGTATGTGATTTGAACGTAATTCTTTTTAGCTTTTTGGCATAAGGATTTAGCTCGTCAGGTTCAATTTTCTTAGCTTTTTGACGTGAACTGGTTGTCCACTGAATACTGGTGGTAATAATGGAGCATTCCCGCAAGAGCACGGTAGTCGGTACTGGCGTGCCAGGCTCCTCAACAACTGTCTGCTGCTCTTGGGCCTGGGCACGACGAGATGAGAGCTGTTCCCGCAAGCCCATATAGTCAGCGGTGTTGACCGAAGGTTGCCATTTGCCAAGAGCTCTCAGTCAGCCCCTCCGCCCCCAAACTAATTAAGTCTATCGAACACTGAGGCACTCGATCTTGATCTCTACAAACGCGAGTTTCCTAAGGGAGTGTGCAACTCGATTCCGTGCTCGACTAGGCGGATTGGTTCCACAGCTCCTCCATTCACCAGCTGGGTTGCTTGTGGATGTGCGTCGCGGGCTTCTAGGTGCAAATTCGGGCTGTCTCTCGCCGCTTCTCCCACGTGCGCAGTGGGCCGTTTGTTGGCCACGTTCGGGAGGCCAGGGATTTGGATGGGGTGGTCGAGCTAGGCCCTTTGCTGGGCGAGCGTTTGGATGAGAATTTGGACCAGGTTGTCTAGTTGTTGAACAAGGTTCTTCATTGCCTCATAATGCGCGCTTGTGCCTCCTGGGGGCCTGCGGCCGTATAGGTCTCTCCTCTATCTCCGTGTTGGTTGCCCCTTGTAGCAGCTGTGATGTTGAGTTTGGAGGGCTCGTCCCCTCAAGAAACTTTTTCTCTAGCCATGTTGACGAAGAAAATGACAAAATTGTGACCCCCGGAGTGTTACTGGTAGGTCGTCGGTGTGTTGTTAGACCCTGGTGGATGAACTCACGAGGCCTTCATCCTAACGCCAAATGTTGATGCACGACTTGTACTTTCCATCGTGGACGCCTTGTTGGTCGGAATCGTCACTGCACGTGGAGCTACACCACAAAAATAGAAAAAGAGCTACAGAGTAGGAGGCACCGTGGGGTGCACTCCAAGAGGATTCTGATGCTTAAGTCAGTCATGGGTCTTGGGAAATGAGAGCACTTCTTGGTGTGGGAGTGAGTGAACTTTAATGGTGATTAAATAATCGAGGGAGAGAGTAGTAGGCCAGAGAGAGGGGAGAGTGATTTTTGGTGTCAAAATGTTTGGAACCACTTCTAACTCTTAATGAGGGGTATTTAATTATAGGAAAATGATTGGCAAGGAGGGAAGGACCTTGTTTGGGACCTCTTTAATTATCAGTGTTAGATAACGTACCTCAAGTCTTGTTCCTTTTGCAATATTGATCCCACAACATAGCCCAAGTATCGCCGCTGCGTGTGGACCTCCAGTGGACCTGTGTAATCCTACTACTAACGATCTGATCATCAGTCCTTCTACGTGGCACTTTTTGATTCGCCCAACTGGCTTATCTTCCATACAGCTTTACGCTCATCTAACAACATTATTAAAAAAATAATAATAATAAAGTTTACGCAGTTAATTGCACTCATGGACAGTTAAACAATTACATAGGTGCAAAGGAATACACAACTAGTTCCAAATGTGAATATGCAAAGTGGAGGGTCACATCATATGTCATTTAGTTACATCAATACACACTGTAATACCCAAATTTTTGATAAGAAATTATTGAGAATTAATTAAATGATTCATCAAAATTCTTTCTGTAAATTAAAATTTAGGTTATAATTTTAACCAAAGTTATGAAATAAAATGACGTGACAATTAAATTCTATGGCACAAAAATATGGTTACAATTTTTATGAAATATATATGTTGTGACAATTTAATATCACATAATATAAAGTTACTATATTTTAAGAGTAATTAAATAAAGTAACTTTATTATGTAGGATGTAGTATAAAGTTTCATGATGTGACAATTATTAAATTTGTCATAAGGTCACTTAAAATTATTCAAAAAATATGAATAGTAAAAAGTGACCAATTGATATAAGTATAGATAAGTTGTTAAATCACCAAATATAATATTTCAATAGTTTTAGCAGTAAGAGAATTAACAGTCATCCTAGACATGATTTTCTTATAAAAATGCTATTAAGGATTTGATATCAACCTCCTAGACAGATGAGAATTGAACAGTCTAACTTTTTGACAGATAAAATTTAGACAGAATACCTTCTTCAATATGGGAACTTAGTAGATAAGTTTTGATGTCAGATAAGACTTTTACTGAGTTACTTTTTCAGTATAGGAACTTAGTGCATAGTATTGATATCAGATAAGATAAGATTTTTATTGAGTTATTTTTTTTGTATGGAAACTTATAGTGGATAAGTCTTGATGTTAGATTAGATTTTTACTAATTTACTTTATCTGTACAAAAACTTGGAGTCCAAGTTTTACAAATAGATAAAATTTAGACTGCTTAACTTTTTCAGTCCAAAAACTTAGTGGGCAAGTTTTGTGATAGATAAGAATTATACTGATTAACTTTTTAGCAGTAGAGGACCTTAGGAATTGTACTAGTGGAAGATGAAGGAAAATATTGTCATATTGAGTTAGCAGTCCAAGAATTTATCGGTTGATGATAACATCTATAATTACCTCCAATGTTTTTTTTAAGAAAATATGAATTTGTGATCCAATGATTGTAAATGGATAAATATCAATAGATCAATGGCAAAGAAAAAGCCTTCCTAGACAAGTTTTCTTAATCTTGATTTGACCATGATTAGCCTTCTAAATTTATCTAGACAACAATTAACAAATTAATCCCAATGTCATTAGCTCAAGTCTATAAATAGGCATTCACCCTTCACCATTTTCTTCACACCTCAAGAAACAATTC
This sequence comes from Ficus hirta, assembly GCA_038430175.1. Lineage (NCBI taxonomy): Eukaryota > Viridiplantae > Streptophyta > Magnoliopsida > Rosales > Moraceae > Ficus > Ficus hirta. The sequence goes on from CM076586.1 coordinate 5,423,492, forward strand.
TCCCTCTCTCTCTTGTATTTCTCTCTCTAGAAATTCTCTCTCTTGAAGTTCTCTTTAGTTTAGTTCTAACCTTTTTTAAGTTCTCTTAAGAAATTTCTCTTGCTTTCTTGCATTTTCCTTCCTATTTTCCCACCTCCCAAACACTTTTTAGCTTTCAAAAATTTAAAGAAATTCTTCAACCTTCCTCCAAAGAAGTTCCCTCAAAGGAGTTCTATAGTTCCATTCTCCAGTGCAAAATCCAATTGTCGAGATAGTTTTTCCAACCAAAACTCTTGTCGTTATTCTTTTAGTTCATGATTTTCATTGGTTAGTATTAAGTAAATATATTGTTAAATTTAGAATTGGTGATTTGACTATGTTGAGGTTAAGTTAGTTTCATAATTGTGAATAGTGCTATGGATATATTCATGAGAAAAGTTTAGAAATTGGACAAAATCGATGATTTTAATTCACGATTATATTCGTTAGAAGTTTAGAAATTTCTATAAGTTAGAAAACCATTAAGGAAATTTAGAAAAAATTATGGAATGTAAGTTATGGTGTATGTATGTATGTCTAAGTTTTTACAGTTTCAAAATCGTGATTTTCGAATGATAAAATCAATGATTTAGTAAAACCATCACAAACCATTTTTAAAATATTGGATTTTGGATATTTGAGAAAACAGAGAATTTACGGACAAAATTAGATTTGTTGATGAACATGAAAGTTTTAGATCTTTCAAACACGAATATTTTTCATGAAGAAAGTTTTGTCAAAATCTTATGATTTGAAAGTTATGTGATAAAGTGATTTTTATCAGTTTTTATTTTTAGATATTTTGTTGGTATTTGAGTATTTTTATTAGTGTATTATTATGTTTATGTTGGTTGTGTAGGTAAATTGCAAGAAGAAGCAAAAAGCTGATCCTAAAGGTACTAAAAAGAGGAATTAAAGAAGCAAGAATCGGATTGCAATGCGTCAAAATTCCGATGCAACAAGTGCCTCAATTTCCAACCAGAAGCATTATGACTGTAGGCTACAGCGTGCCAAACAGGCGTTGCAGTGAGCCGGCCAGGCGAGAACCAATGTAGCTGTAGACTGCAGCACACCAAACTTGCACTGCAGCCCACCCCTAGCCCTTTTGCAGTCCCTGTTTCAGGTGCGCTGCAGCGCCCTTTTCATCCGTTGCATCGCGTCTCCTAAGAAGCCCTAGCCGCCATATGCTGGCTGCACTGAGAAAAAGGCCCGCTTCAACGCCCCGCACATGTGGATCCCTAAATTTGAGGCAAAAATGTGATGTTTGGGGAGGATATTAAAGGGAAACCTGCTAAAATTGAAAAATGCGCTTTTGGAGACCCAAATTTTAGACACTCAAGAGAGCAACCTTCAAGATTTTTGAGGGTTTTTCTAGAAGATTTAAGGATATTGAAGATTTGGGAGTTTGATTCTCATCTAGTTCTTCCTTCTTCTACTTTCCTCTCCCTGTTCAGTTCTTAAACTTGTATTTGCTCTTTGGATTTGTTCTTGAACATGAGTTTGATGTTTGTTTCGAATTTGATTAGGGATTTGGGAATTTTGATGTCTAGCTACACTTGCATGCTGGGGGTATGATGTAGTTTGATGATGACTATGTTTTGATAATTTGAATGCTTGTTGATTGAATTCCATTTTGAATTATTTGTGTTTCTCTATGTTTTTAATTTCCTAATTTTTTATATGTGTGAAATTGGGCTTAGGAGAGCTAATTTCATATGTTGAGACTAGGGAAACACAACCCATAGTAATATTAAATTTGGGAGGTTACTAGAACTTGGGTAATGCTGGTGAGCCATAGCCACAGCGTTGGTCGGCTGGGAAAAAAAAAAAAGGTTTTAAATTTTTAAAAATTAAGATGATATTTTCAAGAAGTGTGTACATTATTTTTAGAATGTTGGTTTCCAAATTGTAGAGTGCCAAAATGGTGATTTTAATACAAAGTTAGAAAAATGGATTAGATCTTTCTAATCGAATTTGTATGCAGTTAAATGAGAAATTTTTGATTTTAAATTATGTGATTTTAGAGGATTCTATACTGTAAAAGACACGGAATAACAAATTATAAAGAGTCAAAATAGTAATTTTGACACAAAAGTTTGAAAAACGGAGTTAGATTTTCTAGTCTGAATTTTAAGTTGAAAAGAAAATAATTTACATGTTTTAGAAATTTGGATTTTCAAATATTTTATAGTATTAAAATTATAAATTTGATACAAAGATTTAAGTTCAATTTAGTGAAATAAAATTATATTTGAGATTCAAAACACACCATAATCTTATAGCCATACTTACTAAGAAATTACTATAAGGGTTCCTTTAGCAAAAAAGAATTTAGATTAGTTTAAATCCAAGGGGTATTAAGCTAATACTCGTCTCGGATTTGTTTTCTAGGTAGTAAGATATTGACCGCATAGTAGTTTAAAGTGTGGGAAAGTTGTATGTAAGGTAAGCATAAACCTCGCCTATAGTATAAAAATATTATAAATTTCAAATTGTGTATTAAGCACATGCCATGTTAGGTATGATGTGAATTAAATGAATATGGCATGCTATAATTATAGGTATGCCATGTTTCTATGTTTGAGTATATACCATGATGTCATGCTATGTTTTGCTACAAATATAGATGTGCCACACTTTCATAATGCCATGATTTTAGTTTACTCATGATTTCAAATTTATGTCATGTCATTGTATCAAGACTAATAAGTTTAGAATTCAGGAATGTAAGTGTTAGACCTAATCTTTGAATAAGACTTAAGTTAAAGTATGATATTAGGCATACTCAAGTTCAGTTAAGTTAAGGCTAAGACTAATTGAAGACAAATGTCATACCAACCTCTCATGAGGGAAGGATCGTGTCATGTAATGCTAGTTCTGGTTTAAAGTTCCAGATTAATTCCCAGAATTGTTAGAGATATAGAGCAAACTCTAACTTTTTGTGGAATGTGCGTACCAGATGCGTACACATAGGGGCCCACAAATAAGAAGGATAATACATTTATAATGGAAAATAAAATATTCATAATTGAATATAATTAGACCATGTCTTAATTCCATAATTGGATCATACATCCATGCATGTCATTCATGTTTTTAAGCAATGCGAGATCTATGTTTATCTTTACTAAGCGAAAGCTCATTAGCTACATTCATACTGTACGGAAGCAATCTACAGCTTAGTACATGGTGGACAATATGCAGATGACGATGATGAGTAAGCAAAGGAATTATGGATATCACTACGTAATATTTTCCGTAAAAGATATTTTGAATTATTATAAAATAATAATTTCTACTCTACAAGATATTAAGAAAATATATAAATGTTTTATGTTTAGTTATGGAAATGATGATCATGTAAGATAAAGATTTATTGATAGGTTATTAAAAAGAAAAATTGTCATGGAATTTTCAGTGCTCAAGTCTAAGTATTTATAGTAATTATAAGTAAATACATAGTTTAAGTAGTAAAGTAACGGCCTACATAGGTGGGTCGTTACAAATACAGATTTTTTAAATAAAGAGCTTCTCATAAATATATTTATATAATCTTAGAATTCAGCTTTGGTTTCCTGATCATGGCTTAGAATAAAGTTAATTATTATATTTATTTGATTTTGAGTTTGATCAAAGAAAATATTAATTAGTGGAGTTTCGATCATGTCCATTTAGCCCCTTTTCTAGCCACGAAAAGCTCTGGGGGATTCAATTCGATTATCTTAGACGTCTCAACGGACTTTTAGAATAGTGTAAAAATCACCCGTACCAAGAGCCGGTATCCAATAGATAGTGTTTGGGACACTAGAAAACATTTCCGTAAAACACTAATAAATTCATACTACATATACTTTACGTGATTACATGGATATCAGTTGCACAGAAAATATATATTTCAAGTGTTGTGATAATAATTGTGCAGTAATAAATGGATATCAGTTCTAAATTAAATTAATTATCTTAGTAACCAAGTGTTGGATTGTTGTTGAAGAAATTGCTTGGAACAATAAGAAGATGACACGAGACGACCTCCCTTGCATACGCGTGCGCAATATGGTACCCTGATGCTATATATAAATACACGTTAGAGGTGTCTGTTAGGATTACATTTAAAAAAAAAAAAAAAAAAACACACACACACACACACACTCACTCACGCATAGAGCTCTCTAGACTCTCTGTCATTGGAGTTAAGAAAGTCAGAGTAAAGAAAAGAACTGATGTTCAAATTGATTCAACGGTTGCTACAAATCAATTCAATCTAAGAGAGAAAAATAGCAAGGAAGATCAAAGGTAGAGAATTAGGTCAGTTATGAGGACGTTCGTGGTAGATAGAAGTGTACATTAGGAAAGCTTTTGACACTTTTGGTTAGGAATCCATTCTCATGTTCCTTTTTTGAATTAGTTTCGTGGACAAATTTTTTTATCCGAATTTTTGGAAATTTTCAGACCAGGTCGACGGTATTATTTGTTTTTTTTTTTTTAGATCGACGGGTTTTAGTTATATTTAATGGCTATCTGGCAAGTTTCTTCAGTTGCACTTGATCAGGAAGCATCAAGGAGACCACTTCTTCATTTTCGAATTGTAGAAGACTTCCTCAATCACTATCTTCTTAAGTTTTATGGATTATGGTTCCCTAATTCAATCTTTGTGGAATAGAGGATTTTGTCTCCTTTCCATCTAGACTATGAAGATATATCGATTTTTCATTAGTTCAAAAATGGAACATTTTGACTATACAGCAGACCCTTCAGTTGTATGCTGAAATCTATAGACAGCTTCTTAGTGTGCGGAAATCTAGCATTTAGGGCGTGTTTATTAAACCATAAAAGAATGTAATAGAAAAGTTAATTGGATTAGAAAGTAAAGTAATAAAATAAAAAGAAGGATCATTGATTTCTTTTCTAGTATTTACTTGCCAATTGGATGATGTAAAGGGAAACAATTTCATTTCCTTTGTAGTGTTTACTATACTTATGTTTTGTTTGGCCTTTCAACTCAACTCCAACTAAACTGTATTTTTTCATCTTAATTTTTGTCTTTCTTTTTAATACAAAGTAAACATGCCATTATTTTGGCAACAAACGTATGGTCTCCAGTTGACTCTCTCCCATCCGTTTGGCCACTTGGTAAAGTAAACATGCCATTATTTTGGCAACAAATTGCCAAACTTATGGTCTCCAGTTGACTCTCTCCCATCCGTTTGGCCACTTGGTAGTGGACATCCTTTAACACAAAGTAAATTACATGCCATTATTTTGGCAACAAACTTATGGTCTCGAGTTGACTCTCTCCCATCCGTTTGGCCACTTGGTGGCCCTTTTTTTTTTTTTTTTTTTTTTTTTTTTCGGTTTTGGGTGAGGAACTTTATTTCTATTGGATTGTCTATTTATTATTAGGTTTTTTCCACTAAATTTCACTAGTAAGGTTTTTAATGACTCTAGGTCTACTTTGGGAACTAATTTTCGATTGAGAAGTATTTTCAACTTATCCTTTTGACATCCATTTCTGCTAGTGATTTCTTTTTCTTAATAGTTATAGGTTTTCTTTTTCTTAACGGTTATCCCATGATTGTATTTTATTTGCTTTCCCTTCTTTTCAGAACTTTATTTTTCTTTTATTTTAATTTTTTAATAAAATTGAGTTATAAATTTGATGATGAGATGACTAAACGGTGTCAATCTAGGGAATGGCGTTGATACTAGTTGCTTGCCATTCATGTTTAAAAAAAAAAAAAAAAAAGTGGGAAATATGATTTTTTTTTTTTTTGTTGGTATGTGTGGTAAATATGATTTCAAATACTATTATTGATTTTAAATATATATGGGCAACAAAATCTTTAGATTCGTAAACAAATTAATAATAATAATAATTGAACGGGTACCAATTAGGTAATAATATTGCATATAGATTTGGAGGCTATACAACATATTTATAAGTAGATAAATTTGTATATATGGTTTAGGATTGAAATTAATCTTTGTGTCATTATCCTCTTTATACGTTTGATGTTGAGTTGTCTTAATTTGTTTCCAAACTTGCGAAAAAAGTTTTGTCAACGGCGCCTAGCTAGCTAGCTACCACAAATATCAACGACCATGACAACTTCAAAACGTTACTATTTTTATCTATATATCACATACATGACACCCAAAAATTAAAAGGTGTACAAAAAATTAATAATTAAAGTTTGGTGGCAAATTAATTTAGAAAATCTTGGAGGCCACTCTTGCAACCGCGTCATCTTTACCTTTCGTATGGATTAAAATATTACCATTTGGGAAAGTATTAGTTAAGCCAAGAAAAATTCTATACAAACTGTTTATATATATTTTTGGGTTTCTAAAAAGTCAAAACCTAAAATATCATTTCTATTATTGATGGGATTTTGGAGTAACACATCTTTGCAACAACAAAAAGTCGTCCTCAGAAATATTTATAAATAAATTTCGTGCAGAATGAAGATAACAAACACATATTATTTAGTTATATATTTAAATGTGTCATATGTATTTCTATATATATATAATATTATCACGGAGCACTTTTCTCCAATTAGAAGACATACCTGCTTTACCGCCAATCATTTTTCCAAGTGTCACGATAAGTTACGAAATAACTTAGAAATACCACCACTCTGGGTCAATTCAATATCAATAATTAGCGTAATGATTCAGTGGAAGAGAGAAAATTACAATAAATAATTAGAACTACTTGATCAGTGTCCAAAACAAAAGGAAATATAATAGGTTGAATGTTTCTCTTCAACTATGATGATTAGTACTGATAATGTTATGTTGAATAATATAGTGGAACAGAACAATTCTGGCACATACATTCAATTAAGCCGAATCAATACTTTTGATTTGGAGTTTCAGTTTATAAATTAATTAATTCATTGTTAAGAATTATAAGTCTTAATTTTACATAATGTCAAGAGCTATAAAATTAGAAAATTAAGAAAATAAATGAAAATTGGTTCATCCTAAATATATGAGAGCTACATACGTCCATTTTTAACTACTGCATTAATTTATTATGATGATCAAGAAGCTTTCAAGAGACAATCACACATTTCTCACTCTCTATATGTTTTTTCCCCTCTAAGCTCTCTGAAAGTGGACTAATGAAGGCACCCTCTATTTATGAAGAGAAAACTGCGAAGGTTGATCTTACCAACCCACGGAACGGCGAATATCAATCCGCATATTGTCTTTTCGTCAAGACCATAATTAGGCTCTACATGAATTTGGTCATAACTATTAGGAATTACAGTAATACTTGATTCCACAATATTTAAAAGGTAGAAGCAAATCTTTATCTCATGAGCGATTGTAACGTCGATCTTGGAATAAATTATATAGGAACTGGCTGATGATTAAGTCGGTGTTGCCGTTGAAGTGCTTTTCTATGTTCAATTTTCGAGGCATTGGTTTCGAGAAAAAACTTGAATTAGTTAAAATGTGTCCTAATTATTAAATTTTACTTCGACCTTACAGTCGGAAGGTTTTTCTATGGTGCAAACAGAAAATATATATATATATATATATATTCTCTTTGCACCAAAAGCCAATTAGTTTCTGACCTGAATGACATTTCTTTATGCAAATTTAGGATACCAACTCATACATGCTATTCTTCGCTGGATAAGTTTCGGCTTACACACGCGCAAGGAGGGAAATACATAAATAGTATGTATATATCAATATAAATATAAAGCAAAAAATACTTTCTTAATACTCCGTTGAAGTTATTTATTAATTAGCTCTATGGTCACGCAATCTTGCTGTCTTTATCTCTCTCTCTTTTTACTTTTTATTTATTATTATTATTATTATTTTTTGTACTAGAAGAATCTTACTGTCTCTTTCTCTTCTCTATGTATAAAAATATTACAAGACCTTACAAATATGTATATATATATATATATATATGGGGGCACGTTCTTAATTAGAAGCCACAAGTTAATCATTCAGAATTTTCTTTCCTCCATTTCCTTCAAGTCTCTGTGCTAGGTCTCTTGAACATGGCAATTAGATCATCATTTGCGTTATTGCTAGCATTTTCTTTAGCCCTTTTAGCCTCTTCCGAAGTTTCCTCTGCCGCCATAGTGAAGCATTCTTTATATGTAATTCGCTTTCCCTGTGCTCATTATCCCCCTATTTTGTTTTTGTTTTTTGCTTATGTTTTTTTTTTTTTTTTGTTTGTTTGTTTGTTTGTTTGTTTGTTTTCCTTTCTTCTTTGGTTCCCTTAAACCTAATCATTGCAAGTTCTCGATTTGTCTTACTATTTTAGCAGCTGTCGACAGACATCATATGCGTTTTTTTAACTCTTTCAAGTACTCTTTATAAATGCAGCAACCTTTTCCTCATTGTCACCAAAAGTTTTATGCATTTTGACACTAGCTCTACATTCTCGTCATTTATTCAAAAAAACTAGTAGTACTTCTCCAAACATTATACCCTTGCAATATTTGTTCTTGCTCATGTTTCACGACACATACATACATATATATATATATATATATATATATTTATATAAGCGTAGGTAAGATACAGAAACGCATGTTTTTATTCTTATATCTATTTTGTAATGCAATTTTTGACTGCTAAGCGAAGAACCATCGATGGAAATAATGGATTCGTAGTATTTTTCCTTTTCACAAATAGGGTTTCGGGAGCTTAAATGTTAACTTGATGATTGAACTAAATTTTTGGTTTCTATTTGGTTCAATCAGGTGAAAAACCTAACCGTCAGCAAACTTTGCAAAGAGCAAGTCATAATCGCAGCAAATGGAACCCTGCCGGGCCCGATAATAAGCGTACATGAAGGCGATACCCTTGTCGTCGAGGTCTTGAACCAGTCACCATACAACATCACCATTCACTGGTAATTGACCAACATCTTTTAATTTGATTCATATACTGGTGGTTTTAATTTTATGTTAAATCCTTATTATTAGGTTTAATAATATAAATAGCCACTAAATTATACATCACGTATCAGGTTGGCCCATGATTTTGATTTTATACATAACACTTCCCTAAACTTTTTTAATATTACGTTAACGGTTTCTTTGTTAATATTTTGAAAAAAGTTATATAGGAATTGAACACATTCTAAGATCACATGAGCTTTATTTAGAGATAACATCGTAATTAAAAATATTTTGAAAGGAAATTGTACCTCAATTAGAGATATTTTTAAAGTAAATTGTACTTTAATTAAAGATATATAGTTCAGACAACATTTTAATCAAAGACGCATAATATTATAGAGTTATTTTGGAGATACAGTTTCCCTCCCAAAAATATTTAATTACAATTTTTAGCCTTAATTAAAGTTCATTTGATCTTAATGTGTTCAATATTTTTCCGTTCAGTCTTGACGGAATACCGATGTAGAGGCATTTTTATAACAATGAAAAAGTTTGAAATAGTATGACGTGTAAAATTAAAAGTTAATGGTCAGTTTGAGATTGTGAGTATAATTCATGAGCCATTTGTGAAGACAACAATTACTATTATTAGTTCATGGTTTTGGAACCTTTAAAGAGATTAGTAACCGAAGTAGTCAGCTTCTCTCGAAATACTATTTTCCTGGTCAATCTTTGACTTTAACCATACAATCTTTGGAAAATTGAAAATTTTGATTGAAACTGTGGAAAAATATTTTCAAAACATGCACGCTTCACATGTGTGTTCCTGGATAAGCCACACCAACTAACTTGGATAATAAACAACTAATTTTAAGGCAAAAACTTCACTTTAGGGTTTATATATAAATATAATATGCATAGCATGATTCTAATAATTTTTTATATTCTAGTCTATTGTTTTGATATCGTCCATCCACTTCATGCTAAGAACTACCTAAATGGAAGCACATACGCGTCATCTTTATTCTATATAGGTTATAAACTTAGATTATATTAATGTTACAAACATCATCTCTAATTATAATTTTTAAATATTAGACGATAAATTATCATTTTTTAATTAGTAATCACAATCAATTAATGTGTCAACTCTTTAAATACATACTAATAAAAAAAATGACAATCCATATATCATATAAGTTAGCACTTAAAAGTTAGGATTATAGTTAAAATTCCTAGTATTTTTTCCTTCTGTGTTGGTTTAATTGGTTTATTTATTTTTCCTGAGCAGGCATGGAGTGTTTCAGCTTTTATCTGGATGGGCTGATGGACCTGAATATGCGACCCAATGTCCTATAAGTCCCGGCCATGGCTATACCTACAGATTCAGCATCACTGGCCAAGAGGGCACCCTTTGGTGGCATGCCCACTCCACCTGGCTCCGAGCAACCGTCCACGGAGCTCTCATCATTTATCCAAGAATTGACCCAATCGGCCGATCCTTATACCCATTTCCCATACCCGAGAAAGATATACCCATTTTACTCGGTATGTGGGCATTCACATGTGCTTCGAAATTCTCAGTTAAATATAATTTAGTAAATTAAAAGGATTGAAAAGTATATAACTGGTGGTTACATGCATAGTCAGACAATAGTAAACTCACACCTCTGCCTCTAATATTGAGATATTGACCCTAATACCTTTTCCAAACGCATCATGCTTTAACATGTTATTTTTTAAATACCCTTTATCATTATTTAACTTCGACAACAATATTGAGGATTTTGCACAGAAAGGATTTACATATAGCAATACTACACACTATTACTTATAATAATATCGCTTGAAGGATTTACATGGATATGTGTGTTACAATTCCAGGGGAGTGGTGGAATGGTAATGTGGTCGATATTGAGAATGAGGGATTTGCTAGCGGTGGAGTTCCTAACAATTCTGATGCTTACACTATCAATGGAAATCCTGGCGATCTCTACCCTTGTTCTAAAAATGGTATGTATTATGCAGATATCATAACTAAAATTTTGATCATCACAATATGAGAACTAAATTTATCTTTTATTATAAACATTGACTTTGAGCTTAGCTCAATCAGAATCTTCATAAATCTTGAGGACATGTTTGTTTTATCGGTTTGAATTCAAAATTTCTTTTTTAAAGAGTGTACTATTAAAAGAAAATAGAATCGTGTTCCAATCGACAAAAACAAATACATCCTTCGTTATCTAAAATACTCAAAATTTCTTCCCTTAACAAAAAATAAATGAACGTTGCACTGCAAAATCTTAAAAAGAAAAAAAAAAAAAAAAATTGAGAGAGACAAAATGGGTAATCAGAAATTAAACTATAAGCCTATAAGAATACTTGATCGAAAAAGTTTGTTATACAATGTGAACAGATGTCTACACGCTGGAGGTCGTGCAAGGCAAGACTTACATGCTGCGTATAATCAACGCTGCACTCAATAGCCAGCTGTTCTTCAAAATAGCCAATCACTATATGACAGTTGTCGCAGTCGATGCCGTCTACACAAACCCCTATGTGACCAACGTGGTTGTCGTCGCTCCCGGTCAAACTACCGACGTTCTCCTCACCGCCAACCAGCCAATAGGCTCTTACTACATGGCGGCTCATCCGTACTTTAGTGCTGTCGGAGTGCCATTCGACGACACGACCACGAGGGGCATTATTGTCTATGCGGGGTCGACATCAGTAGTAGCACCACTGATGCCAGTCCTACCCGCTTTCAACGACACCCCTACAGCCCACAAGTTCTTTAGCAACCTGACCGCTCTGATCGGAGGGCCCCACTGGGTCCCGGTCCCCCTCCAAGTGGACGAGCCCATGTTCATCACCGTGGGGCTAAATCTAGACCATTGCGGAGCAAACAGCACGTGTGTAGGCCCGTTTGGGCAGAGATTGTCTGCGTGCATGAACAACCAATCCTTCGTGTTCCCCAAGACTTTGTCTATGCTACAAGCGTTCTTTGATGGTACGACTGGAATCTACACCACTGATTTCCCTGACAATCCTCCACTGGTGTTTGACTACACAAACACGAGCCTTAGCTTTGACCAATCACTGCTTTTCGCGCCAAAAGGGACCAAGGTGAAGAAATTGAGGTACAATTCGGTTGTGGAGATTGTGCTTCAGAACACAGCTCTCATAGGGATTGAAAACCATCCTATTCATCTTCACGGTTTCAACTTCCACGTCTTGGCTCAAGGCTTCGGCAATTACGACAACACTAAGGATCGCCAGAAATTCAACCTCGTTAACCCGCAAAGACGGAACACGATTGCCGTGCCTGTCGGCGGTTGGGCTGTTATCAGATTCCAATCTAATAATCCAGGTTAGTTTAGTAATAATATATTTTCTCTTCTAATTTTTCAGACTAGTTTTTTTTAGATTATGTTGACGTTATTTATATTTCTTGATTTTAATTCTTTCTCAATTGAACTCTTTCTTTTTAGAAACTACAAATCTTCAATTTTAAATCCATGTTTTAATTCTGTCCCTCACACACTTTGCAGATAAAAAATAAAAAATAATAAAAAAAGATAAAGATAAATATGCTCTTAACAAAACCGAATTTATTTTTCAAATTTTTTTCTTGAAAATTCTTGTGAAAATTAATTTAAACAATTAAAGAACATAAATTTCAAGATCCTATTTTTAAAACTTTATTTGTTATACGGATTTAATGCTTAATTTATAGACATTTAAAATATATTTCATTAACTATTTAAATGTATTTTTGGCGTTTTAAATGGAAAGTTTAGTACTCTCGGATGGGATTGTTGGTGGGTGCCAATCTAATTCGAGCATTAAAGCATTAATACTAGCTAATCACTCTTAGCATCTATATGTAATAATAAAGAAAGATTTTTTAATTATTATTTTTTAACAAATGAATAAAGCATTCTCAAACATTACATAGTTATTGATAAATAATATTACTCGTTTTCAGTGGCACATCCATTATTTTTATTTCAGTGGGCTACATATAAAGATACTATTCAAAGTAAAATGATCATCTTGTACAGACGAAATTTTTTTTTTATTTTTATTGATCAACATAAAATTATAATTATCACAGTGAGTATAAGTCTTTGAAGTTCATCTTAAATATTAAGATTATCATCCGATGTAGATCATGCTCAACACAATGTCTAGTGTCAACGCCTTACAAAAAATATATATATTATATATAAATATATGTATATATTTTAGTTTGATATTACAACTAACGCTTATAGGATTAGTCTAATTCACGTCAAAATATTTCATACGCAAATTATAAAAAAATTTATAATAAAAAAAATTATTGTACATTATAAGCATACTAATTGTAAATAGAAAAATTATAAGCATACTAATTGTAATTGTAATCAATCTGCGTGAGATGTGCAAGTTCTCATTTAATATTATAAGCATACTAATTGTAATTGTAATCAATCTTTTTTTAAGAAAGGAATTAATGTAACTGATCTGATAACAGTGTGGTTTAATAGTTTAATAATTATTATTATTATAATAAATTTACATCCTTCATGATGTGGAATTCAAACTGACCCGGCCTCTCCTGTCAAAAAAGTAAATAGAAAAATTAATAACACTAATTCATGGTGAAAAAAGAAGTTAATTGAAGTGCAATTTCAACACATGAGACTGAAATAATATGTATGTATATGGCGCACGCATATATATATATATATATATATATATATATATATATAGTGTACGTGGTATAATCAGTTATATTTTCATGGGTTATATATCTAATAATCTAAACCGTACAGGTATATGGCTGATGCACTGCCATCTCGACGTTCACTTGCCGATGGGATTGGCTATGGCTTTTGAGGTTGAGAATGGACCCACTCGGAGCTCAACACTTCCTCCACCACCGTCTGATTTCCCAAAATGTTTTTAGATGACTAAAGATGGTACATTAATGACCCAAAAAAGACTAGAAACAATCACTGGTTTCTCAAGTATTACAAGTTTTCTTTAATCGTCATATTTGTTTGCTTTTTAATTTTTTTTATTTATTTGATTGCGGAAATAAAACGTAATAACATGTGTTTTGTCACGTTTCTTCCATTCCATAAAAATTCTCGGTTTGGTGTATTTTATTGACGTCAAAGGAAAAAATAAAAAAATAAAAAAAAAAGTTTGTATCTTTCTGTAATTCAGCTATAGTTATTTTCCATCGACGAATTATTATTTTTCCTTTTATTGGTTCCAAAATTATAATGTCGAAGAAATTACATTTAGACATACTTTAAATCTAAAAGTGTTTAATTTGATGTTAAACGTAAACTTACTAAGAGCGGAACTACTGAAGGAGGAAAAAAAAAAGTGGCGAAAATAATTTGAAATTGAAGAAAACGTCATGCATAACAAATCTACATAGTCTCAATTTACAATAAATAAAGAAGTATTTACATAAAAGGTTCATTTTCACTCATCCCTTTTAAAATATGAACACTTTTTAACTTATTTACAACATTGAACAAAATTTAAATTTCATTTATTATTTGTTCCAGGTTTACCCTTATTGTTTTTTCAGGAATGAAAATCCACTTAAACATTTAAGGAATAACAATTTCATAAATTTTATTATCAATCTAATTTAAATATTAAGTTTAAATTGATGACTTATTTTAGGCTATTTTAGGACCTGTTTGGTTCACAAGTTCGAGTTGAGATTTTTAAGTTCAGTTTGAGTTGAGTTAAGTTTAGTTTAAATGATGAGTGTTTGGTAAAAAGTTTGAGTTGAAAAGTTTAAGTTGAATTGAGTGTTTGGTGAAAAAAGTTTAAGTTGAGTTAAAATGGAAAAAACAAGGGCCTTGTTTGGATGACAATAAAATGAGCGGAATCAAATTTTTTAATTTTTTTTAACATTCTATCGTATATTTTAGTAAAAATTAAAAAAAAATGACAATATGCCGAATTATAAAAACCAATCAACTTGAAACAACAAAAGATATCGCAAAATTCCTTTAATTATAATATTATACCCCAACAAAATGTACATTAATTGTAATGTAAATTGTAAAAATTTCTCTCTCTCCTCTCTCACGTAAGTCCTTCCCCCTTCTCTCTCTTTCTTTCGCACTGCAGCCCCAACCCTCACTCTTTGTTTCTCTCTCTTCCTTCTCTCTCTCCTCCCCCACGTGAGTCCCTCCCCCTTCCCTCTCTTTCTTTCGCATTGCAGCCCCAAGCCCTCACTCTTTCTTTCTCTCTCTTCCCTCTCTCTCCTCCCCCACATGAGTCCCTCCCCTTTCTCTCTCTTTCTTTGGCATTGCAGCCCCAAGCCCTCACTCTTTTTTTCTCTCTCTTCCCTCTCTCTCTCCTCACACTCCAGCGCCCGTTCCGTCCTCACGCCGTCAGAGTTTCTCTTTCGCGCTAGATCCAGAGCCACCCTCACGCCTCTGTTTTCGCCGGCCTCCCCAACTCCGTCGTGACATCGTAGCTCCATGCCCAACTCCGAGCTTTTTGTCGCGATTGGATAGTGGTTAGCTCGCGAGGCCGGCGAGCTCGCGACCAGGGCAGAGGACCGAGGAGACAGAAGTGCAGGCGGACGTTGGTGAACAGTAAACCCATTTGGGTTTACTGTATAACGGATCAAATGGAGGTTCAAGCTGAACCAAAACACCAAACATCTTGAGTTTAAGCTGAACTAGCAAATCTCAGTTTGAACCAGAGGTCCAAACGGGCATATGTTTTGGCCATTAAGATTTATTTTTTATTTTTTATTTTTATTTTTTTACATTCAGTTAACTTCTTCTTTGTTTTAAAAAATAAAAAATGGATTACTTTTCCTTAAATTGATTATTATTTTTTTCCTCAAATTGATTTTTTTTTTTTTTTTTTTTACATTCAGAGTTATTTAATATTTTCTTCAGTTATAAATTTTAAAAAGGATATTTTTATTTATTTATTTATTTTTGTGTTTCCTTCATCAGTTTTGTCCATCATTAGTTTTTATTTTGGATTGGTTTTTTTATGTTTATTAGTTTGATATTATGATCATTATGATTATGACTGTCATTTCAATGATTACTTTTCGTCATACGATCTTTTTATGATATGGAACTTGTCATTATATCTCTTAATTAGTAGTAATATGGTCATCATCTATATGGTGATGATCGTGTTACTCTATAAAAGAACTTCAAATAGTTTAGGTTTAATCGCTTTTCAGATCACTTCCATATTGATAATGTATTAAAAAAAAAAATTCACAAAACAGAGTTTCGTAACGTATTTTACTCATCAATATGATATTTACAACAAATAGTAAAAATCAACAACAAACAATAAAAATATATCCATAAAAAATAAATTATAATCAGTAAAAGAATATGAGTTCAAATACGCAAATATAAAATGAGAACGTTTAAAAGATTGTTAAATTTCTATTTTGAGTTTTTCTAAGGACAAAATCGACCTTTTACTTTTTTGTTTCTTAAATTAGATTTAAATCTATTTTTATTAACACAACTTGACTATTTTTTTCTTTAATTTTGTAAATAATTTTTTAAGACCTTTTTTAAAAACTTGATGCTAATTTGACTATATATATATGTAAATAGTCCCTAAATAAATAAACAGATCACTATATCAATTACTATCATTTTTGAATACATAAATAAAGATAATAGCAAAATCAGATAAAACTTTCTAACATTTTTAATTGTAACCTTTTAAGTATTATGTACATTTCTAAACAATATCATGAATATGTAAATTACAAAAACAAACATAAAAATTATAATAGAGAAAATTAGATGGAGAGCCATGTTTTGAATACCTTCTTGTAATTTTGCCCAATGTTAAAGTTGATAATTTTAGTGTTAGAAAATGATAAAATTATCAACTTTAATATTATAGTGGGCATAAATATAAAGAGGTGTCAAATTTGTGTCATTCTTACATGTAACCCAAATTAATAATATTAATTTTTAAAATATAAAGACAGTGGGCCTAGGTGTAATGTGCTAATTGTGGCTAGAGTTATCCATAGATGTTCAAATTGAAGGTGTATATTTGAAAATATGTCAATTTTTCTTTTTATTTACATAAACATCTAAAAGGGTAATTATAAAGATAATATTACCTTTTATAAAGAATTGAGAATTAAATAAAGAAATTACCAAAAAATAATAATAATAATAATAAATGTTTATCAAAGAGGGTTAAAGTTGATTTAATGGAATTGCTAAATGAAATGATATAAAAAGAAAATTTGAAAATTTATTTGATTTTTTGTAAAGATGTACATATTCATAATGAACCAAAAAGAGAATGTCATCTGATTTCACGTTAATGAGAATAAGATAAATAAAGAAAAAGTAAAATCTAAAAAAAAAAAATCTTTCGTATAATAAATCAGTCTTTATTATAAGTTAGGTTCGATTTGATTTCTTCTATTTTATATAAATAGTAGTGTTTTTTCCATAAATAATTTAATAACATTTGTTGTGTTGTTCTTCAATTTATTTGGTTGAGCTATAAATGGAAACTATTTGAGTTATAGTGGATTACATATATAAGTTGGTTTTTTTTATAAAGAATTCATCAATTTTTTATACGAAAAGTGTAATATTTTAATTTCATTGATCTTCATAGTTAATCTTTTGTATTATGTTTATATTTGATCTGGACCATTATCTTTATAGTAAATATTATATATCATTTTGATGTTTATAACTAATTTTGATTTACTAAAGGTAATTTATATTTATCAGCAAAAATTATTCATCATTAAAGTCAAAAAACAAAAAAAAGAAGAATAAAAGAATCCATATGAAAGTGAAATGATATCAATTATAATAAAAGAGAAAAATAGATACTACAAACATTTATTTCTTAAAAAATAAACATATATGTAATATTATTAAAAAACAGACAAACTTTAATACAGGATCCTAAAAATGGACTTTTTGTGTAATTATTACTTGTGGTTATTATTGAAGCTAATAAATCTGAGGCAATCAAAACTTTTGTAAAACTATTGGAGTACTGTTTTGTGAAAATGATCTAGTTACAAATCTTATTTGTATATACTTGTTTAAAATTTTAACTTTGTACCTTGCAAGACACTCAATGTAAAAATTAAATAAAGGTCGTTATACTAATTTTGCTATTTAACATTGTCATTCTAGCCAATTCCACTATCGAGATAAGATTTGAGAAAAGAAGGTGAAACAAAAAAGATGATGAGATGGGAAGAGAACAAAAAAATGTAGCGTTAGGGTTTGTGGAAATAGAAAACAAAAGAGCCAGAGAGAGAGGGATGAGAGAGAGAGAGGGATAAGAGAGAAAGAGAGAAGGAAAAGGAAACAAATAAAAGAAGGCTATTTTGTACGGATATGCTTGAATTTTTTGAAATTGACAATTTAGTCACTCAACTTCTATTCATGACAATCAATCTCTGAACTTTAAATTTTTGACAATATCAGTCTTTTTTGCTCAAGTTTGTTAAAATTAAGACTAGTTTTTGCCTATAACTCGCTATAAGAATCATGACTTTAAGAGACCAAACTTTTTGGTAGCAAAATAAATTTGGTAGTAAAAAATAGACTTTCTGTTACTAAATTTTGACAGCTGAAAGGTACAAACATTTGGTTACTAAATTTGATAGCAAAAACAACACAATCTACTGCCAAATATAGTTTGGTAATAGATAGCATGGCAGGAATTGAAATTTAGTTCCCACCAAAAATTTTTTGCCGAATAATATTTTGTAACAAAAGATCAAAATTCGGCCACCAAGTTTTGGTAGCAAATTATCACCAAGATTGGAAGCGAAAAAGTTGGTGGAAAGCCAAAATTTTTCTCACTAATGTCATCTACTACCAAATTTTGTTTGGTAGCAAAAAACATATATTTTGCTACCAAATTTTGGAAGTAGAATATAAATTGCTGCTATCAAGTTTTGGTAACGAATTATCACCTTTTGCTACCAAACGTGTTTTGGTGGTAATAACATTGGCGGGAAGCCAAATTTTCCCTGCTAATGTCATCTGCTATCAAATTTTGTTTGCTTTTTGCTATCAATGTTTGGAAGCAAAATATAAATTTCTACTACCAAGTTTTAGTAGCGAAATATTACCTTTCACTACCAAACTTGTTTTGGGAACAAAAATGTTAGCGGGAAACTAAAATTTTTCCGCTGATGGTATTCGCTACAAAATTAAGTTTAGTAACAAAATATATTTTTTGCTAGCAACATTTGGAAGCTATAATAAAAATTTTTGATACCAAATTTTGGTGGCAGGAAACAAGAATCCACTATCAAATGTATATTTTGGTGGCGGAAAGGCATTGTTTGCTACCAACAGTTGTGTTCGGTAGCAAATCTTCTAGAAACTTTAAACCTTATATTTTTTTCTTGTAATTGTGTGGTTTTTTTTTTTTTTTTTTTTGCATGAATATATTCAATAAAAATGTTTTTAATAATCATCTTAGTATATATTATCCAATAAATATATTTGATAATTTAGCTCTTTCGTGTAGGTGTAACAAGACATGTTGATTTATATGATCTTGCAAAGTATGTTCTACATAGAGTACACAATGTACTTATAGTAGTACTTTATTACTTTAATATATAGAATAAGGTATATCATTTTTAAACCTAAATTTTATGTTATAATGTGGCTAAAAAAATGGTTCTAAATTAACTTTTGTCATCAAATTATAATTTTTTCTTTTTTTTTTTAAATATGTCTTTCTGCTACCAAATCAAAATTTGGTAGCAAAAAATATTTTTTTGGCTACCAAAATAAAATTTGATAGCAAAATATATATTGTTTTGCTACCAAATTTTGATGGTAAAATGCAAAAATCCACTATCAAATTAATATTTTGATGGCGGGCATTTTTTGCTAGCAAAAGTTATGTTTTGCAGCAAATGTTCTAGAAACTTTAAACCTTATATTTGTGCTTGTAATTGTTTTGTTTTGTTTTTTTTATTGTTATAGTTTTGGACGAATATGTTTGATGCGAAGTTTTTAACAACCATCCTAATATATTCTATATAACAAATATACTTTGGTAATTTAGCTCTTTCGTATAGGTGTAACAAGACATGTTCATTTATATGATCTTGCTAAGTATGTTTTACATAGAGTAAACAATGTACTTGCAATAATATTTTATTACTTCTGTGGCGACCCACCTTACGTGGCCACTGTAACGACTCAGCTTACGTAGGCCGTTACATCTTACATAACATACATAATTACTTATTTATTTATTTAGTAGAAATTCGGACTATATATATATATATTTTCCCCTTACTTGTTTCATGCACTTACATATAGACATACATATATACATATAGGTATAAGTACTAATTCAAGCACTCGAGTTTGAAACGGAAAACATATAAAACTGCATACATATATAATGACAAAACGTGTAGTGGTTCCCAACCCGTAATCTCATAGATAGCTCTGCTGCGCTCCACTGTCTTGTATCAAACATTGCTAGTAGGGAGCTTACCTACAGCGTAGATGTAAGTCGTGAGTTTTTGCTCAGTAAGTACAACTATTCATCTGCAAAACACATCATAATAAAGCAAAACAATGAATGAACCAATTATGCTTTGATTATGCTTTCTTATTCTTTCTTAACTTAACATACTATGGGCCCTTAACATAAGTGTACGTACCGTGGCGCGCTGTCATGGAATGGTTGGGGCGGCCAGCCCAATCCAACTCAAACCACGGACCAAACCTGACCTAGTGCAGGTCAATACAACACAGAACTTACTTATCATCTTTCATAAACATCATATTCTTACAATAATTTCTTACTTGAAACTTAGTCTTATTCCTGCCATATGAGTTATCAATAGTGAACATGCTTCATGATGTCACAATGAGAATCACAAATCATACACATTTATACATAAATATAGGGCTTTAAAAACATGCATTCAATCAAACAATCTGCCTATGCTGTAGGCAGAGTTGTACTTACGGGTTTTACTAGATGGGAGGTTTGCTACTCTAACGAGTCACAACGACAGTTAGTTATCTGTTTACACAAAGACGTAAGTTAAGAATCATCCTATCTTACCATAACTTATCACATTCTTTATTGGTATCCAATCCCAACATTTATTCATGATCCTAGTTATATGACCCCTTACATACAAATATTGGTACTTAATTCGGTTACTAATTGTAACCTTAAGCTCTTAATCAAATCAATATGACCAAACATTATCTTGCTTGCTTACTTAAAATAAATCTTAATTACGAGGTTCAGTAGTATCACATTAGGTTACTATGAGTAACCTTGGGTCTAAAACTTATCATATAGAAATTAGTAACCTCTTTGTGGTTACTATGGGTATCCTTTTATTACCCGGCCCAATTAATTATTTCTTTACCATAAATCTTTACTTATCATTATTTATTTTTCAAAAATAGTAAAACTATGAAATTCTGAAAACCTTTTCTGAAAATAGTCCCGAAAACTCAGTTATTAGTGTATGTGCAGAAACTATCTAATCCTACACTGTTTTGGAAATCCTGTGCAGGAATTTCCTATTTTCCTGCCCAGTTTAAAAATTCAGTTTTACTTTAAAATCGGTTTTGAATTTGCAAAATTCTTCTTCATGAAAATTGTAGATCTTAGGAATTCCTACAACTTTCGTGTTTTGCTCAAAACCCAGTTCAGCACTTAACTTATCCATTTACCTCGTTGAAATTGCCTGGCCGTGAACACTGGATTGCCCTGACTAAGCTTGGGTTTTGCTAAAAACTGAGGCCGTTGGAGCTTATTTTATCATGGGCTGGTAGGTTTAATATCATTCCCCTTTCGGCTGAGGCAAACTTAATTGGGCCTTCTAAGGGTAAAGGTTTTCCTCTTGATTTTATCCGTATACGAGTCTGATATGGGTCTATCTCCATCACTATATTCTGCTTCATATACTGGATCTCTAGACCAAATTCCTATAGAGTCTTTTATCTCATATCACTCTGTTCCTCTTTCCAAAGGTGAGGCCGCTGTTTTATTTTTTAGCCATGTCATTGAGCTATCAGCTTCATCAACTAATTCTTTCATATATGAAAAATCTGACAGTTGACTATCTAAGTCTATATCTTCTTTTTTAATATTTCTATTTTTTCTATTTTAGTCTCTATATGTGAACTATTATCATCTTCTTCTGTATATTCTCTATGTCTGATATTCCTATCCTTATCATAGTATAGCATATGATTTTCTGGTATAAGCTTTTTTCTTAGGCAATCGTCTTCTGATTCTAGAAGTTCAGATTCGCTAAGATCAGTCATTCCTAAGGTATTAGGCCAGAAAATATCAGATTATCTTTGCTATCAATGATTAATCTATCATTCTGATTATCATATATTATATTCATATAATTTCCGTCAGGTTCTTCTGAGGCTTCAGAAGTATCATCAGGAATATTGGTTTTCTTATAATTTGTGAACCTAACCGAGGCTTCACCTTGATTATTAGATGGGCTGATTATCGGCTGGGTTTCTTCTGTAAAAGCAGAAAGATTCCATTCTAACCCTGCGAGGATTTCAGGATCCATCTTTACTGGTTTTAACAGAGCTATCCCTTTATGTCCTATGAGTTCAACTACATCTCTATGTTGCATATTAAACTTATGATTACTATTGGATGTGACTCTACCTATGAAACCAGGACAAACTAAAAGATTTTTGCCTTGAAAATTTTCAAAGCCTTTAGTTTGGATTCCTATTCTAAGGTATTGACAACATTCTTTTATATTCATAACATAGTCGGGTGAGCAATAAAAGATGCACCTATTTTTGGTTTAGGTCAGCTTCTCCTAAAGCTATCACCGCTTGTTTCATATCTGTCCATCTACTATCAAATAGTACTACTTAAAGCCTTGGTTCCGGTTTCTTTTCTAACCATAGCTTTAATTCCTATTATTATCATTCCTAGGTGGATTCAATGTTTATTTGATTTTATTAAATCCTTTTGACCATTAGGACTTATCAAAGATAAAGTTTCTGCTTTGTTTCCAGTAACAGAAACTTCAACTTCTCTCCTATGAGTGTAAAAACCTGAGCTAGACTCAAAGGTTCCTTTGTTGTATATCTTTTTAGGATTTAATATTTGTAAACTATTATTTTTAAAGACTTCATAGTCTTTTTCTGTGTCTATAATTTCTTCTATGATAACATCTCTTTGATTATTTTTGAAGAACTTTATTATAGGATGTCTATTGTCTGGTTGTCTATCATTATCTTCAACTATTGTTCTAGATCTACCAGTAAAAAGGTTGTAGATTCTTTTTTTTTTTTTTTTTTTATCTTTTTTCTTAAGTTTAATATAGGAATATTTATGTGAGGCTGGAGAATGGCGTTTAGCTAATTCTTCAGCAGGAGCTATTTTTATATCTTGAATACGACCTGTGATTTCATTAAGTAAATCGTCGTAGTTGTCTTTCTTTTTATCAAGGTTTTTTATACTAGCAGTTATGTAACCAAAATCTGATTTTATCTCGTTTTCTATTTCTTTTAACTTATTATCAGGTTCTTTATCGAGAAGAGCTAGTAGGTAGACTATCTAGTTTTTTTTCAAGTTTATCAAGCCTTTGATCTAACTTAACCAAAAAAGCTAGAATAGTATTATTTTGTCTTACTATATATTGTTCTCCTTTACCACTAGGATCATATTGACAAAATCCTACTGGTCCTGAAAGATAAACAGAACTTGCAGTTAAAGAAGCTTTATAAGTTAAATTATCTTGTAAACTCATCCTAGAGTTATACGCTTTTATATCTTCAGATATTAATCTTATCTTGCTAATATCTTCTTTTAAAGAATTATTTTGTCCTTTTATATTTTCAAAATATTCTTTTATATTAGAAGTATTAGGTAGATTATTTAACTTATTATGAAAGCTTTTTTATAGCTAGAGTATTATTTTCTATAGACGCTTTTAGAAAATCTTGATTTTCTGAAAGTTTATCTATTTTAATATTCAGTTTTTTAAACAAATCAGTGTTTAATCCTAGATCAGGATTAGGCTGTGACTTTATTATAAAAACCTTTTTAATTAATTTTCCTATAAAATTTATTCTATCATGTAATGCATTTAAACTAGATGCTATCAAATTTAAAGCTTTATCAGTTAGTTGAATATGATCAAAATGCCCGTATTTTGATTGTCTAGGCAAATGACAATGTTTTTTGACTATCCAATTTGTTGTTTTATTTTTCATTTTATAACTATCTTCCATATATTCCCTATCACGTTAACTATGCTCTGATTGATACCATTTCAGGGGGGTTCGGGTTTTCTAAAGGTCCGTTAGGTGAATGAGTTTGAGTTGAAAATTTTAAGTTTGAGTTGAAAATTTTTGTTGACTTTTCAGAAAAGACAAAAACTTTTTCAGAAAAAAATAAAAATTGAGATAATAAAGTACATTTTAGTTTGTGATAAACTTAATCATCAAACAAGGCCTAAACCGTAAGAGGTAAAGAAAATTATTCTATGGCATTCAAAACCGTGAAATGTTAATGAATATTAATCTGGGCTATTAACAGGCCCACTGTATTGACCTCTAGCAGGTGAATATACAGTATAATCTTCAATTTCACTATCAGTTGAGTCTATTATTTGAAGAGGATATGATCTTTTATATCTTTTAGGTCCTTGACCTGTTATCTCCCTCCTTACTAAATTTTTTGCTATTATATCAGCTTGCTCTCTGTTATGGATGTATTCTATAATAGCTTCGGCTGAGCCGTCTATCTATCTATATTCTTTAGATAAGGCTTCTATCACTTTATCTTTCACTTCTGGGTGTTTACTCCAAGCTTCAGATAAAGTTTCTTTTATTTTCTGAATAATTTGACTCTAAATTTATCCTACCGTCTTCTAAAGTCTTTCTTAGATTTTTCTTAGAAGTATTATCTCTAATAATTATTTGTAATAATTTATTTACGTATTTTTCGTGTGTTCTTTCTGGATCAAAATCTGAGCGTGAGTTCATAGCTAGAGTGAGATTCTTAAGGGACGACCAATATGTATTCCTTCCTACTCGGTTCATTCATTTCATTCGGTAGACTAATTTTTCCCCAATTTTTTAAATTTTAAATTTTTTTTTTTTTTTTAACTTTTAAACACCTAAGTGCTTAAGCTAGAAAGTTTTGTTTGCTAAAATCTTTTAATCTTCCACTTTGCCTTTTTGTGATTTAGATTATAGCGGTCCTAGGATAAGTCAACCTGCGGCTGAAACGGCTGAACACGGCATCCCTCGCCTTCAACGCCTAAATGCCTATGGGACTTCTTCCTCTAACCTAAATCTAGTGACCCTTAAAAGACAAACTTCAGTTTTAAAAGACAGGCAAACGACAAAACTCCACAGTGCAGGAAATGATAGATTGCACCATTTTTAAACAAACATGCCAATGATTTAATTACAGGATAGATGGCATAAAAGTTGGTCCATTAAAAAATTATCAACTTCATAGGTTCTTTGCATTACGCCAGTTTTCCTAATTAATCAAATACAATTTGGCCAAAAAAGATAACTATGTACAGAAATGTAAAACATATTTTTGTGGGGTTATTTAGTCATACCTGGAAATAAATTTCCCTATCGGTTTCCCGAAAGTTCTCTAAGAACTCTTGAGATTTGGTTTACTAGGGGATTTCCTAAGAGCAAGGAAGGGCTCTTTGGATTCGATTCTATGCTAATGCTTACAACTGAGGACTCGAGACTCTATTTATAGACTGAAAACGGGACTTCAAACGATTTCAAATCCGAAATAATTCAGATTCGAAGGACACAGGACCACCACTGAAGAGAAAACGCGTAGAAAAAGACGCGTTCACACTAAATGAGCGTGAAGTGAAGGCCTTCTGTGTGGATCGAGAGCTCCAATGGAACAAAGCTGGAGATTTATACTACCGGAGTTGCGGATCTCGCCGGTGGAGTGCCCACCAACGGACCCGTTCTCCACCACCCACTCACTGGTATATCCTCATTCCCCACCTTCGTCTTCTTTACGGACCCACCGCCATCACTGCTTTCCATCTCCACCACCTCCATCTTCCCCAGAGAACCACCCCCACCGTGACTTTTTCAACCATCATTACTAACAAATTACAAACCCACAAGGCTTTCTACATCCATCGTCTTCAAACAACCTGCAACACAAACTCAGATGTCACAGAGGAGCACATATTCAAATATCAAAACCTATATATCAGATCTGGAGCTACGAGGCTCGTAAGATCTTGTTCACTAGCAATGTAGGGTGGAGATGGGCGCACGAAATCTCGCCTTGGAGGAGTGGGATTTCAATGATGCTTGTGGTGCAGCAAAACGCGCTACGGATCATCGTCATCGGAAGCAACACAATCTATCCATACTCCAAGGTGGCGCGAGCGTCACAATTTTGTTGGAGAGCCATCGTAACTTGGGTGGCGCGTCAGATCTGAGTCGTCGGAGACTCTCGGGTCTGGCGCGGGACTCTGGTGATTTATGGTACTCGGGTTCATCAAATAACCTCCACGACCTAGCCGGCGCACGAATCTCAGTTTTGACGGAGAAGCATGGCGGCGGCGGCAGCTCGTGCCTCTCAGGTCCGATACCGATGAGTCGCACTGCACACAAGCTTGGACTGTTGCCGGTGCCGACGTTCACCATCCCACATGAACAAGGGGAGGCGGAAGAAAAACAAACTCCGTTTCCCAATCAGGTGTCGAACTCGTACTCCACTCCTCGGAAGCCCAACAACGTTCCCAAGCCAAAAGATGTTCCGAAACCCATTTCCAATATCAGATCCAATTGTCACAAGCCCAACCAAATTTCTGAACCCAATAACTACTCTCATGTGAATTCCAAATCTAATTTTCAGCAAAAGCCAACTTTACCCAAAAACCAAACGACAACCCTCAGTGATATGATGAAATTTGCATCTGCATGGTTTGAATTTGAGGAAAACAAAAACTTCTCCTGCGATATCTTAGAAGATAGATTTATTACTTGTGGGAAAAATGATCAAGAGGATCTTGTGAAACATTTTAATGTGGTTAAGTTTGAAAATATGGCGGATCAAATTTGTCCTACAGCACAGAGTGGACCAACAACTTCAGTTGCTGAAGTAAATGTACCAATTGGCGAACAACTTGAAAAGATGACAAAATGAGGGCAATATATTTGCAGATTTGGAAGTAAAACCTCTGATTTTTGTTGTTCAGCTTGTTGGAATAGTTAGGTTTGAGAGCATTAAAACCAAGGGATCTAGGCATCGTCAACGGCCAATATTTTTGGTATTTACAGCATCCCGTTGGAAGGTTATTTTGGGACCTTTGTGGATTTGGGATGAGTTACAGAGAGACTTCCCAGTCGAGGTCTAGAACTCCTACAAGATGAATAAGATTGTTCTCTTTGTCAACTTTTCAAAACTTCCTTCATTCCTCATTTTTGCTAGCCGTGTCGCTTGCTACATGATTTTCCTTTCCATGTGCTTTAGCAGAACTCAAGGTCGAGTTGTTTTCAAAGAAGGGGTGAACTGATGTAGGAAGAATATTACGATTAGCTTATTTGTTATTTTTGTTAAAGTTTTGTTATTTCATATAGGTGGCGTTTCTTTGTTTTAGTATCGTTTTGGTTATTGTTAGTAAGGCTGTATAAGCCCAAGGTAAGAAGTGTAATAGACCATTATTCAATATTGAATATTGAAATCAGAGTATTGGTTTTTCTTCTCCATTTTGGGGATTTCCCCTTTGGCCATGGATTTGGCTTGAGTTGCAACTGATGAGAGATACGTAATCAACTCCTTTAAACACCACCTGTTATCAGACTCAGGAATCCATCCCAAACACTATCCGTTTGGGTCCTTACTTCGATGAGTCACTTACAAATCCATAGATGTACCTAACGGATGGGCTTAGGTATTTCTTCAAGGCCCAAGCCACATAAGTCGCCTCCCAAGTTCAAGTATACCCTGTATCATTCTTCCCTCCTTAGAAAAATACCCCTTGAGACTTAAACTTAGGACTCCTGCTCTGATACAAACTGATATAGAAGTGATGCAACTATTTCTCCCAAAAATTACAACCGATGAGAAATACGCAATCAATTCCATTAAATACCACCAATTATTAGACTCGGGAATCCACCCCAAACACTATCCATTTGGACCCCTTACTTCGAAGAGTCCCTTACAAATCAATAAGCGCACCTAATGGACAGGCTCATACACTTCTTCGAGACCCAAACCACATAAGCCGCCTCTCAAATTCAAGTATGCTCGTACATTAAAAAAGGCATAATAACATACATCATTATCATTTTAACAAACAAATAAATAACAACAATCGGAAAATATATGCTCATAAAAAAAAAAATCGGAAAATATATCATTCAACAAAGCCGAGATTAACAAATTAACAACTAATTTCAATGCTCAAACATGCATAAAAACCAAAAACTGTATATCGGTCTTCTCTCAGACATTTCAACAAACATTGAATGGGCATAAGAACATATGTCGTCCAACATTTCAGGAAAAATAAATAAATAAACCAACAAATCACAACCACCGGAAATTATATCGTTCAACGAAACAGAGATGAACAAGCAACCAAATTCAGTACTTTTTTTTTTTTTTTTTTTGAAGGAAGCAAATTCAATACTCAATCATGCATTAAATAAAAAAAATAAAAGAAATTATAGCAAAGATCCAAAAAAAGAAAAAGAAAAAGAAAAAAGAGATCTATGAACACTAAGAAAGAAAAAAAAGGGACAAACCTACGAACAAAAGAATCACAACAAATTTCTATTAAGGAATTCTAGAAGGGAAAATTAAAAACTTATAGCATCAACAATATCAGGGTTGAAAGTTCCTCTGAGAACTTCTTGAAACATACCACCGTCTTACGTATTGTCATGCTCGTGAATCATTAAGAATTAATTGAAAGACAAAACCGACCTAGAACTTCTTCAAACTCTGGATATTTTTGCTTGTGCTTCAAGGTAGCCAATCAAATTTGTTTCATTCTCAACCACAATTCAGAAGCATGATATACTTCTTATCACACTTTTTCTTCACTACCGAAATAAATCGAATGAGACAAAGATGTAAAAGCCAAAAAGATAATTAAGAATAAGAAGGAGAAAAGAAAAAGGATCTTACTGGAAAGCAAAATTAAAACACAGCTGCCTGTATTAACACACTTCTATATATTTTGTAATATATAACATGATTCCCTAAATATATATATATTTATATATATATATATATAGCAGATGATTCCAAATATAACTGCTACCAAAATAATTGGTAGCTAAAACTGTTGTTGATACCTTCTACCACCAAAAAACTTTTTGATTGCTAAAACATTCTGCTACCAAAATCATGTTTTTCAGCTACCATGTACTAGTAGCAAAAAATTCAATTTCTTGTAGTGACTTGCACATTATAACCTAAGAAGTACATTGCTGATCATTTTTATTAAATTTCAATTCAAATTCCTTTTAATATTTAAGTTCAAGTTTAAATTATAATTGAATTATGTTTAAGTTTCAAAGGAATTTGACTTACCCAAAAAAAAAAAGTTGCAAAGGAATTTGTATTGTAATTAAGTAAAAAAATCAGCAATGCCCTTTTTGGACTATAATAATTTCAAATGATTGATTGTCAAAAAAAAATTAGGGACTAAATTGTCAAATTTAAGAAACTCTGGGTTGTCTATATATAATTAAAAAAACCATAAAAGAGAAAAAGGAGACTTCAAACGCAAACTAAACGAGAATACACACACAGAGTGAGAGTGAACAAGCTTTGAAAAAATTTAAACTAAATAAATTTTGAAATTTTCGAACAGATTTTGAACTAGAATTGGAAAAAGATTAAATGACAAACTTTTATACTAAATTAGAAGAGAAAGTATGAGAAAGGGCCATGTAACGATATATGTCTTTTTTTGGTATAATATTATTCAATTTGGATCTCGTGTTCCCACGGTTTTGCTATTGATTTTATCCCAAAAGGTCTCATACCATTAAGAGGTGGTCTTTTTATTTATGACATATTACATATATTCATTTCCAAGATGTGCTTTAAGAATTTGAAATTAATAATTTGAAATTGGAAATATTAAAATAGATTAATATTAAATAATTTTTAAGACCTCAATTAAAAATTAATTGAGAAAAGATTAAAATTAAGCTTTTAAGAATAATTTGAAATTGCAAATATTAAAAAAAGATTAATATTAAATAATTTTTAAGACTTTTATTTAAAAAAATTTAACATTAAAAAAGAGAAATGTTAAATTTTTAATGTTAAATTTTTAAAAATTATTTAAAATTGGAAATATTAAATAAGTTTCATATTAAATAATTTTTAAAGTTTTCATTCAAAAATTAATATTGAAAAAAGATTAATATAAGATTTTTAAAAAGTACTCAAAATTGGAAATATAAAAAATATTAACATACCTAAAAAAATTAATAGAAAGAATTAATAATTTAATGAAGTTGTACTTTTTGAAACAATAAGAAAACTTTTTTAAATTATTAAATATTAAATTTGTTAATGAAATATATTTAAAATATAAATATTATAAAAAATACAAGATATTACTAAAAATAATATATAATTTATTGCAATACTTTTATAATAAAAGATAGTAAAATTAATTTTGAAAATGTCGTCGCTAAAACTAGTTGCAACGCCAAATGTTGTCAATTGTTCGACCGGGTATCAAAGACAACATAAGACTCTAATAGCGATGACACTTCATCACTATACAAACGAAATCTCAGCAACAACACATCATGTCATGGCTAAAATATTTTTAGTATCAGGTATTTATAGGGCTAATAATTCATGTTCACGGACCATATTCTGGCAGACACAATTAATAAATATGTTGAAAACCCAAACACAAAGATAAAATGCTTAAAACATGACTAACATGACATGACATGCGAACACGATAATGAAACAGTCTGTGATTGATTTAACACGAACACGACCCGTTTATTACTCAATTAACTGATAAAATTATGTTTAAAAAAATCAATCACATGGTAACAAACAAAAATATTGAGGTTTCAATCGTCATAATAATAAATATACATGTACACATAAATAAAAGTCTATAAAAATTATTTTTCATTTAAAATTTTTTTAAAAAATTTATATACAGGCTATAAACGGGTCATGTTGTAGTGGTACGTTTACAACCCATATAATTAAACGTTTAAACGGGTTAACCGGGCTAGCACATTTCTGACCCGTTTAATTTCGTATTATACGTGCCAACTCAATTATGACCGAAATATTAAACATGTAGTCCCAATCTATTTAGTTCCTGTTGTTTTCAAGTTGTGTCATTTATCAACCCTAAGTATGTAGCGACATGTTGTTGCTAAAATTTTTCAGCGTCGACATTGTTATATTTAGCGACAACGAAATGATACTCACAAAGTCATATCATGTATATATATACATGAACAAATATAATCCGCAATCAATTATTTGCATAAATAAAACAATAGAAATCTCACTCTTCAAATAGAGAGTGTATGAAAATCCAAATTCCCAAAAAAATAGAATATTGTATCACAACGGCAAATCCATGTTCTTTTCTCTAATTATATATCTGATAAATGCAAGTTATTATAATTACCTCGCTCAATTTACACAAAAGAAAGGAAAAACACCAAAAATAGACACCAGAGGATCACAATTACGTGATTACAGGGGAGCAGGTGCAGGAGCTGCAATGTGATGAAGTCCTGCTTCTATGGCGTCGGGTCCAGGGGCTGCCCCAGAGCTCGTAAGCTCCACCATGATTCTGTGAGGGTTGTAGCGCTGCTTCTCGCACAGATCGGGCAAGAACACTCCTGCAAATATATTTCATTAATTTAAGTTATTTTGGAACAAAACAAATGGTTACAAAATTGCATGTGAAAAAGGTAAAATTGTTCTAGACATTATACCATGAAAAAAGAAAAAAAGGGTATATTACTTTGATTGAATGAGAAGCAAATGAGCTATAGTAAGTTAGGCATCATATCAATATATATATATATATATATATATACATATATTGATGCAAAGGTAGAACTATACAAGCATGGGAACCATGCAGCTTTTTCATGTTATAGATTGTTTATATTTTATAATTATTTCCTTCTCTTTTCCAGATTGTCTTTGTCAAAATTACATATTTAATTCCTCTTTTCGAAACTTTTTTTCATTTAATATTTTATGTCAAATTCTAGATCGTCAAATGGTTGAACACGGTTTCACCAATTCTAACCACAAGAAAAAATAGTAGAAAAGTTGGATTCCACATTCTATTTACTATAAAAAATAAAAAATAAAAAAAATAAAGAGAGAGAGAGAGAGAGAGAGAGAGAGAGAGAGAATTTTGGTATCCATTGGCGAGTCTTAGGAATATATAATATTACTTTGATTTGAAGACAAACACAATACACAACATTTTTAAAGCATAAATCCAACAAATTAATGCCATGAATGATGCGTGTTGTTAAATTAAGGTATGTCCAAAGAGGCTTCAAAAACACAAGTACTCTTTTTATGTACTTATTTTTAATCAACAAGGGACCCAAAATGAAACCACCTTGTGTATAGATCATTAATTATCTCCTTTCCTTTTTGTTTATCCTAATTATGGAGAGGAGAGGTTCTTGCCTCTGGACTAATTATCAGAAACTTTTTTTTATAAAATAATTATTATTTTTTTTATGTATTAATTTGTCAAATGCACAGAAACGCTGTGCAATGAAATGAAATGAAATTAAATTAAATTAAATTACCTTCTCCGGCGGCCAAGTTGAAGTAAAGGTCAACAATGTTGGGGCAGTTCTGGTAACAATCCTGAGAGCAAAGCTTGGCCATAAACTGAGGCTCAAGGAGAGAATCCGATGAAATCCCAACAGATTTCCGGTCAACTCCACAAGCCTCAACACACCGATCCGTCTCAATATACTCAGCCATCCTCTCCACCACTACCTCCGACGTCCGGCATTGGTATTCCACGCTCCCATCTTTCCCTGCCGCCGTCGACGTTTCCAATAAACACCTCTTCCCCGATGATGCGATCGCGAATGCACAAACATCCAATGGCAATTCCTCGCAAACAATCTCGGCTAATCAAATACAAAAAAGACAATATTAGTTTCATATAAAGTCACATTGAATTTGACGTCCAAAAAATATCTATACTAAAATATAGGGTACTCTTTTACAACAAACTTGTTTATTAATTAATATTAAGTTTAGGAAAAAGAAAATATGTGTCACTATATTTACCAAGAGCTGCATGGATGAGGAGAGAAGAGAGGAAGAGGGCAACAGATACTTTAGTTGAGAAAGCCATGATTAAATTCAGCGGAGGATCAAAATGAAAGTTTTTCTTGTATTTGAAGAGAAGAAATGGAGAGATGTTTTGTGGGAGAGAGAATGAAAAGAGGAGAGAGAGGGAAGAGGCGTATCTTCGGTGAGACCAAAACGGTGATAAAAGTGATCCTATATATATAGAAAGTACAAAGAGCTTACGTGGTAGGACAACGGCTCAAGACTCGTTAACTCCTAATAACTATAGGTTAGCTAAATTTAATTATTTAAACGCGTCTCTAGAGTTTATATTAGGGACAACGCGTTTGTGGGGGCGATCTTGAAAACAAACTATATAAGTTTGGTTGAATTAATTGTCTCTTAATTTCCCATTAGAGCCCCACTTCTCTAATTAATATTATTTGGTCCCTTTTAAATAATATTAATTAGGTTAGCCTTTTTTTTTTTTTTTTTTTTTTTTTTTTTTTTGGTTCGTCGTGCCTTATTTGACGGAACGTAAAAGACGTGTAACTATTTGATTCTTGCAATTTGAAATATCAAATTTACTTTTTGTTGTTTTTTTTTTTTCTTTTTGAATAAATAAATAAGTTTGGTCTACTTTTTGTTGTTTGGCCTTCTTTTTCGTTTTGGCTTCTCGATCGGGTCAATTTCGAAACTTCTATGCAATGGAGATATATTGTTGAGATTTCATAAACTAGTGTAAATGTTTGAATGGCTTTCCGGTTTGTTCAGAAGAACAACCCAACAATTCCATGTAGACTTTAGAACCATCAATTAAATAAATTCATAGAAAATTAAGTGATAATAAAGTGTGGGAGAAAATTACTCCAGAACGGTATGATATGAGTGCTTTTCCTGATTCTTTTATATTCGACGTTTCAAAGTAGTTTAATCAGATTCTGCCTTATGTTATTTTTCATTCAAAGAACCTCAACAAATATATATATATATATATAATATATACAAGGTACAGAAAATAATTATGTTTTTCGTTTTCTAACTATTATAAAGGAAAAACAAATAACTTGTATCGATCTGATACATGCTTCGGCTAATCAGTCCTTTAAACTTTGCCCAACCTATAATTGAGTACGATTACTAATCAATTGAACTTCAGTACGGTGAGGAATTATAATCATAATTAATTTTTGCCTACTTAATTGGTCATATAAAACATTCCTTATAAATAGAATAATCATGTACAGGTTATCTATGTATATGCAGCATTTGTTTAAGTTTTAATGTTTACTCTAATTAAATTGAAAATTATGGACGGTCATTGTTTTGCAATATATTAAAATCCTCATATTAATCATGTGCAACATTTCATACAATAAGCATGATGACATGATACTTAATTCACCGAATAATTTCTCATAATAATACCACTATAAGATTTTTTTTTTTTTTTTTTTAATACACTCACGTGCCCCTTTAACCCAACTATTACTCTATTACTAATATTATGCGTATATCCAAATTCTAACCTGGAACTAAGATATTCTAAGCCCTTAACCTATCTCACTTTCACCATTGGGCTAGCCCGAGTAGTTTTATGAGAAATTATTTGTTGAATCAAGTGTATCACACCATAATAATTACGTGATTTATCCATCTAATAAATAGTTAATATTAAGGTAATCTGTAAATGGCATCTCTATCCTAAATTTCTAATCAACATTTTCTTTCCTAATAAATATTATCTTACTTGGGTGAATGTGCATTATTTATTAATTGAACAGAGTACCACATAATCACAAAGACAAGATACACTCGATCTACTAAATAATTTCTAATACACATGACTCATATTAACGACATGGAGGTAATGGTTGAGAATAATCACATTTAAGAATGATTAGTAGACTTTGTCATTAATTATTACTCATATTAATGACATGGAGGTAATGGTTGAGAGTAATGGTTGAGAATAATCACATTTAAGAATGATTAGTAGACTTTGTCATTAATAATAAAAAAACAAACGATGAAAAATTCAATATATTTTCATGTATTTGCTACTGTAAAGGTGGTGCTAGCCTTCTAATTTAGTAAAAGCTTATACTAAAACTAAATCTTGTATATAACTTCATTTTTAATACGACCGAAAATTTATTACTAGATATATACGACCAATGAGCTTATAGAAAAGAGTAAAGTTTTTAATTGGGGCTTACATATGATAATAAATTTTGAGTGCAGATAAAAGAAAAATCTCAAAAATTTTCAAATTAATTTTAAAATAAGAAAAATTGGTACCCCAGTTGGCACAACAGAGCTCTTCCACTGTTTGCTAGTCTTTTAAAATATTGTTTTTCAAAATTAGAAGTTGTTGAACATATATACCGTTCCCATTATTTTGCCTCAGGTAAGAAAGCGAAAATTCAATTCTAAAGTTTGATGTTTTTTTTATAGGGAAACTTCCATTGGAATTTCAATAAACTACAAAACAATGTTATGGCCATTGAACATAGACTAGGTCAGCTCTTGAGTTTTTATATCTACCTCTATGCAACATGCTTGCACATCTCATCAAGTTCACGAAGGAACAGAGAGGAAGCAGTTGAAAAGTGGAACTTTTCATATTGGTACATAAAATTGACTCTGAGGTTTGAATTCTTTTTTAGTTTTTATTCGACATATAGAGGAGGTATTGCCACGTATCCAGCTATGAGTGGTTAAAATACTGCCCCAGCTTCAAAGAAAAGTCAAAGTCTTTTCGTGTGAAATATGAATGTGTGCGGAGGCGGCAACTATTCCTTTGACACTGAGAAATGAAAAAATTATGTGAAGTTTCCAACCAAGTGACCGGGAATATTTGGTCATAATTTGGTAGCTATGAAGTTTCTCGCACGCAATAAAACCAAGTCACACTCCTACAAAAGAAATACAAAATAAATTATAAATAATAAATAAGTCACATTCCTAAACATAGATACAATTTATTTTTACCTTGACTAGGTACATTTTTACATCATGAAAAAATTAGATCTGATTATGACCCTTTTCGTAGAACTTAAAGAAATTAACTAGCTATAGTCTCTACATCCGAGCATTAATTCTTTGAAAAATATGCATGATATTAAAAGCTCAGCAATATCATGTTTTTCTTAGATTTACTTTTACTAGTGTGAAATACCAATTAACATATAAGTCGTTTTCATATATTGAAAGAGAGAGAGAGAGAGAGAGAGAGAGAGAGAGAGAGAGAGAGAGGAAAAAACCACTAATAACTCATGATGACTTAGGTACTTTACCGTTACAAATTGATCTGCCAGCTTATTATTGATCCACTGGGGTGCATAGAGTGGACTAAACTAAAGCAATCATCATGTCAAATCAAGGTATATAGCCTCCCTTCCTTGCCGAAAAGGTAAAGAAATTTAAGCGAGGAAATTTGCTCTCTTTTATGTGTGATGATAATATTGATTTTACAATCTCCAACAAATTAAAGAAGAATAAGAAGAAGTTTATGATACGGAATGCAAAACCAGCTCTATTAGTGTAACACAATTTTTAACTGTCAAATGCAGGTAAGGTATTAAACTAGTTAGATCAAATTAAAATCATATCGAATATTTAGTATTGACGTCCCCCACTAAATTTATCACCATTTGATAACTTGCACCCTATATTTTTTATTTTGATAACTTACCCCTTAAACTTTCTAAATTATTGTAATATGCTCATTTAAGTAATTTTACCACAAATTGAATATTTGAATTTGAAAGATTTGCATTAGGGTTTATTAGATTTGAAAATTTTTTATCGTAATGGGATTTTTGGTCTTCACATGAAGCGTAAGTGGGCTTTTAGTGACTTATTTAACGGAAAATTAAATCATATGAGGTAAATTGCAATAATTTAACGAGTTCAGTGGGTAAATTGTCAAAATTAAAAGTTTAGTTGTTAAAAAAGTGACAAATTTGAGAAGTATCAATGCTAAATACTCAATCACATCATACAGATAAAGTATGAAAATCTATTGCTTAAAAACTGTGTCATATCTCATATTTACTAAAAATTCTCCAAAAGTACGATAAAGGATCTTAAGTTTAGTGAATGAGAAACATGTATCAATTTGTAATAAATTAAAACAAAACTATGACAATAATTGAAGTAAAGAATCAAGCAGGAATGGAAAGTAAAAAAGAAAACAGTTTAGTACGCACGCGCACATCCAGGAGGGGATTGATTTGGCACATGTCCCTTTCTTACTTAGAACTTGTGCCATTTGTTTATTAGAATAACCCGTAATGATGAAAGATCACCTCCTCTTAAATGTGACTCTCATTCCCTTAACTACATGTATTAGATCTAGCATAATCCTTATAAAACTATACTCCATTTCCAAGGAGCAACCAACTGTACAGGTATTAAATTATTAACTTAAGGCAATCTCTCTCTCTCTCTCTCTCTCTCTCTCTATATATATATATATATATGTATCTATCTAGAGAGAAAGAGAGAGAGAGATGACAAAGAAATACTTGTCCCGAATCTCAAAGAACCATGCAATATGCCGACATTCCACTTATAGATATCCAACCTAGTTCTTAATTTGTTTTAGTATTAGCATTGTATCTGTCGATCATTATATACATATATACATACATATATATACAAAAGTATATATTTGGATTCATATTATTCTCATATATCTGGAACTAGCTACAAATCTATACAATATAATTATGTATATAATTATATAACATATTAGTTTTACTTATGTACAGTTGTAACAATGAGATTAATTAGATTTTCTCCAAAAACAAAAAACAAAAAAAAATAAAAAAAATAAAAAACAATGAGATTAGATTGTCTGTTTGAATAAAGATAAGGGTACAAGCTCGAATTGATATCCACTTGGCACACATATATGTGAGTGTATATAAATCTTAGCAAGTAGTTAACATGAAGCTAGGTCTCATTTTATTTAGAAGTAAAATGTTTCTCTCTTTTCTCAAATCGGATATATCAAACTGGAAACTGATGTTGAGACATTAATGACAATGAGGAATGTGGTTGAACATGGAAGAGGAACGTTAACAATACTGTCAGCGATTCTTTAGAGAATAATTGAAGAGCGCATTCCATCACACATAAGTACAATGTACTGATTATTTCAATTAAAGGAAACAAAGTTTCAGCAAATATTAATAACAATAAGACTAATTATAATTAATGTTATTGCTACTCATTATTCTTATTATTATCATTAAAGGAAACAACTGAGTTTTAAAACCTCATAATATTGTGGTTTGTTGGTTTCCTTCTCCTTCTGATTGGATCAAGGTGAATATTGATGATGCAACTCAAGGAGATCCGGACTTTACTAGTTGATAGTTGTGGAGGCATTTTTCGTACCTGTAGAGCCTTTGTGAAATTAAAGGGCGTTTTCCGGCAGCGATTGGTGTTTCTTTTGCTTTTGTGGCGGAACTTCTGAGTTTTATGATGGCTATAGAAAAAGCGTTTTGAGTTTATATGTGTTTGACTGTGATTCTATTTATGTTGTAGAGTAGAACATATGCCTTAGAAACTTCAGAATAGATTGGGCGTCTAAGGTCTCTCATATTTTCTTGAAGACAATTGTACGGCGGATAAATTGGCTTCTTTTTAAGTTTTATAATAGTAACATCCGCTGGTGGTCTACTACACCAGAGTAATATGTTCTCCATTTGGTTAATAATGTCTCTGTTTATATATAGGTTTTATAATAGTAACATCCGCGGATAAATTGGCTTCACACTCTGTTTATATATAGGTTTCCTAATGAGTGTTTAGGGGTTAGCGCAAACACTCTTCATCACTTATTACTAGGTTCTTCCTTTTGGGTTTTAATAGTAAGATTTCTATTAGGTTTATTATAGAAACTGATTTTCAAATGTATTCCTTCAGCTTAAACTTATGGCATCAGTTTCTGCTAGTTATGTGGTTCTTAGTTTGGGTAGGATTTTCCATTGTGATTGTAATATTTTGGTTTTCTTTCTCTTCAACTTTTATGGGTTTTTTTTTATTTTAATAAATTGAATTAGAGGCTTGGTACGAGATGTGTTAAGATTTAAATACCAACATGATTATGATTCAGTTGTTCATTCTCTTCACTTTAAAAAAAAAAAAAAAAAAAAAAAAGAGAGAGAGAGAGAGAGAGAGAGAAAGAGAGAGATAGAAAGTAATATGAATTATTTACACAAAAGCAAAAGAGAGCCTATGCAATGGAGATGTCGTGGGAGGAAAAAAACTTGGCCTGGTCCTTTAGCAAAAATAATAATAATAAATTTAAAAACTAAAATAAATAAATAAATAAAAAAGGGCAACCCTGGTCCCTAAAAGGGCATTTACAGGAATTCTTATCTTGGATATTCATAAAAGTTTAACTCCGCATTAATGGACTTTTAAATCAACATATAAGTCCTTAATTTGATAATTTTTTATGAGTGCTTATATTTACACTTATAATATTGATAAATATCTACACTTAATACATATTTCTTAATATAAATATAATAAATCTATCCTTTTATAGATACTTTTTATACAATATCATATTTAACTTTTTCATACACCCACTTCCATTTTAATTTTAATTTTAATTTTAATTTGTTTTATAAAAAATAAATTAACAAATCTAAATAAGAAATAAAATAGTTTTTCATTCTCAAAAAGAAAACATAAAGGATCTCTAAAAAAAAGGAAACAATAAAAAAAAAAATTTGTGACAATATCACTTCCAACAAAATAACTTAAAATTTAATCAGTAGAAACAAAACTGTTCTGAAAAAAAATAAAAATTAAAAGCAACCAATTCAATAATTAGGTCTCTCCTAATCTATGGCCACTTGTCTTGACCAATTCCTATCAAATCTGCAATGGCTCGAAAACCATAATTTCCAAATGCAACTACGTCTTTCACCAAGCGTATGTATGGCCTCAACCCAAATGGAAAGAAATCCATATATAATTGTGAAGTATAAAGACTTCTTAAGAGAAAAAAATTGATGAGGAACAATTTAGGGTTTTTAAAATAACACTAATGATAAATAAATTTGTAGAGGATTTTTTTTATTTCTTTAAAAAATATTATTTCCATATATAGTTGATGTGGTGTATTTTTTTAATTATTTTATTAAAAAAAGGAATATTTCTATATATATATATATATATATATATGTATGTGGGTCTATAAACATAGTTAATGGGTTGTCAGGTAATGTTATTGTAAGATAAAAGTGTAATAAGAATCTTTAAAAACTCTGTAGGGATATTTATAAATATTGAGGTTACAAATAAAATCACCCTTTTTTATATTACAATCTAATCAATAACGGACATGAATCAGTGTCCAAAAATTAAAATTTGTTTTAACTCCTTTTAAGTGTCTCCTGTTACAAATTTTACTTAAATGATTAAAGTATAAAATATCATTAAACTTTTTTTTTTTAAGATGACGTCTATTAAAGTATAAGAAAATAGAGAGGTCCAATAAATATAATAGAAATATGGCAGTATAAGAAGATGCTCAGTGAACAGTGAACCCAGTTGGGTTCACTATATAACGGGAATAACCAAAGTTGAAGCTGAACGTTTTTGCCAAACAAGTTCAGCTGAGACTGAACTTTGGAAACACCGTTGAAACTGGTGTTCCAAACAGGCACTAAATAATAGTTTTTGTCCACCACGATTTGACACAACCTGGTAAATTAATAATTTCATAAATTTATAACATAATACGCTACAAAAATATCCTAAGAACCCACTGAATATATAAATAAGTAATTTCTTAACTTACTATAACTCTGTAGATACTTATGGTCAAATTAGGAGGCTTTGTAAAATATTTGTCTATTATTGTCGTTTGTTTTTTTCTTTAAATTTTTTATTTGTAGAATAATTTTGCGATGGTTTTTATTCACTTAATATTTTGTTTGGTTTAGTATTCAGAAAATATAACGATGCTATAGAACAATGTAACATTATATTTCGTGAAACATAAATATTGGTTTGAAAAAAATACTAATAGATTCGTATTTATGTTTAGTTACATAAAATGGCGTGGAATACATAGTTGTAGTGTGTAAAACGAAAATATACTAAGAAAGTATGTATTATGAAAAACGTATATTACTAAACAAGAAATTCACCTAAATCATTTCACCTGAAACTTCCTCAAGGGAAACGACAATGAACCAATCAAGTATCTCCCCAGAATTGGGGAGTACTCATCGAGGACTCAAATTTATAAGGAAGCCAAGAGCCTATTATTAGTCAAATCCACAAGTCACGAAACATGTGGATTGATCTAATGAAGATTGGATTCGTTGAAAGCAAAATACATCAGTTGATTTTAGGAGTCTCCTAGAATTCTTTAACTTTCTGAGCCTAAAAGGGTTCAAAATTAACTTTTAAAAGTATTTAGATTATTAGAACAGCTTCTAGTCTCCAGAAAATTTCATGTAAAAATAATTTTTTAAAAAATGACTTTCAGAAAAAACTATTCTGTATAGACTTTAAAACTTACCATGATTTAAGTTAAATATTGTAAACTTTATTTAAACTTCTTTTATTACTTATTAGAAAACTTTAAAGCCATTTTAACTTTAAAAGCTCTTTCAAAAATGTGTTTCTCAAATATTTATTGAAAAATCACAACTTTTGCTTATCTTTTTTTTATTGACTAAAAGCAAAAATTATGTAAGTGGACCTTATGATACTAGAGCAAATCCAAGATCATCATATCCAAGTCTGATAGTCTTTTTTCACCCCCTCCTTCTCTGAACTATTTTAATTTCTCTCTTTTCATTCATAAATTGAACCCCCAAAAAAAAAAATTTTATTAGTGATAATAATAAGGGATAAGTACCTAAATCTTCGTTATGTTTTATAAAAATCACATTTTATCTTGTTTTTTTTTAAAGGTAAAATCCATTCAACTAAAAAGTCTTACAGACATCAAACATAATGTGGATGACCCTATCGTATACAATATAAAGCACTCAATAAAAACTAGTTTTATCAGTAAAAACTGATGAAGCATAAGGAAAATAATGCAAGACGAGACCTGATGTCATGAAAATTCATCGACACATCAATTTTAACATGCATAAGACTCTTTTTGAAACCAATATAATTGATGGAAGCTTTTGGTCCATCGAGAGCATGTAATATGTGGCCCAAAGGCCACAAACATCTCCGTTAAGACTCATAGCTAGCGGAACTTCTAACTCGTCAGGACCTAAATCTAGCCGACTAAAAACAAACTCAAATAGTAGGAGAACCACCTCCATTATTACAATGAAAATATAAAAACTATATGGTGGAAATATAAACGCCTTTATTAGCCTAAAACTTAAAAAAACTAAAGACTAAAACACGATCGTCGCAAACCTTCAATGAAAGTGCAGTCGACAAGAGGACCATCAGAGTAGGAGGGACAAGCGGCGAAGTCAACGAGATGCCTTCAAACAGCAGAACGTGAAATACACGTACTACCACCATTAGCATCCGGAGCCAGAACCACCACCTCCACAAGAAGCTCACAACTATTCGGAACAAAACCCGAAAGAGTACAACTACCAGACGAGAAAAACGTCACAAAACGCCTCCAAGCCATCTGGAAACCATCATCTAAGCAACATCAGATCCGCTCCAATGAAGCCGCCCTGTCAAACATAGCCACCACCATCAAAAAAACTCACAACGATACGAGTCCAGTGATCAATTTTTAAGGTCGGAGGTCCAACGACGCGACCAGAGGCTATCCCGGAACCCCGGCTGACTCACTCTCTCCTTTTCTCTTTTTCTTGTTTCCTAGGGCTGGCTGTTTCTCTATAGTGTTAAATAACAGTTACTATTTTATCTTGTATTTTTAAGAATGTCACGATCATCTTTTCTATTTTTAATTAAGTAAAAAAGCGGAAATTAGAGAATTTGTGGAGAATCAATAATCTGGCGGCTTTGTTTCCTTGGGAAGGGGTTTTTACAATTTGCAATTTTTGAAAATGGGCTTATGGTGCTCTAAACTTGAAGCCCTATGTTCTACATCTTCAACAATGGTTACTGAATTTCAACCCAAGTAATCAAAAAATAACAGTTGCAAATTTTGGGT
Source organism: Ficus hirta (assembly GCA_038430175.1). Classification (NCBI taxonomy): domain Eukaryota; kingdom Viridiplantae; phylum Streptophyta; class Magnoliopsida; order Rosales; family Moraceae; genus Ficus; species Ficus hirta. The sequence continues at coordinate 5,466,899 of CM076586.1, forward strand.
TCGCATGTATATTGGTTTCTTTTTCCCCCCTTTTTTATTTGCTTTTATTAGGCTGTTTTCTTTTCTTTTTTTTTTTTTTTTTGTTTTTGAATTTGTAGGGCTCTTTATTTTTCCTTTCTTTTATTAAAGTATTTGCTTATTAAAAAAATTCATTTAAAAGCCATCATTGTGACAAAATCTGACCAAAAAGTGCAAAAAAAAAAAACAATTTAACAATTTCATACCCCATATTTGTTCAATTTTATCAATCTCGTGGTTAAAATATTCTTTGCAAACCTCAAAATTTGGTCAAATTTGGCCAAATTTTGTTAAAAGAAAGTTTCTTAACATGAAAGTAAAAAACACAAAGGTTGATTATGACATTCCCGAAAACACATGATAAAACATGAAATTTTGATAGAACACAAAAAGGTTTAGATACATAATAATAAAAATAATAATAATAGCAATCCGATCATGTGATGAGTTTTCATCATTTATTTTTTTTTATTTAAGATGTGGCTCTAACCGTGGACTATTAATATGATTCTTATATAGAGCTATATGGCATACCATCTAAAAGTAAGTTTTTTTTTTTTTTTTTTTTTTTTTTTTTTGTAGGGACTAAAAGTAAATATTAAGGATCCAAAAAAGAAGCTATTCAGAAGCTATTAATAAAATAATACATGAAAATTGAGTGTAAAAAGGTAAAGTTTCTAAAAATGTTCGTCCATCCATGCGTTTGTTTCAGATTCCACATCTCCGGCAGTGAAAAATAATTGCTTGATTTTTTTTATTTATTTTTTTTTTTTTTTAAAGAAAGTTTGAACCTTAGGATTGGGCTTAGTCGGCTGGGAAGAAGCCCAAAGAGAACCCAATTTGCGCTCACACCAATCGTTTGTATCTGCATCCAAGGTTGAAGTAACCGTGATCACAAAACGAACCCAGAAACCAAGATAGATAAGTGGGACCCACATTAACAGAAATCGTTACCAACCTCACAATCCCATGCTCTCCACAAAACACCATCCAATCAAAATCAAAATCAAAACAACAACAACAGAAACTCAATCAAACAAGCAGAACAACAAGAAAGAAAGAAAGAAAGAAAGAAGTGGAACGAAAGCCAAATTAGCCATGGCCTCAATATCACTAATATCACCTTCCCAACTCATATATTCAAGCTCTCGCTCAATCTCTCAATTATGCGTCTTTGGCTCCAAAGCCTTCCTCTCTTGCCCCGCCACCGCCACCACCACCACCACCAGCCACCATGGCAGCAAGAGGAGGCCCGCGCACCTCGGCCTCGGGGTCCGGTGCATGGCGGTGGCGGCAGAGGCGGAGACTACGAAGAGGAGTGGATACGAACTTCAGACGCTGACAGGCTGGCTGCTGAAGCAGGAACAAGCTGGTGTCATTGATGCTGAGCTTACAATTGTGTTGTCAAGCATTTCCATGGCTTGCAAGCAGATTGCGGCTCTTGTGCAGAGAGCTAGTATCTCCAACTTGACTGGAGTTCAAGGTGCTGTTAACGTCCAGGGTGAGGACCAGAAGAAACTTGATGTAGTCTCCAATGAGGTCTGCTCCTATTATGGACTCTCTTATTATTTATACACGTTTAAAAATCAGATCAAGCTGGGAATTACAAATTTGAGTGTTTAATTTTGTGGATATAAAAATCAAAATAGGTGTTCTCCAATTGCCTGAGATCGAGTGGAAGAACGGGGATTATAGCATCCGAGGAAGAGGACGTACCGGTGGCTGTTGAAGAGAGTTACTCAGGCAACTACATAGTTGTGTTTGACCCGCTTGATGGTTCATCCAACATTGACGCCGCGGTGTCAACTGGATCGATCTTCGGAATATACAGCCCGAATGATGAGTGTTTCGCCGACATTGGCGATGATCCAACAGTAAGTCGATTTCTCTCCCTCTTTAACTTCTCTTCTCTCTTTAATATAAGTCGGTAATTTGGCTCAAACCTAATACCGATCAAATTGGGGACAACATAAGATCCACTAGAATTCCTCAACTTCATAGGATTCTTTGTTTTTTTTTTTTTTTTTTTTTTTTTGGCTTGAAGTATTCATTTTGTTTAGTTACAAACATTCGAAAACATAACTTACAGTAATTTTATGTGGCAAGAGAGAAAGTAGTCCTGCGTTCGAGCCCTTATAGTTGTGCTCTCTAACTTATCTATCATAAGTTGAAATGGTGTGATGCGTGTTGTGGTCTTGTCAGCTTGACACAACAGAACAGAGGTGCGTCGTGAACGTGTGCCAGCCGGGAAGCAACCTGCTCGCTGCAGGCTACTGCATGTACTCCAGCTCGATTATCTTCGTCCTCACAATAGGGAACGGAGTTTTCTCCTTCACATTGGACCCCACGTACGGCGAATTCGTCTTGACGCAGGAGAAGATCCAGATTCCGAAAGCGGGAAAGATTTACGCATTCAATGAAGGGAACTACCAGCTCTGGGATGACAAGTTGAAGAAGTACATTGATGATCTCAAGGACCCTGGCCCCAGTGGCAAGCCCTACTCGGCCAGATACATAGGAAGTTTGGTTGGGGACTTTCATCGAACACTTTTGTATGGCGGGATTTATGGGTACCCGAGAGACAAGAAGAGCAAGAATGGGAAGCTCAGGCTCTTGTATGAGTGTGCTCCAATGAGCTTTATAGTGGAACAGGCCGGTGGGAAAGGATCAGATGGGCATCAGCGAATACTCGACATCCAACCAGTTGAAGTAAGTTGACTATAAAAAAACACAATTGCATCAATTTCTGTAGTTTTTATTTGGTGATTTTGATGAAGTAAATTTTGGTTTTTTTTTCCCCCCCCCTCTTTTGACAGATCCATCAGCGAGTTCCGCTTTACATTGGAAGCCAGGAAGAAGTGGACAAACTGGAGAAGTATTTAGCTTGATGTGAAAGTGAAAAAATGCAAAGACAAAGAATAGTAATTTTGTTTGTGAAATTGAAATTGTATGGCAATTTTTCCACTGAAATAGAATATAACAAGTGTACTTCTTGTTTATGTCCAATTCTTTTGTTACTATTGAATGTAGGGTGAGACTACAGTCCAATACCCCACTTTTGACATATAAAAACTTCAATACATCCTTGACTGTAGATTCTATTAGATTGTCTATTTGTCTTTCATCATTAAGTTATTTATGGGGCTATTGTAGTGTTTAAATATGAAACGAGCTCCCTAATTCATCCAAACACATTTAACATAGTATTAAAGTCGGGTTTTACAAGAGATGATGGGTTTGGACCTAACTAGCCCATGCTAGGCTAAAAGATGGTGTTAGATTGTGTATTTATCTAACATCATTAAATTATGAGGTTGCTGTGGTGTTTAAATATAAATGGATTCCCATTCTCCTTGAGCTAACTATTGGGAATATGTTTTACCCATGCTCATTTGAACATATTCTATTTAGATGGCTCTTGTTAGTACAATTGGTTGACACTGTGTTTAAAACATGATGTGGAAGAAACGTTCTTTTCAAAAAGAGGGAAGGAAGTAATAAACGAAGAGTCGTTTTTAATTTATGGGAGAAACAAAGAGTTATTGAGAGGCTAAATCAATTGTTGTTTGTTATTTTTGGGAAAACTTGGTCTTCTAAAATTTGGTTTTTGTTTTACTATATCAAAATTCGGATCTTCCGATCCAAAAGAAGCCTCCCTAACTTCGGCTCCATTTTGGAGGACTTGTCACTATTACCTATATATCTGCTCCTTACCACATGTAAAAGGACAAAAGCAATTATCAATGATGCTTTTGTTACCACGTGTAGGCTCAGTCACTATCATATGAATTTTTTTTCTTTTGTTTTATTTATTTAATCCACATGTGTTCGCTAATTAATATATATATACATGTATGTATTTATGTAAGACATATAGTTCTACAAAGAAAACACGGTTCAAATCTCTTTAATGATCCGATCATGTATTAAAAAATTTTAAAAAAATTTATATTACACCTACAATATTGATGAATATCCCTACCTAATAAATGTTTCTTAAAATAAAATTTCAAAAATTTATCATTTGTAGATACTTTGATATGATATCAAATTTAATCATCTCATATACCTACTTTTAATTAATTTTAATTTGTTTTTTATTAAAAAATAAATTAACAAATCTAACTAATTAAAAATACTTGTTGCCCTCAAAAAAAATACATTTTCATTGGAAAAATAGGAAATAAAAAAGATTCTTTTAACGACTTAGAATTTAATACATAAAATTCTTCAAATATTGAAAATAAAGAAAAAAGAATACATGATATAATGAATTAAAAAGTTAACATTGCAAACTTCAATAGTAATTGCTATTCAAGAGAGATGTTTTCTTTTATTTTTGTTTTGCTTAAACCTCCATTGAAATTTTCATGTAGTTATGAAGATCTCTTAAGAAAGAATTTGAGTAAAACAATTTAGGATTTGTAAAATGAAATTAACGTTAATCAAATTTGTAGGGAATCTTTTTTATTTCTTTAAAAAACACTACTTTCATTCATGATTAATGTGGGGTATTTTTTTCTTAAAAAATTATTTATATTATAGCTATATGGGAATATGAGCTTTTTTAATGGGTTTCAACATATATTTATTGTAGGTAAAATTATGATAACAATATTTTATGAAACGGTGAGGCTATTTATCAATTTTAGAGGTGCAAATAGAACCATTATATAAAAAAAAATTTATTTATTTAGATCAAATTAATGCACTAGTTGTTTTGTCACGTTAAACAAGAACTATAATTTCAAAATGCTCCAATTACCAAAAAAATAATAATAATTTCAAAATGCCCCAAATTATTGATTTTATGTCAAGATAGGTTAATGAAGGATAATTTGATTTTTTTTTTTCAGTAAAATAATTTGATAAAATTGACTTGAGTATGTTCAAAATTTATGTAACAAATCGTAATTAAAACTAAAAAAATAAAATTATTAAAAGGCAGAAAAAAGAATTAAAAATATTACAAACGTATTATTTTCGTAAAATTCTAATAATGTTTCATATAGTTTCAATTAATGCCTCCTGAATTCTTTTTAGCAAAATATATGCATATATAAATACACATAAAAAAAAAAACACTTTAACTTTAAAAGTTTAACTTGAGAATATTTGACTTGACAATATCTATGCATTTACGACATGATTCACATATACATATTACAAAACTATGAAAAACTATTTTATAGCAACGGAAAAAAAAAAAAAAAAAAAAAAAACTTTTTCATTTACAGTTATAATTAAATTCAAATTTAAAAGAAAAATATAATCTTATCAAATTATTACCTTTAACCAATGCATTATGAATAAATCATGTCAAGAATCTCATTAATTTATACTTAAATTAGACGAAATCGATATATTCATTTAATAAATCAGGGGACCAGTTGATAGAAAAAAAAAATGTTTTAGAGGATTATGAGATTATATATAGCGTCACATAAGCAAATCTACTAATTTCATTGACGGAAATGGATGCAGGGAATCTTTGAACTGCTTTATGCAAATCGTAGGATATTTGATAAATTTTGAAAATTCGGGGACAAAATGATAAAGGCTGCATGGTTTCGGGATTAATTGAAATTAATACCTTTTTTTTTTTTTTTTTTTCCAAACGGCCAACTAGAATTTCAAGTCAAGCAAATGACAGTCACACAACTGTCGAACTGGTACTGGCGAAGAAGATAAGCGGGGACAACACAACAACCCAAAGTCAGAAGAAGAGTTTGGGAGAGAAGAAAATGGTCCGTACACTTCCATCTTCGTCTTCTCATCTCCTCTTCTCCACCTCTCCTTCCTCCAATTTTCGTCTCTCTCCTCTCCATCTCCGCGGCCACCGACCGCTCTCAACCGCTGGAGCTGGAGCCGGAGCCGTGCGCCTCCCTCTCCGAGCGGTGAGCTCCCCGGCGACTCAGACAGCGGAGTCAAAGACCGGAGGGAAGGAGAAGGAGCGGTACTACCACCTCCAAAACCTGACGACATGGCTGCTGAGGCAAGAGCAAAGGGGCGTGATCGACTCCGAGCTCACCATCGTCCTCTCCAGCATCTCCCTGGCGTGCAAGCAGATCGCCTCCCTGCTCCAGAGATCGAGCATCATTAATCTCACCGGCGCTCACGGCACCATTAACGTCCAAGGAGAAGATCAGAAGAAGCTCGACGTTATCTCCAACGAGGTCCGCAAATATTATCTCTGTAAAACGATTTTTCTTAGAATTCTTGTCAGTTGATAGAAATGCTAATTTGAGATTTTGTAAACTGATATTGAAGAATAGGTTGTTGGAGAATTAGTACACTAAACTAACAAAGCTGGCATTTTTACAAGTCGAGGAAACGTAAATTCGAGCTCAATTGAGTCAATTCTTGAATTATTTGCAGCTGTTCTGCAGCTGCCTGAGATCTAGTGGTCGAACGGGGATAATAGCGTCGGAGGAGGAAAATGTACCTGTTGCAGTGGAAGAGACTTACTCGGGAAACTACATTGTGGTATTTGATCCAATTGACGGCTCTGCCAACATTGACACTGCCTTAACTACAGGCTCTATCTTTGGCATCTATGGCCCCGACAAGCAATGCCTCATTGACCTTGATGATGACACAACGGTAAAATTCCTCTAATTTGCAGTCTTTATAAATATACGGAGAGAGAGAGAGAGAGAGAGATCAAAGAAAAAGATAAAAGCAATCTTTTTAGAGCCAATCTTCTGCCATGCCCTCATTCCTAGGGAACCTAGTAAGCAGCTGAACATCTCAGAAGGGAATGTTCAAGGTCAGAAGTTGCTTTGGTAAATAACTTGGTTCTACAGCATTCTCAAATTAAGACTTGATTTCATGACTGTTTCAGCCTATTTTTCCAAATTCCTTGTCATTACATACTGCTTCAATTTTTGCAATCTTCTCTAAACTGAAAAAACACAGCTAGATCAAGCAGCAGAGAAGTGTGTCGTCAGTGTTTGCCAGCCAGGAAGCAACTTGTTGGCTGCTGGCTATTGCTTGTATTCAAGCGCAATCGTATTCACTCTGTCTATAGGGAAGGGGGTCTTTGCATTCACCTTGGATCCCACTTATGGTGAATTTGTTTTGACACACGAAAATATTCAGATACCCAAAACGGGAAAAATATATTCATTCAATGAAGGAAATTATGACCTATGGGATGAGAAGCTGAAGAACTACCTCGACCACCTGAGGCAGCCAGTTTCTGATGGAAAGCCCTATTCTGGCCGTTACATAGGCTGCCTAGTTGGTGAAATTCACAGGATGTTGTTAAGAGGTGGTATCTATGGAAATCCCAACAACAAGAAGAGCAAAAATGGGAATCTAAGGCTATTGTATGAATGTGCACCAATGAGCTATTTGGTCGAGCAAGCGGGTGGAAAGGCAACAGATGGTCACCAGCGAATACTTGAGATTACACCTGCAGAGGTAATGGAAAATACTTTACTCTAGATAACGTTTTAGCTGCTATTTACTTGGTACCATAAGGAAACTTGAGAATATCAGACGTTTGCAACTTAGCCCAAATTCTAGTTGATGAAAACAAATATTTGTTTAGAAACAAGAAATTTTAAAGAGTGCTTAATCACCAATTTTCATATCATTTTTCTTTGGCAGGTTCACCAGCGCACACCAATTTATATTGGAAGCCCGGAGGAAGTGGACAAATTACAAACGTACTTGGCTTAAGAAAAATTTCTCGCGCAACTATGTTTGAACATTTTGCTTCATTTTCTTACTTGAGAATTCTTTTAAGGAACATATGCTTTTGCATTCTGATTTTATTGTAATATGTAAACTCCCCGTGTACGGGACAAATCGTTGCTCAAGAGTTCAGAAATACATTACTCAATTAAGCAATATAAGCCATGTAATTGTAGAGATACTATGGCACAGAACACAAAATATAGACTGGTCATAGCGTGGAGCCGCAACCAAGTAATGGAATTAGAACAGAGAATAGAGATGGCATAAATCATTAATGGCATTTAATCTTGAAGAATGTGTGAGTCGAGACATGCTATACCGAAATTAATATAAGTCCTGCTAATCGTTGCTTAGAACAGTTAGCCTAATTACATCTATGGTTGTAAGTACAGGTACCATGCCATCCTAAAGAGTTATTTCAAATTCCAGTCAGTTAGTTGTTGAACAGATCTGATCCAGTGAACTCTCTCGATTTTTCACTGCAATTCCAAAAGCACACAAATTGATCATTTTAGACCCCTAACAATGATGAAAAAAGCACAACAAAAGACAAATGGAATGGTATGTTACCAGGGCTTATAATTTTGATGCATCTTGTTACAGATTTCACTGCTGTCAGCGAATCCGAACCTGCAACATTCAAAGTTTTACATCTTTAAGTATATATAATGCATTAGAAGAAGAAAATTAAAAACTTTACAGCTTGAAAGGACCATTATCACCACCTTGCATACTGGTGTCTTTCTGTGATAATACTTCCGTCACAGTGGATGAGAATTCTGACATAAGTTGATTAGCTTCCATATCACCATCCATTGATTCAGGGGACGACCTAAATACGGCATACAGAGAGGAATTTCCGATCAGAGAATTGGATAGTATCAATAAAATAACAAGACCACAGGAAAAAGCAGCAATTGAAGCAAGACAAAGTACCCTGAAGCTGCGTCCATAGGAGCACCTATAGCTGGTTGGCAAGAATAGTCCATTCCTTGACATTCAAAATCGAAATCACGCAACATTTCACTGAAGGAGAAATCAGTTCCAATCACATCTAAACTTGGCAAGTCAACGTCAAAAAGGTCTATTTCCTTCTCAGACTCGGATGTGGAAATCTGACCAGCCACTGGTTGGTCTGAGTTCATCAGTGGATCAGAACCATCGAAATCTAGCCTTCCTTTTACATGCTCCCTCTTAGCCTGCCTCTTCAAGTTTGTCTTGACAGGAGAGCAAGTGGAAATACAGTGGTTCCTTTCCATTGTGTACGCTATCTGTTTGAATGGGCTCACTGTCACTCTTTTGGACGAAATTACAGTGCATCGCGTTGTTGTAACCCCCTCCGGAGTATTATCATGACTGTGGTTAGTAGTGGAAGAAACCTCAAGAGGAGATACAGATTTATCACTTTGAGAGGAGTTTGCTCTCGGAGGTGTCATGGGAACAGACGTATTTGCTGGAATGGGCGTTGAAGACTGGTTGAACAGACACTTAGCCACACTGGACCCATTTTGTAAAGACCCGCCAACACAATTGCTAGGTGAAGAATCAGCTGGAAGGGAGGGCTGAGCACTTTCTTGACTTTGAACTGCATCAAATGATTGAAAATTTTGGGACGAAGATAAAATCTCATTAAAAAGTTACAAAGATCTGAAAAGAAGAAGCATAAAAAAGGAACAAAAACCATACGGAGAGCTTGTAAACTGTGTTACCCTTGTCCGGAAACGTTCTGGTAGAAGATTTGTTACGCGATCTCTTAGCCACTGGAGGAGCATCTGAAAAAACTTTAGAGTCTTTCCTCTTATTAATTGCAGGTGGATAACTTGTCATTGGTGATGAGAAATTTGCAAGTTGAGTACCAACGTTGGAAGGCGTGGACACTGGATGAACAATAGGAGATTTGTACACAGGAAAGCCTAATGCAAATTGTAGAAAGAAAACCAACACTCAAAAATCCGTCAATTAAACTGTCATCATTTGTAAATGAGAGAAATACAAATATGCAAATTTTACACACTTGTATAATCCAAACACACAGTTCAGGTTGTTGTTTTGCAGAACTGTGAATCAGTTATGACAAAAGACATGATTAAAACTGGGCCCAAATCAACAATGCAACTACATAAGCATGAAAAACTGAGAATTCAAACAGAACATATAGGCACAAACACTTATCTTTTCATTTCTAGTTTCAGGTCCAATTTGTCCCTATAGGTGTGTCAGATAATGTGATCAGTACTAACAGTAAGCAGGTTTTTCGGGTCTGTGAGTAACATTATCAGATGCCCATATGCCCATATAACATAATCAGGCTTTTTTGTGATATTTACCTGCTGGGGATCCAGTAAACGGCTGTGACTGAGGAAGCGTCATTGCCAGCTTCGGTGCAACGGTAGGAATGGAAGGCGTAGGAGAGCTTCCAACAGCATTGTAAGCATTCATGGCGTTTTGAAAACTCTGCAACAGCGTCTGGACCCTACATTTTTCCTGCTCCAATCTTATCCTTTCTTGATCCACCATAACTTTTTGCTCTTTCAAACATATATACTCGTTCAAAATCGCCCCTAGACTCAGTAAGCTCTTCGGCGCCTGTCAAAACAGCTTTTTCTCCCAGCCTTTAATAATCATTCCCTTTACTAGTTTACTTTAAATCAAATTAGCAAAAAATGTATAAATATAGATATGATCAGATCACTCAAAATTAGTCTATACATTCCGAATTAAATAGTACAATGCCCAAAATCGTAATTAGGTCAAGAAACATGATTTTCTCAATAACCAAACAAAAATATAAAAGCCCTAATTCTCAGATTAGCTAGATCAAGAGTCTGACTTACCTCTTGAACGGAGGATTTGGAGAGGAGAGAGGAAGCTTCGGTTCTGAAAAGAGAGCGAGTTTCGGAGAAGTTGTTGTCGGAGAGATAGCGGTCGACGAGGAACGCGACTTGGGTCGGAGTGACATTCCCTTTTCCGAAATTATCTGCCTTCTTATTAGCTTTGTTAGACTGCTTCCGCATTGTTTTCTTTCTTTTTCTCGAAGGGGAAAAAAAAAGTGAAGGAAATAGTTTGAAGAGAACTGTAGAGGATTGGGATTTGCAGAGAAATTGAGAAATCTGAAGAAGAAGAAGAAGAAGAAAGAGGTTCAGATCTGAAGGAGAAAGAGGGAAGAAAAGAGCGGGGAAATGAAGAGGGAAACGCATAATAGAGAGGGATCTGAGGAGAGGGAAAAACGCGGGAGGTTTTTGAAATTTTTGGAGGAAAAATGTTGGCTCCAGATTAGACTTTGGTTGTTTTAGCGGTTAACCGTTTTGGGCTTTCTTGGCCCCGTTAATTAAAGGGTGCTTTTGAGGATGCAAATATACTGGTTTGATTGATAAAACATCTTAAATTTAAATTTTTTATCTTAATTCTTATTTTTTTCTGAAAATTTAATAAAAATTATAACTAGTTTTTAAAAAATCAATCAACTCAAATTTTAAAATTTCAACTCAAACTGTTTCACTAAATGGAGTCATTATTTACATAAATATCTAAATTAAATATTATATTAAAGATTATGATTTAAAAAATATTTATTTTTTATTTTATTTATATGAATGTCTAAATTGATACTTATAAAGACCATATTATTCCTTCATCAAGAATTGAAACTAAATAAATAAAGAATTGATTAAAAAAAAAAGAAAAAATATCTAAAAAAATGTAAAACTAAACAAATCATTTACAAAAGTTAAAAAAGACCATTTTACTTGTTTTATTATAAAGAAAAAAGATCATAACTGATATTAGTTGTATGATACATGAAAAACAATCATTATAATAAATAATTGATCATTAAAAATAAAATTCACAACGTACATATTAAAAAAATTAAATAGATATTGTAAAGAAATATGAAACACTTTAAAACCTTAAAAAAAACATCATAATGATATAGTAATTATCATAAAAAAAAAAAGACGTCATAATGATTTAGTAATACCATAAAGAAAAAAGAGCATAACACAATTTAAAACAAAAATCATAATGATATATCAATTATCATAAAGAAATAAACAATTTCATTACACATTTAAACTTTAGAAATTAACTATTAAAGCAATATTAATAATAAATAAATAAATAAATAAATTATTATAATAATGTTACAATTAACATAAAGAACCTAGTCATACTAAAAAAAATGTTTCTAAGAAATCTAGATTATACTTAAGAAATATGTTTGTAAAAAACCTTAATTATACTAATAAGTCATCACTATAATAAAGAACTAGTTATTAATATTAAGATACAATATTGTTGAACAAATAAGAAAAAAATATGAATCATATTGAAGAAAAATGATATTAACTATAATAAAAGGACAAAATAAGTACAAGCAGTTATTTTTTTAAAAATTGACATTTAGGTATTATCAAAAAGCATACATATTTTAAAATGTAACTCTAAAAATAAACTTTAATGCAACTATTTCATCTCAGATTTAAAAAAATAATTAAACTAAACAATAAAAATGCAAAATAATGTTAGTAAATGTCAATCCTTCTTAAAACACTAGAGTTTATATTTACCAAATTACTAATATACTCTGGATACTTAACACCGATGCCCCCCTAAATTTGTTATCTTTTGACAACTTACCCCTCAAACTTCTAAATTTGGTAATTTATCCCTTGAACTTGCTAATTATTATAATGTACCCCTATGAATTAATTTATTGTTAAATTAATTATGAAAAACCTTCATACGCCTCATGTAAAAACTGAAAAAACCCATTTCTAATAAAAATATTTCTAAGCATGCATTTGGTGCACGGGTTGACACTTAATTGTTTATGTTAGAATTTAGTTGAATTGAATGTGCGTTTAGTGAGGCGTTTGAACTGTCGAAACTCAAAAATGTAAAACTTGAAATATGTTCAAAAAAAAATCATTATGGAGCTTGTTTTGTTCGTCTCGAAGTTTTATGCAATTTTAAAGAAAAAAAAAGGAAATCATCTCATTTGGACTTGTATATGCAAAGTTATGGACTTTTGAAATTTGAGTAACAAAAAAAACTATGAATAAATTGATGTAACTTTTTAAAAAAAAACAAAAATGAATTGAATTTTTTGTGTTTGGATTGAGTTGAACCCGTGCGCCAAACAGGCCATAAATCTAATATAAACCCTAATGTAAATATTCTAATTTCAAATTTTTTATTTAGTGTAAAATTAACTAAAATATGTATATTGTAACAATTTAATAAGTTCATGAGATAAATTATCAAAATTAAAAATTTGGGTGGGAAGTTGTCAAAAAATAATAAGTTTAGGGGGTATCAATGCCCAATTTACTCCTATCTAAGAAAGGATCTCTTTCTCTTCTGTATTCCTTCTCTCTCTATTCTCATGAAAATCATGATAAAACAACGTATTTTAATTTTCCCGATCAATACAACGATGGTTATGGTCAATAACCAATCAATAACTAATTGGAAACCAATCATTGGCTAGTATTACAGTGGGTGCGTGTCATATCACGGTGGATATGATGGTAATCAGTTGGAGACCATCGGCTGACCAGTATTATCATGGATACCAGTTGGTGACCATCGGCTAATCATCGTGGATACCAAATGGTATCACGATGGATATCAAAAAGTAATCAACTGGTGATCATTAGTTGACCGACATGTTATTTAAAGGGATAATTAGTATTCTTAAATAAATAAATAACATATGATGTAATTTTATATTTTTTTGCTATATATATATATATATATATATTTTGGCAAAAATCAATTCATGACATGAATCTATCTGCTCAAGAGTGACGACTTATCCAAAAATTATATGGGAAATCATACTAGATAGCGTATTTTTTATACCTATTTTAAATATATAGCATATTTTATTATTTTTGTTATATTATAGCATATTCAAATTTTTGAACATGTTAATTCCTATTTTACCCCTAATGTTTATTTTCTTATACAATCTAATATGTTTCTCCCTCTTCTTTCTCTCTCTTTCTCTTTCTCTCTCCTCTCTCTCCCTTCTCTTTCTCCCCCTTCTCTTTCTCTCGATGCCCTCTGTCTATCTCTTCTCCTATCTCTCTTTCTCTCTCCTCGTTGATCGGAAAAGACGCGTGAAATTGTTGACAACGTCGCGATCGTCGGAGTTCCCTGAGTGACGAGCAATGACCTCCCCCCTCACCCGCGAGATCACTAGTTGTGAAATCGCGATGAAAGGAATCGCGAGAATCACCAGGTGAAAAATTTGGATTCTCTCTCTCTCTCTCTCCCTCTCTCTTGCGTGCGATTCTCTGGGTCTTGTTGGTTTTTAATTTATGCAGGTCTCCATTGTTGTGGGTTTTGTTGGTTTTTTTCTTTGATCTCTGGTGGAAAAAGGGTTGTGATGGCGTTGATTTTTTTTTTTGATCTCCAGCGGAATGGGGGTTGCGACAGCAATCTAGTAGTCGCGATGTTGCCTCCTTCACGTGGTTGCCGACGGCAGCGGGCGGCAAATAGTAGTGACCTAGGGTTAGGGTTTGGTTGATTTGGGGCTAATTTAGGGTTAATTTGTTATATTAACTAATTCCATGGAGTTTTTGTAAATATTAAAGAATTATGATGTTAGTTGGTAAAAAAAATGTATGAAATGTACTAATAGAAACCAAAACAAATTTTAAAAAAGAAAAACAAATTTATTAGTAAGTACTGATAATTACTAGTAAATACTAGAACATATCAACCGTGTAAAATTTAAAAATAATAAATCGAAGTATTTATTAGTAAATCTAGATATTTTGATATGAGTAAATACTGATATTTATTAGTAAATACTAGTATATATCAACTGTGTAAAATTTAAATACAATAAATCTAAGTATGTACTAGTAAATCTATATATTTACCAATAAATCTAATACATATTAACTACTTAAATCCAAGTAAGTAATGGGATTTACCTCGTTTAATGCTGTAAATACCAATATTTACAGGTAAATAGTATATTAATATTAGATTTATTAATAAAATAACTCAGATAAATATCAATTTTCAAGAAAATACCATTATATACAGGTAAATATCATTTATTACAGTTTTCTATCCAATGAGTAAATATCATATTTATAAGCTAAGATCAGATTTATTGATAAATAAATCATGTAAATACCATTATTTACAGGTAAATATCATTATTTACTGTTTTTATCTAACGAGTAAATATCACATTTATCAAGTAAATATGAGATTAACTGATAAATAAATCATTGTTATCATGTAAATACCATTATTTATAAGTAAATATTATTATTTATTGTTTTCTATCTAAAAAGTAAATATCACATTTATCAAATAAATATGAGATTAACTAATAAATGAATCATGTAAATACAATTATAAATGTAAATATCATTTTTCCCTTTTTTTTTTTATTTACAAGCTAAATGGTTAATACTAAATATCTACAAATATATAGTACTTTTTACTCTTTTTTATTCTCCAAAGTTTTGAATATTAAAAAAAAAAAAAAAAAAAAAAGTCTCAATTCATCCCCAATCTAATCCTGACCCTAACCCCCAAATTTAATCCCAACCCTAACTCTCTAATTCCAGCCACCGGTGTCGGCTACAGAGCCGTTGGAGGATTTAGTCACGGAGATGGAGAAGACGGAATCGCAGGATCGCCAAAGATGTTAGGCCCATGACAACGAGATCTCGACGGATTTCATCGCAATTCCTTTTGTCTTGAGGATCTATCTTTCACGGCCAGCTGTCGTGACCTCTATCGGATTGCGAACTTCCGTCGCGACCTCCTTAGAATCACAATCTCCACGCGAGATCCGTCGCGATCTTCTCCGGAATCACAATCTCCTTAATGAGATTTGTCACGGCCTAAAGCTTGAAGATCGTGACGCCGATGAGATTTCGGTTCATCTCGCCGTCCTGATCCCTGCGTCGGCACCGTCACTGTTTATGTATTGATTTCTGGTCGACAAGGAGAGAGAAACATACGTGCAGAGAGGGAAGAAAGAGAGAAGAGAGGAAAGAGATACACAAGGGTATTTTGGATTTTTCACCTTCTTATCTGTCTTAAATATGTTATTTAATAATAATATTTTAAATTATGCTATAATTTTAAAATCATGTACTGTCTTTATGCTATTTTGTTTAATTCTCCCGAATTATATTCCCCACGGACAATTGAAAAAAAAAAAAGGCGTCTTCTTCTACAACGGCAACAAACACAGCGAAGCAGCAGTAGCAAAAGCAATCCTCTGTAAAAAAAGATGGCACAAGGACTTCTTCTATGGAGTCTTTGCCATTTCCACTCTCAGTCCCTTGGCTTCCTTCCATTCACACCCCACATAACTTACAAAAACACCCCTCCACCACCACGCTCACTCTCGCTCTCCATCTCCGCGACTCTTGAATCGGCAAACGACACCACCCAAGAGCTCAGCGCTAGAGAGAGAAGGAGACTCAGAAACGAGAGGAGAGAGAGTAAAGGCGGCGCCAACTGGAGGGAGCAAGTGGAGGAGAGGCTCCTGAAGAAGCCCAAGAAGAGGTACGCCTCGTGGACGGAGGAGCTCAACCTCGATACCCTCGCCACTCTGGGCCCACAGTGGTGGGTCGTCCGGGTCACTCGGGTCAGGCAACAGGAGACTGCTGAACTCATCGCTCGTTTGCTCGCTAGGAACTTTCCTGACCTACCCTTTAAGGTTTTTCCTTTGAATTCCTATTTATTTTGCTTTCTGGGTTTGTTTTCAAATTCTATTTCTTTGTTATTATTGGCGGATTTGTATACTTGCTAATGAGCTTCGGATGTTTATGGTGAATCTGATGGAATTTCAATGCAAAATTATTGGGGCTCATTGATTTTTTGCTGGCTCGTAGGAACTTCCCTCAAGCCCCTTGCGAGGTTATTATTCGAATTGCCATTTTTGTTAGATATATATATATATATATATATATATATAATGACCTCGTTTGACGTTCGAAGTCAAATTGTATTTTTTCATATCAGTTTTTTATAAAAAGTTTGTCTTTTTCTGAAAAAATTTTTGTCTTTCCTAAAAAGTCAATAAAAATTTTTAACTCAAACGGTACTTTTTCAATTCAAACTCATTCACCAAACGGACCCATAGTACTATGGGTTTGTTCGTAAATTCGGTTTTGCTGTTAAAAATCCGGGATTGTACAGTGTTTGCATTATTGCTAAATGTTGATAGCACTGTAAGTTATAACATTTACGAGGTGAATTTGGATAGTTTTATTTGCTTAAATCGAGTGAAATGGAATTGCCATGAAAACTGTTTGCTTTCAAGTTTATTCAAATTCCCATTCTTCCTTTTTGGGTTTGTTTTCAAATTCAGTTTGGTTGGTATTTATTAATGGATTCTAGAATGTTTGATTGCTAATGAGCTTGTGTGTCATGATTTAGACCATTTACTTTGCTTAAATTAAACTTTTAAACTTATTGGAACGCCAATGAGAACAATGGGGATTCATTGCTTCGTTGCTATTTAAATCCGTCCTCATGGCCCTTTTAAGCTTATTTAGTTTTACTCATATATTTTTCTTTTCTTGATTTGTTGTCAAATTCGGTTTTATTGTTATGAATCATGGATGGTGTAGAATGTCGTATGCTAATAGGCCTATGCCAATTCGTTTAAATTTGGGTTATTCTATTTGCTAAAATTTAATGTCTTGAGTGGAATGGTATTGTGATGACGACTATTCAAACTTTGTTGTTTTGCTAGCTAATAACTTCCCTCACTTCCTGTTACGCTGATGACTCTTTATGTTCTCTTTCGCTTCTATTTTAGTTTGCTTTCTGGATTTGTTCTTTAGATTAGTTTCATTGTAATCATGAGCTATAGAGTTTAAGTTACTTTGTACTTGCCAATAGGCGTATGGAATTCATCGCATACATTTGGCTGAGTTGATTTTCTTACATTCAATGTACAGAGCGAAATGGAACTGCAATACAGAATATTTGTTTGTTTTATGTGCGGGAATTAGGTGAGTGGGTCTGATTAGAATGGTTTGTGCTTCACATGAGAAAGTCATCCTTTACTGCACTGGAATCCATTTGGTTTTCCTTGTTGTGAGGCTGTGTTGTGCTCTATTTGCTTTACTTGTGAGGTTTTTATATGCTAGTTTGGTGAATCTATAGTGTTAGGATTGAAATCATAAAGTAACAAGACCGTGGCCAATGCATAAAGCCATAAACACGCTACAAGTTTGGGTGCACAGAAAAAAAAATATCACACACGCACACACACACACAATGTGAATAGGATGTCGCTTTAGCAAATGGTGTATATACCCAATCATTAGCAATAAAAAATTTTAAACCTTTGTTTTGGGGAACCATCAGGATTTTGGATGGAATCCGAACTGAAACATTTAAATTATCATTCGAACTGGTGTTTGGATGTTAACATTTAGTACAATATATTTAAACAGAAACATTTGAATTTATATGCATAATGTCAAAATGGGCATCCAAATGCTCCATTTCGGATGTGCAAGTCCAAACCCATATTTGAACGAGCCATTCAAATGGAATGGCCAAATGAAGCAAACGGTTGCCCCAAACTGATGCTAAGTCATAGCTGATTAATATATACAATTAAGAAAGCAATTTATGACCTCATTGATTATAGTCGAAGAATAATGCAATAAGCCACAATGAAGTGAAATAAGTTAAGTAACAGCACTAGATTCCACTTCATGTTCTTTCTGGAGTCCTAGCATGAAAACTTTGGCTCAAATCACAAGCAAAAATTACTTTGTGTTTTTGAGGCACCTGATAAGCTTTATGTTAGATTAGACACAAATAGACAGATAGATCAACTTCTTATGCCAAAGTTACTTATATTCCAATAGTTTCAAGACAGGGTGGGTCATACTTTTCAACATGCTTTTAGGTACTGTGATACTGATAATTTAAAAAGCTATGTACTTATCTTATTATCTTAGTGATTTTTCAGGTGTATGTTCCTGCTGTCCAGGTGAAGAGAAGATTAAAAAATGGCTCTATCTCAGTGAAACCAAAACATCTATTTCCAGGGTGTGTTTTCCTAAATTGTGTAATGAACAAGGATATCCATGACTTCATAAGAGAGTGCGATGGTGTTGGAGGTTTTGTTGGCTCCAAGGTTGGAAATACGTGAGTATTTATTTCGTCGTCATTAATCTACCTTGTTAGAATTCATCAAAATGGCTGCATTTTTAGTTTATTATTATGCCATTCTATCATACTGAGTGCTGAAAGAGAGTTAAGCATCAGTAGTCTGTAATTTACTAAGGTGATATGTTAGCGGAGTCTGAGTCAACTATGTACTTAAAAAGAATTATACCCCGTCTAGCGTAGTGGTTTTACCTAAAGACATATAAAGAAGAGTTATTTAAAGCTTTTTGTTCCAGTGTGGAGCATATGCTCCCACTTAGTAAATAGAAATGAAAACTCTCCCAGGTTTTGACTCATTATTACAAAATGTCTTTTCATGTGCACAGAAAAAAACAGATCAACAAGCCCAGGCCGGTAGACGAGATTGACATGGAAGCAGTTTTCAAACAGGCAAAAGAAGAGCAAGAAAAACATGAAAAAGAGTTTGAGGAAGAGCAACAACAAGAGGGGAACCTTGACTTTGGGAAGTCCAGGTCCAGTGTAGAGCCTCAATTAGATTCCAACGGCACTACAAAATCTGCTACAGATTCCAAACCAAAACGGCAATCTACAAAGAAAAGTCCGAAGCTTGTTCCAGGTTCTACCGTTCGAGTTGTATCTGGGATGTTTGCAGAATTTGAAGGAAGTCTTAAAAAGATCAATCGGAAAACAGGACAGGTAGGTGATGCAGTTCTTAAAGTTAGGGGAAGAGGGGGGGAAAAAAAGGTGTTTTTCCGTGTCTAAAATAGTAAATTAATGCCAAAACCGAAATTCAATTACAAAAAGATCTACTCAAATTGGTAGCCTTGTACCCCAAAATAAACTCCTTGAGATAAAAAAAAAACTTTGGATGAAGTTACAATTGTTATACTAAGGAATCGTTGAACTCAATAACATCTTTTGCACCTTTTGAGCTAAAAAATAAACCCTTCCACATCCATGCTTAAAATAGGTACAGAGTTTGCCAGAACTATCCCGATTGCTTTGCTCTATATGTATATATATAGCACACATTATTCAACTTTGAACAGGTCACTCTGAGGATAGCATGCCCGCTGCAATTCAAATGATCTAACAGACTGTAATGTCTTGATGCTAAAAGTTTATATTACCAAAAGTCTATGTTCTTGTGTGTTAAGTGAGATTAATGTTGAAATCTTGTGTTGTTTCAGGCAACTGTGGGATTTACGATATTTGGGAAAGAGAGCTTAGTAGACGTAACTATCAATGAAATTGTTACAGAGACAAATTGATGTAAATATGTTTAGTACGAACTCATAATTAATTGGTAAGCTTCACCCTTGTTTTTATCTCCTTTCTCGATATTTCTTGCTTCCTATTTCATGGAAAATGTGGTGAATTATAAGTAATAGAATGTTTTTTGATCAAATAAATCAACTCAGTCCTCAATATTAGCAAGGCACTGAATGTGTATGCAGTAGTTTTTGATGTCAGCGTCCTCGAGTTGCTTAGGTTCTCATATGTATAAGCCGTTGACGATTCAAGCACCAGTGGAGCATAAAGATCAATCTATCGCCAACTTAACCAAGTCTTACTGCAAGTTTCTTAGAATCGAGGGTTAAATAGTTCAGTGCATTTTCAGTCTCCAAGGTCAAAGACTTGATTACATGTTATCCAGAATCTTCTTCCTTGGATCTTGGTAGTGTCTTACATGTCAAGTTGCACCCACTTTCACTTCCATTTGCTACATTTTTTAAACCAAGCTAGAATTTAGGTTAATTGATCGAATGAAAATACAAAATACATATGTGCGCGCTAGAACGTAATATCAATAGTGGCCTACCTCCTTATAGTGAATTATAAACTTTTTAGCGGGTTGATAATCTTACAATGCTTCTAATGTTTTGAGCTTCACTTTGAGATCTGTCAGCTGCTTAATAGCTTTAACAAAGAAAAGGGTATGCCCACATTTGCCTTTCCGGATGCTGAAACCGGTCTTGTGGCTGAGGGAAGTGCCATCCATCAACGTTTTGTTTGGTTTAAACGTGTCAATAGGATTCTAAGCTTGAACAGGCTTACCTTTGAACAGAAGAAAGAGAAGATAAACGATAGAAATGGGAAAACAGGGCTGCATATATTCCAACTTGGGCTAAGTCAATCCGTGGTGATATTTGTTGAATGAAATCTCTGATCTGTTGATTCTGTTCAGGCTTTTTTCTTATTTTCTACTTGCAGAACTCCATGAATATGGTGACCGTTGCATCTAGTAAAATGAGTTTTTAATGGTTATGTTTTTTTTGTAACCATCGGTGATTACTGACCAAATTATTGTGTGCATACCTCGTTAGTTTTGTATATGTTTGTCTGTGAGAAGAATAGTTGTACTTTTTCTTTCGTGCAATAATATCTCCGCCTAATCCGGAGGTTAAAATAGTTCGCTGATTCACATGTTTGTGTGTGTGTAGAATTTAGACCTACAATATTTAACATGTTTTGTACCTCTTTAAATATTCATGCCAATTTTTAAACATGGAGCTTGTCTCCTTCAGATGAGAAGACTTTGATACCGGGGTTAAGTATATGATCAGTGATTAACTAGGTTTTTCTAGGTTTATTAGCTGTTTGTAACGTTAATGTAATGCAATTAGTGCATGATGGAGAAGAAGTGGTCGGGCAGGCTGAGGCTATATTGGCTTAGGCAGAAGCAAGGTTTTAGATTTTTTTACCCCCTTGGCTAACTCCATCTCCTTTATAAGAATATGTGTTTTACGGTTTTGAAGTTGCCAAGAAGACAACGCTTGGTTTTCTATTTTTCTTTTCTTTCTTTTTTTTAATTTATTATTACTGATTGAAAAACGAGCGTGTGGAATAATATATTGTCTAAATGACATAAATATTGAAAAGAAAAAAAAAGACATTAAAAAGAAAAAGAAAAAGCACAAAACAAGAAAACAAGAAAATAATAATAATAAATGACCAAAACTCCGTTGCAAAACTTTAAAAAAAAAAAAAAAAATCCCTGAAACTCCTTGATAAAACTCCAATAAAACTTTGGACGTAACTCTTTTTATCCGGGTTAAAAACGAGGACGAAACTTTCTTATGAAACTCAAAAAAAAAAAAAAATCTTAAGAAACCTATTCTCACTTTGATTAATGATGATTATGCTTTTTTTTTTTTTTTTAATGTTTTGATAGATGAGAAGATTTGGAAGTCGCTTTATCATTCTTGCGATTTAACTCTGTTCTGTGCTGGTTTTGGTTAATATGCTGGAAAAGTATGAGAAGTAAAAACTACTTGTTGGTACTTGCACCCACATTTTGAAACGGGACCCAAAAAAAAAAAAAAAAAAAAGCACTTAAATATTCTAACAAAAAAAATAACATTGTTCAAATGAAGTTTGTAAAATATTATTGAAACTTTGAGACAAATTTCAAATATCTTTTAGAAAAGCTTTTGTGAGAAGCAAACATTTGCATCCTCTTTAATTCTCTTTTACAAGCTTGGAACAATAATGCTATTTATTTGTTTGATACACATAAAATTTTGGAACTTAAGACCTCAAAATAACAATGTCAATTTCTTTAATCCAAACTCCAATGCAGTTAGAGTGGTGCTACAGATATAAACTATAATTCTAATTTTAAGTATCAATTCACGTGATAATAAGTTATCATATATTTATTAATAGACACAATCAATTGATGTGATAATTATTTAAACACCTATCAATTAAAAAAAATAATGTATATACCATATAAATTGGTATTCAATAACTGATATTATAATTGCTGTTATTAACACTTTTCTTTCATTTAACCCCAAAAAAAAAATAATAGTATTTTGAGAATATTTCATCCTAAAAAATAATAATACTATAGTTTCTTATGAATGGTGAACCTGTGGTTACATTTCAAGCTCAGTATGAAAAGTTGAATCTTTTGCTCTCTGTTTAGTTTATTTTTCCTAAATAACTAAGCATATTATATGATTTCCATGTATATTTATGAACCCTAGGCAAGATTTAACTTAGGCAGTAAATTACCCATTTTTGCAGTAAACCAATCAGAAAATGGTCAAACACCAAACAAGCGTGCACCACACAGTTTTGCTTTGCTTGTTGACTATGGAGTTAATGCAGAAGAGAATCTTTGTAATCTTTTTAACCAAAAAATAATAATTAAAAAAAAAAAAAAGGCTCACCAGAGTCTTTGAGAACTTCAATAGCTTACCTACACCATTTTTATTCTTTTTAGATTGTTATATTAAATGACCCATTTCGTTTTTCAGCAAAATAAATAAATAAATAAAATAAAATAAAAGACAGGGTGTCTTAGCCCATTTATTTATTTATTTATTGAATATTTAAATGGGAAGCAATAGCATTGCCTCATGGTGGTCCTAACATGATCCTCTTGAGGAAACTTTTATGGCAGACCCAATTAAATGTGCCAGCAATTTCAATAAAGTTCTTTTCAGTACTACACAGAAAAATCTTCTCGTCTCTGATGCATTAAATGAAAGGGAGTTTTATATGATTTAAAACTTTTTTTTTTTTTTTGTAATTATTGGATAGTAATTGTAGATGAGTTTGAGTTGAAAATTTTAAATTTGAGTTGAAAATTTTTGTTGAATTTTCAGAAAAGATAAAAATTTTTTCAGAAAAAAAATAAAAATTAAGATAAAAACATACATTTTAATTTGAAATAAAATGGTGTTCCAAACAAAACATAAGGGATCGTCTTTTTTTCATTTTTAAAAAACTTAAAATTTAATAGTTTATAATTTATTATTTTAAATTAAAATAAGATAATATATATTTTTTAAATTTCATAAAATGATAAAAGAAACTAAACCATATCCATATTACTTTTAAATATATTTTAAGTTTTTATATATATTTTTTTTAACTCAAAACAGTTTATTTTTAATCAAATGTATATTTCCATGCTCCAACTACAATTGATGTGTTTCAAACGGATCCTTAGTTATTTGATTAACTTTTTAACTGTGAGATATATAATTATACATGTTAAAAATTTGCAAACGTTGAAACTACAATTCTTATCAATTTTTATAATAAAAAGAACAACTCACTTCTTCTACATGTCATGGATCTCTATGTGTTAAAAGTAGTAGCAACCGAAAGTCCAAACATTAAAACATGTTCTCTTCTGCATGGACCAAAGTAATTCATATACTAATAGCCATATAATATATATATATATATATGTATATACATTTTTTTTTTCTCAAGACAAATATAGATACTTCAAGTATGGTTAGGATATTCTTGTGATGCACATTTTCCACCCATAAAAGGGAAAAAGGAAACAAATCAGAAAAATACCTTATGGTGTGCTTTTCAAACACCTGTTAATAAACCAAAGAAAAGCTTGTGACCAGCATTTGAATTTTGTCTTATGTCGTGAAAATTACATGTTCAAATGGCGAACAGATAAGTATGGAATCTTTAACAAGAAGCAAACGGCCAACAACCAACAGAACAGTCTTTTCTTCTTTTCACTTCTTTTCCCTCTAACTGATCACATTTGGCGTTTGATGTTAATATTTGGATTATAGAATTTGGATTTAAATTGATTGTGCATTTATTGAGTTATTTGAATTACTAGAGTTAAAAAATGTAAAAACTTGAAATTTGTTCGGGAAAAAAAAATCAATATAGAGTTTATTTCGTTAGTATCGAAATTTTATGCAATTTTTTTTTAAATTATCTCATTTGAATTTGTCTATACAAAATTATAAATTTTTAAAGCTTGAGTTATAAAACTGTGTGAATAATGAAACTGAAAAAAAAAATTAGATTGTAATCTTGCGGTTATGATTGTGACACCAAACATCCTCTAAATACAAGTTTCAGAAATTTAAGCCTTTTGGGGTCTATTAGAGAGGTAGGTGAGAATCTTACATATTCCTAATATATTGTCTCGAAATTTATGTTTCTTTAACTATATTTTCTCATATTATTTAAATTTAAGAATTTAATCACATAATCACTACTAAATACTTAAAAAAACTTGAACAATCTAATGACTCGAAAAGAAGTTTTTACGATTCAACTCAAAAACTCATAAATCTACGTCTCATTTTCTCTCTCTTCCTTTGTCAAAAATCTCAAATTTAAAAATTCATAACTCTCTTATTTTAAGTCACAATGAGTAGTTTTTTTTTTTTTTTTTGAAAAAAACAAAAAAGAAATAAATGAAACAAGATTCATATTACATATTTTTTCCGAACATATTTTAAATTTTTACACGATTGTCTTTAACACAATTTATTTCTAATTTACATCTATCTTAAACACTCATTTTCAAATCAGTCTTTAAAATTTTTGTTTCCTTTGGCGTTTAAGTATAATTCCAACTAAACTGTATATTTTCATATCAATTTTTATCTTTTTCTAAAAAATCAATAAAATTTATAAATAATTTTTAAAAAACTAATAAACTCCAACTTAAAAATATAATCTCTAACTGATGAACCAAACACAAGCTTCATCTGTGTGTGGTTGTTATCCCAAATGATAAATCCCAACAGGAAACTACCAATAGGCAAAAACTCAAGAGATGGGGTAGGTCCCACGTCCTAGATTTGTGAGGACTGTGTGATCAAGAATCATACGCCTGGAAGAGTAAATATGATCATCAGAGTTTTACTGGAAATGCTCATTGAATGCGAGATCAGAGAAACGGGCAGGCAATGTCCTATATTGGGATTTCAAAGTGCTAATAGCATTAAATAATACCAACCAGTATTATTGTTACTTCAACATTTCAGAACCAACAGCACATGTTAATGCTCTTTACTCATGCATGTTGGCATTCCAAACTCGTTCTCAAATCCCCATCCTAAACAAACTATGCTCACCGACCAGATGGTTTAAAACATTTGCTTTCTTTCTTTTTTTCCTTTTTTTTTTCTTTTTTCTTTTTTCTTTTTTAGCAAGATAGCGACCAATATCAATGAAGAAAATAAAAATTATTACACTTTTTTTTTTCCTGATAGCTAAAAAATTTGTTGAACTTTTCTTTTACATGGTTCAAAATTCAAATGTAGTTATCGGCTCTCACAAAAAATCAAAGCTCACAAATCCAATTCGGTATATATTACCTAATTTGTGAATCCGTTCAATAGAATCCAATCAGCTAGATTGAATGAGATTGGATAATTATTAATTGTAATGGATTATACTTCTATAATTTGGTTTATTATTTTTAATTTTCAGATGTTACGGATTAAATCTGTGTAATACGATGTTCAAATACTAGATTGGGATTCTAACAGTTTTGAATGAAAATATATATAGTACGCGTGTGGAAGCGTCTTTTGCCGATTCTAAATCTGATAGACAATCTACACCGTTTTAGGATTTGCTAAGGATAGACTCGAGATACTCCATAATTAGGAATATGATTTTCGTCCTCCAAAATACGATTCGTCATGACTTGATCATAACCCCATCCTTGATTGTTCACACGGTATGTGGTTATAATAAAAGTATGAACCAGAACAACCATGAAAATCTATGACTCAAGAACTCTATTGAAGAATATGAGAGAGAGGGCAAAGAGCCTTTTTGATTTCACGTTAAAAATGGTATTATACCAAAATTGTCTTGTCTATCTAGATATATATAACCACTTTTATATATAAGGAGGGACATAATTAGACAAGCACAATCTTGAAAAATATCACTTTCATTAGTTAACGGAGAGTAAATACCCTGATTTATTCAATCAACCATAATATTAGGTATATCAATAATATTCCTAATAGATATTTTCCGTATGATACACGTTGGCTATTGGGTCATATGACGATATGCGTGACTTAAAAGGTTTAACAAGATTAAAAATCTTTTCCAATCTGAAAATTATATCTCAGAAAACAGATTGAGAGTTAATCCACATGATTCGATCTAAAAACACTCTTAAAAACAGTTTATTTCAATGGCGTTGAATGTCTGATTGTTCCTCCCACACTCTGGTTTTACTAAAAAGTGCATGAGATTCAACCAACTTGATAGGAAAGAGGTGTTAAGATTTAGGCCTCATATTCAAAACCAAATCATCTGATTTCACTTTGAACTACCCAGCCTCTTATGCCTTTATCACTAACCTACAACTTTGGTAATAACTCGCTGTATGTGTTGCATTTCTCCTCTTTTTTTTTTTTAATTAATAATTCTCCCTTTTTTTTTTTTTTTTTTTGGTTCACACGGTTTGTGCATGTAGCATTTGTGGTCTAATATTTTAATGAAACGAAATTTACACTAAATTATTTTACCGAGAAGCATGCGCACAGTAGTGTTATATATATATAAATATATATATATATATATATATTCAAATTTTTGGGGGTGCAAAAGGGTTTTGCTATAAAGTAGACAACAAGCTATATATGTTTGGTTTTTGTCAAACAGTTGCTGCACAATCCACACTATGGTCCCCCTAACGAAATCCTCATTTTCTCAGTTATACCTATCATCCTCCTCATCTCAAACCCCCACCCCCCCCTCTCCACTCTGCACAAACCTTTTTCTTAACAAAAATATTTTTCCAAAAAGAAAATAAAGTGCAAAATAAAGGAAGTAGTTAGTGGGAATCCCACATAAAATATTTTGTAAACACCAAAAAAAAAAAAAAAAACAAAACAAAACAAAAAAAAAAACCTGGAACGCTTCTTACCTATTTTGCACAGCTGTCTTTCATGAGCCAAAAGTGACTACTAGTGTGTGCACATTTTTAGTAGGCATATATATATATATATATATATATTATGGCTCTGCACAACTGCAAGTTCTCACCCTTTAATGAAATTTGAGGTTTTGCTTATTTGCATTCATGTCCCATTATGAATTATGATGGCCCTTTTATTGAAATGTTTTCACCTACATTACCAACCACTTCCTTTTACTGTTAACTCCTCTCTATTTCTTTTTTTAACCTTTCAGGACCTCTCCAAATTTTAGTTGCCTTTTAACTCTATGCTAAAACTGTAGGAAGCCATTAAAGATTTGGATAATTTTTATGGTAGGTTATGAGAGGAAAAAAAAAAAAAAACACTCTATGGAGAGATACAATATTCCATCAAATCAATTAAAATTATATTAAATAAAAAAAATAAGTATATAACAATTTACTTGAACCTATTTGATAAGTACTATTGGGGAATTTTTCTAAGAATTATTATTAATTTTGTTTTCTTAGTCTTCTATTTTGTTTCTGTTTTTGAGGCGTTTACATGTTCACATGACCATGCTCAATAGTTCCTTGACAAAGAACAAAATAATAGCAAGCATAAAGCCATTGGTCTCCATACCAAAGTTCAGTGTGTCCATACCCTAAGTTTTTCTTTCTTCCAAATAATTTATGTCCATACCTAAGCTCAGTATGTTTGTACTTGAAAAGAACAATAAGATAAATAAACATATATACCCAGCATAATTCCAGCAGTCCCACATCATAAATAAATAAGAAATTCTTCTTCGGACCACTTTACATAAAGGAGTATGTGTTTTCTTTTAATTCACACATTAATAAAAGTCTGAAATTGTTTATCTGCAACTGTTAAGAAATAAAGCTATTCCTAACCTATGTGAAAAATAAGAGTGATGAAGGCTATTACTGATTTTGCAAGTCATGAAAGAAAAACAAAAGTAGCATGAAAGAAAAACAAAAGTAGAAAAGAAAAAAATCGCTATTTTAGAAATGTTCATGCATATTTAAAAGCAAAAGTATATGATAACTGATAATTTTAATCTATATATTTGTTTCATGCCCTTTAATCATAGGAAAAGCAAATAAAAAATCAAAATAATGTGTTGTTAAGATATGTTTGAAGTATTTTTATAGAACCTGAAAAAATAAATATTGTAGGTAATGTTCTAGAATATTGTAGGTAATGTTCTATTTTTTAACTGTTAGATATATACTAAAAATTTGCTATATGTATTATTTAAAATTTTGATATAGTTTTAACTTGATCATATGATAAGAATGTGTATTACCTGTATGAGTCCACATCAAAAAATCCATATTTGAAATAGCTTTTACATTTATTTTTCTATAGGAAGTTTCTACTTATATTTTGGACAATATTAAAGTTTACTGATAAGCAGTAAAAATAATGGGGGATTTTATAATGGGGTAAAAATTTTTACCACATTAATGGGTTAAGATCCAACGGATGGGAATGGGTGGATTAATATGGTACACTAAATTAGGATGTAAGTAATAACATGTGATTATATTAAAAAAAAAAAACTTTTCCCAACAGCGAACTTCCCAGCTCCCCCTCCCCTGACTGGGTTCTCTCCCTCCCTTCACCGCCCCCGCAACTGGGTTCTCCCCCCCCCCCCCCCACCCGATGGTGACCTACTCCCGCCCACGACGTCCCCACTACCCAAGATCCACCGGAATCTGGGCCTCGATTCCCCACCGCCACGGCCCACGGAGCCGGCTTCTTTCGCCGGAGGGGGTGGAGTCCGGGTTTTTTTTTTTTTTTAATAAATCTGGATAAGTGTTGCAATTGTATGTGGGGGGGGTGTATTTTCATTAGATGGTCTTTAGCTTTTTTTGGCCCTTGGATTTCAATCTAATTGTCAAAATTTTTTTACCCCATTGATGGGGAAAGGTAACAGGGATACATCGTAGAAGTCCCTAAAATAATATAATAGAGTTTATAAAACCTTACCAGAATTTTGAGTTCGAGTTTAAAAATAATCTCAAAAGAATTATATTGAAAAAACCATATCTGTAGTTGAAACTTGAAAGCACGTTTAGATGGTTAAAACTGTCTTTGAAGTTAAACTATACACTCTCAGAAACATATTGAAAGTTGCTTTAAGCAAGCCGTACTCCACATAATCTTTCTCAAATCTCAAACTTATGTTATTTGTTGCCAAATTAAATATAAACGCTTCAACTAATTTAATACCATAATTTGGATTAACTATTTACTAAGGTTCAGAAAGATTTGTTGAAAATCTAAGGTCTACTTCCACTTTGTCATCACTGAATTAGACGGAAAAAAAAAAAAAAAAACTCTATGTTAGGTGTGAAAATTATCCTATTAATAAAATACAGTTTGAATTGTGAAATCACATCAAAATAAGAGAATCATATGAATTGTATAAATTATGAATTAATATTATAAAAAAATAAAATATGATTTATCAAAATTTAATAAAAACTTGATGGTGTAGAACTGTGTTTAAAAATGTATTTTTGCAAGAAAATAAAAGGTAGTCCTATGATATATTATGTATATAAAAGGAAAAGGAAACTCACCATAGAATCAAGCGGTGTTTCTTTCATAAAAACAAATATAATAATAAAGCCATAGTTATAGAAATTGAATAAGAAAATAATAAAAGTAACAAGAGAAGATATATGTTTAATACGAAGAAGATATCTACGAACAAGGAACAATAGGAGAACTATTAAGAAGGAACACTATGACTGGATTTTATATATATATATATATAAGTTTACAATTATGAAATGAGATAAGTTACCTAACATTAACAAATCACCTAAAATGAAGATATTTTTAAATATAAATAAATTCAAAACTCCTCCCAAAATAATAATGTACAAAATAAATTTTCCTAAATATGAAATAATATAAGTTTCTCTAATGTCATGAAATCTCATGAGAAAAAAAAAATCATATTCATAATTTCATGAATATAGAATGCAAGGAGTATATATGCAAATATTGAAAAGAACAAGTGCATAATGTAGTAAGAAATCATATATGATAGAAGAAAATCCGAGGATGTTTGTAAAGTATTTTATATTCTACAATGAAAACCAAAAATAAAAATAGAAATAAAAAAGAAATAAAGAAAGAGAGAGGAGGAACATAAAAAACAAAAAATATAAATATAAAAGAAACAAAGAAAGAAAGAGGAGGAGGAATATAAATTACAAAAAAAAAAAAAAAAAAAAGTAGTTATATGATGAAGGTAAAAGAAAACTCACCATTTATGATCAAGTGGTATTCATGAATTATCATTAAAAAAAATGTGGCACTCATGAATCTTGAAAGATAAGGGTATATCTACGAACATAAAAAAAGTACAAGGGCATAATAGCAAGTAATGCTTTATTATATTTCACACTCAGCAACCACTGGTAGAAAGTGAATGAATAAAGAGAGAGAGTGTGTGTCTGCAGAAACGAAGTGGACGTATTTAATTTTCACAACCTCCAAGCCAACCTCCCCAAATATTCTTTACTTTCTTCCCAATGCTTTCTTCTTCTTCATCTTCTTCTTTCTCTCAAACCCTAGCAAAAATTTCACCTTTAGAGAATATATGCAAATGGGACTCTTGCTAAAACTCTAAGCAAAAAGAGATCTTCCCCATTTATTATTATTGCACAAAACCCAGATTCAGCTCCAACTCATTTCTAGCCATGGCCTCATTATCCATTTCCAGTAACTTTCCCACCTTTTTTCTCATCATTTTCTTCTTTGGAACTTCCTCTGCAACCTCAACTTCCTCGTTTTCCTTCCCACAGTTTGGTAAAGATCCTAAATTTGAGTCCCAAATTGCTTTTTATGGAGATTCAAAGGTCGTTAATGGAGGGTCTGCTGTTCAACTCACAAGTGCCGGGAGACTCATCTACAAGAAACCCATCAAGCTCGTTGAAGGTAAGCCTCAGAAATTGGTCTCCTTTTCGACCAATTTCTCATTCTCTCTTTCCCAAGGAGATGGGAATGGTTTGGCCTTTGTTTTGCTTCCTAGTGATTTTGATGTCGACAAGTTCTATGATAATGGCTCATTTGGGGCTATCCCCATGGGATTGGAAAAGGGCAAGTTTAAGATTGTAACAACAAAGTTTAGTATTGTGAATGATGATGTTAAGAATGATGGTTTGGTGAAAATACATGCCCGAATCGATGTGGCTGGTTTGGTACCAGCAAAAGTAAGAAATGGTTCAATCATAGATTTGGCTCTGAAAAATGGAAAAAGGTCCCATGCTTGGGTTGACTATGAAGCTGGTTCAAAAAGAATGGAGGTTAGGTTGAGCCAATCTGGTGATGTGAAACCATCTGACCCCTTGTTTTGGTACCCAATTGACTTGTCTAGAATGTGGGGAAATGGGGAAGCTCTGGTGGGTTTCTTAAGTTCTGCTGATTCAAGTTCTTCTCAATCATGTTTGATCTACTCTTGGAGCTTTGTGCAAAGACATGTTCCGCAATGGATGCATTCCGAGCCGTTGGATCCCAATGCCGCCCTCGGCAAGAACTCGAAGCCGGTCAAAGTTGAGAAGAGGAAAGATTGTTTTACCAAAGTTCTTGCTTCCATGATCTTTGGAGCTGCTTGTGGAGCTCTAATGGCGTTCACAGTGTTGTATTTGTGGACCATATTCGGTAGTAAACGTCCTGTGGTGCCAGAGGAGTATGCTGTGAAGCCTGTGGATTTTGAGTACGAGAAAGTGAAAGTAGTTGTAGATAATAATAGTAACAATAATAAGCCCATCGAAGATGGTAAGAAGTAGAGATGTTTGGTTATGGTGGTGAGAGAGATCTATTTATGCTTTTTTATTTTTTGTGCTGTAAATCAGTGTCTCTATTTTTCTTTTTTCTTTTTTCTTTTTTCTTTCTTTTTTTTCTCTTTCTATTCTACTTGTATTATTATTATGACCAGGTTTTGTTGCTGTTGTTGGATTGACTCGTTGTAATCTGGAAATGAATATTGTGTCAAAGATGTAGCAGTAGGTTTTGTTGAATAGTCTCCTGTGTTTGGAGCACTTGGATTCCACTTTGAACTTAGTAAATCAATATATTCTGGTGTTTATTTCTCTCTTTGAATTAGAACTTCATGAGATAATCTCTGGGAAATGCCTCGTTGTCTTGAAACTTGTTTAAAAAAAAAAAAACAAAACAAAAAAAAAACCCCAGAACAGAACAGAATAAAGTAAAATAGGACTCAAATTGGGAGACTTGTTGTAAAGGTTGCCTTGATTTTATTAACGGAAGATACCAACTAAATTCAACAATGGGATATTTCAATTTTATGCCTTGGATTTTAAGCTTACAAAAAAACATATGCAACATATATTTTGGATGTTCTCAACATTGTACCGTTGATTTTAATTTCATATCAAATTCTGACCTTCCCTAGGTTAAATGTGGATTTAACCACTTAAATAATGACTTTATCCTTTAAAAATTATCAACAACTTGCTTATCAACTTGTTCATTTTACACTCTCAACAAGAAAGGCAGTACTTTAGGTGATCAAAAATCGATGTTTGATCGAGAGAAGGAACAAATTTAGCTTGCGTTTGATTCGTCGGTTAAAAATAAAATTTTTAAATTTGAGTTGATTGACTTCTTGAAAACTAGTTATAAATTTAATTGACTTTTTAGAAAAAGACAAAAACTGAGATGAAAAAGAACAGTTTAATTAGAATTACACTTAAATGCCAAACAAAATCTTAATATAAAATTAAAATAAAAAAAACAAACAAACCTTAAAATACAAAATATAAAGTTGAAAATATCACTTCAACAATTCATAAACATAGGCGAATTAGGACGACACATGTTGCTGACACTTGAACCTTACAAACCTTCTCTAGCCTTAACGCTTGAGATTTGTACGAGCATATTGAGATATCATTGCCGCAACTGCAAAGGCTTCTTTCTTGGTTTACCTTTTGCGTACAAAGTGTGGCAGCTGTCATTTCATTTTCATACATAAAAGAACAGGGGGGGAAAAAAAAAAGAAAAAGAAAAAAAAAATCCAACCATGGGGAATATTTAGTGAGAAAAAGGAAGTGGTTGCTTCAAGCCCTCACCTAATTTGAACTTCCGTGAATAGCCGATTTCTCAAAATAAAAAAAAAAAAAAAAAAGTTGTTTTCTAGTATTATAAGTTTCGAAGCTTCTAACTTTACCTATCAAGGGTAAGAAACACATACACTAATCAAGAGAAAGGAAGTGCTTAATCCCTTGATATCCTTGATTAATTTGCAAATGTTTAACCTCATTAGGGCTCTCTCAAGGAATGAGAGAAGATGAGTTTTGATAAGGGCTTTCAAGCTCAAAATTAAAATAATAATAATAATAATAACAAAATTCTTCTCTTTAGGATTAATTATAAAAATTTTCCTTGAATTATAGCCCTTGTGAAATTTTATATCTTGAATTTCAAAATATAACATATGTTTCCCTTATCGCTGTTCTGTTGATAAATTTGATCATTCTATTACTTTGATGGATAGAATTTCACATGTCAAGCATTTGAACATAGTTGTTGAGATTTTAAAAATGTAATTACACTTTTACCCCTATTCTAATGTACATTTTAGGTTCTTTGATTAAAACTATAATAAATATTAAGTAATATCATTTGAAAAAAAAAAAACATAAATAAACTCATACAAAAAGAAAAAGAAAAGAGCTTAAATATGAAAAAGCTAATGCATGAAACTATAGTCTTTTTTTTTTAAAACTAAAATATCCTTAATTTTCTTGTCATGTACACATTGCTTGAGTTTTTCTATTAAAAAAAAAAAACTATAGAGGTAAAATTGTTATGACTTCTAAATTTGAAGAGAACGAATGTTATGTTTTAAAATTCAAAATGTTAAGCGGTACAAGGACTACAAACTGAGAGATTTTTGTAATTAATCCTTGTCTTTATGTAAGTGGGAACACTAGGCCGTAAAAATTATTTTCATATAAAGCCTTGATTAATTTATTCCGTAAATTAGGTAAAGGGATAAGCTAATTATTCTAATGAAGTGGTGGAAACATTAATCAAGAGAAAAGAAGTGGACTCTCAGATTTCATAATTTTAAGGGTTCGTTTGGTGAATGTGTTGGATTTGAAAATTTTAAATTTGAGTTGAAAATTTTAAATTTGAATTGAAAATTTTTGTTAAATTTTTCAAAAAAGATAAAAATATTTTCAAAAAAAAATAAACTTTTTCAAAAAAAAACAAAAATTAAAATAAAAAAATATATTTTAGTTTGAAATGGACTTAATTACCAAACAAGCCCCAAGTCCAACAAACAAGGGTAAATTGAGCATACACCTTCTTTTTTTTTGGGTTAGGTTATGAGAGAAAATAGAGCTTTCACGAAATTATTAATACGATAAAGAACTTCCATTACCATGCTATATAAAAAAAGTTAAACGGAGTAAATGATCGAAAAAGAGATGACGCCACATCAAACAAATACATTTCATAGAAAAGACTTTGCCATGGTAAAAGATAAGGTTCGAAAATGAAATAGACAACATTTTCAAAATTTCGGAAACAGTTAAAGCATCAAAGTAGTTTGATATTCGCAGAAAGACTTGTCTGATTCACAAGAACAAAACCCATTAATGAGCAAAAACTTAGGACATTACTAGATTCAATCAACATTATACTACGAAGATATTAATATGATAGGAACAACCCTTCCACAATCCTACGTCTCACTTGTCTTTTACATAGAAAATATAACCAA
Source organism: Ficus hirta (assembly GCA_038430175.1). Classification (NCBI taxonomy): domain Eukaryota; kingdom Viridiplantae; phylum Streptophyta; class Magnoliopsida; order Rosales; family Moraceae; genus Ficus; species Ficus hirta. The sequence goes on from CM076586.1 coordinate 5,502,239, forward strand.
AACCAGAAACAAACTTCAATTGAAAATTAAACGGCCTAGAGCTACCGGAAACCACCCATCGCCTTGCCAAAGACCGGCAACCGGAAGTTGCGGTAATTTTCACATCCATAGGTATTATCTTGATCAACTTCAAACCTCCTGCGGTTCCTCTTCCTCATCCTCATCATAGTAATCATCCTCCTCAGCGGTGGCATCCTGGTATTGCTGGTACTCGGAAACAAGATCATTCATGTTGCTTTCAGCCTCAGTGAACTCCATCTCATCCATGCCTTCCCCTGTGTACCAATGCAAGAAAGCCTTCCTCCTGAACATGGCTGTGAACTGCTCACTCACACGGCGGAACATCTCCTGAATGGATGTGGAGTTCCCAATGAATGTCGACGCCATTTTCAAGCCAGTGGGTGGGATGTCACAGACAGTGGACTTGACATTGTTGGGAATCCACTCCACAAAGTAAGAGGAGTTCTTGTTCTGGACATTGATCATCTGCTCATCAACTTCCTTGGTGCTCATCTTTCCTCTGAACATGGCAGAGGCAGTGAGGTAACGACCATGACGAGGGTCAGCAGCGCACATCATGTTCTTTGCATCCCACATTTGCTGGGTAAGCTCAGGGACAGTGAGAGCTCTATACTGCTGAGAACCACGGGAGGTGAGCGGGGCAAAGCCAACCATGAAAAAGTGGAGACGGGGGAAGGGGATGAGATTGACAGCAAGCTTTCGGAGATCAGAGTTGAGTTGTCCGGGGAATCTCAAACAGCATGTGACTCCAGACATTGTTGCAGAGATCAAGTGATTAAGATCACCAACTGCACAAACAACCAACAAGAATCAACAACCAACATTAACCAGAAACCCTAATGCAAAGACCCCACAAACAAAAACCAGAAAAAATCACAAGTTTTATTCACAAACACACCAATTTTAATGCAAAGACCAAGCCCCACAAACATAAAACCAGTAAGCGTCGAAAGCTCTAATAACAAACACCGATTCCAACAAGTTAACAACAAAAATGAAACATTAACACAAATCATAAACAAAATTGCAATTTGAATACAAAGGTTCAACAGTAATATACAACAATCAGTAATCAAGTTAATCAGAAACCCCAAATCCTATCCTAGATCTAGTGGAAAAATAACCAATTTATACAACATATACGGAATCTATAAATATAATTCTGCATCAGCTAAAACACGCTTATTTTTCCAGAAACAAGCAGTGCATATAACAAATTCAAATCCAAAGGTTCAGATCTGAAGACAGATCAATGAGGACAAACAAACATTTTGTAAACAGAAACCCTAAAACTTAGAGTATACTTAGATCCGCTCAGAAACTTACAGCTGGGAGTGGTTAGTTTGAGGGTTCGGAAGCAAATGTCGTAGAGAGCTTCGTTATCGAGAACCATGCACTCATCAGCGTTCTCAACAAGTTGATGAACAGACAAGGTCGCATTGTACGGCTCAACGACGGTGTCGGACACCTTCGGCGACGGGAACACCGAGAAAGTAAGCATCATCCGGTCCGGGTACTCCTCTCTGATCTTCGAGATCAAGAGCGTACCCATCCCAGATCCAGTCCCTCCTCCAAGAGAGTGACAAACCTGAAAGCCTGAAAACCGAAAGAACAAAACATCAGAAAACAAATCAAGAGAGAGAAAACAAGCAAAAAGAAAAGAACAGTCACAGAGACATTTCGACAAACACCTTGGAGGCAGTCGCAGTTCTCGGCCTCCTTGCGAACGACATCGAGAACGGAGTCGATCAACTCGGCACCCTCGGTGTAGTGACCCTTGGCCCAGTTGTTGCCGGCGCCGGACTGGCCGAAGACGAAGTTGTCAGGCCTGAAGATCTGGCCGTAGTGACCAGATCTGATGCTGTCCATGGTCCCAGGCTCGAGATCCATGAGAACAGCCCTGGGGACGAATCTGCCGCAACTGGCCTCGTTGTAGTAGACATTGATCCTCTCGAGTTGCAGATCTGAGTCGCCGTTGTACTTTCCGGTGGAGTCGATGCCGTGCTCGGCGCAGACGACTTCCCAGAACTTGGCTCCGATCTGGTTGCCGCACTGGCCTCCCTGAATGTGAAGAATCTCACGCATTTTCTCTCTCTTTCTCTTGGATCTAGAAAACTCAAGCAAGCTAGGGTTTCAGAGGACAAATCTCAGAGAGCGGAGAGAGAGAGAGAGAGAGAGAGAGGGAGAGAGAGAGAGAGAGAGTGAGTGAGTGGAAAATGAATTGGAGGGGGGGGGGGGGGGGGGGCGAATGAGTGGGGACGGAGGGATCTTTTTTATATAGAAAAGTGGGTTCAAACGGCTCGCTCTCTTCTCTTCTCTGTATTACCCTTTTGGTTTTTGTGTTTTTCAAATGAGAGAGAGAGAGAGAGAGAGAGAGTGTGTGTGTGTGTATTTTTTTTTTATTTTTTTAATTATATAATATTATTGTTCTTGTATTAGGTTTGAAAAATAGTGGAAATTGCGGTGTGATGTCGAAACGGACAGAGAGAAGGAACGGTTAGGCTTTTTTTTTTTTTTTTTTTTTTTGTAAACAATTTTTGAAATTCAAAATTTTCCATGCTTGCGAGCCGCTTAGCTGTAACCCCGCCACTGTACAGGTCACTGTGACCAAATAATTCCAAAACAGGATCTGGGTTTGGTGGTTTTTTCTTTCTTTTTTTTTTTTTTTCCCAATTTTCTCTTTCTTTTTTTTTTTTAATTTTTTTTCTTCTACCAGCAATTTCAATAGAGAAAGGGACACAACAACCAGAAATATTGGACTGGCAGAATGAGGGGTAGGTTAGTCTTTTCACCTTTTTTATTTTTCACTATTTTCTTAATGTTCGGGTTTTTTTCAATCCAAATATTATGGGCCCGTTTGGTATTAACACTCAATTTAAATTAAACTGTACTTTTTTCATCATATTTTTTGTCTTTTCTGAAAAAGTTTTTTATCTTTTATGAAAAAGTCAACAAAAATTACTATTCAAACTTAAAAATCTCAACTCAACTCAAATTCAACTTATACACCAAACACCCTCTATGTCTAATTTTTAGTGTTTAAAACACTGTCTAACAAATAATATTATGTAACGTTATTTTAAAAAATTTAAAATACTTTATATTTGATTCTTTATATCTTAAAATCTAACTTTATTTAATAATATATCAAAATATAATTAGTTAAATATTATATAGAATATTAAAATTAGAAAGAGCATGTTGATTTAGAGAGTGAGGGTTCTCTTTCTTACCTCTATTTGTCTTTTTCTTGCCTCTATTTGCCCCCCAACATTTACTATGTACATTGGCCCCATACTTTTTTTTTTCTTGTCATTTAAATCCTAATCTCTTTTTTTTTTTTTTTTCCTTTGTAGTCGTTACTTTTTACTTTTTTTTTTTTTATAAGAGTGGTTGTTACTTATTAGTCCGTAATAAGTTTCTATCCAAAAAGCTTGTTTGTTACATGATGCACTCCATGTTTGTTAATCGTAAAGGGCGTATATCAAAAAGAAAAAAATGATGTGAACAAGACCAGTTTTACCTATAGTGTTATGTATCTCGATTTGGCACTCTTAGGGGGTATTTGGTGAATGAGTTGAGTTTAAGTTGAGTTGAGATTTTTAAGTTTGAATAGTAATTTTTGTTGACTTTTTCAGAAAAGACAAAAAACTTTTTTAGAAAAAGACAAAAAACATGATGAAAAAAGTACAGTTTAGTTTAAAATGAGTATAAATGCCAAACAAACCCTTAGGCTTCGTTTGGTTGGAGGGATGGAGAGAAAAAAAGATGGAATAGGTTAGAAGGATGGAGATTATGAAAAATTGAAAGGATAGTAACTTTCATTCGTATTGTTTGGTAAGATATGAGGGAGAGATAACAAATCTTAGGGGGTGTTTGGTGTTTGAGTTAAGTTTAAGTTGAGTTGAAATTTTTAAGTTTAAATAGTAATTTTTGTTTACTTTTTAGAAAAGACAAAAAACTTTTTCAGAAAAAAACAAAAATTTGAATTTAAACCTTAAGTTTAAACTTGAGCTCCAAACGGAGATTCTTTTGTTTGGTATCAAAAAGAGAAATGAAAGGATGGATGGATTTTCAATTTGAAATTACTATATTGCCCATATTGATTATTTATAAATTTTTTTGACATTTTTTTTTTCAAATACCTTTTATACATGCACAGGCCATACATTATCATTTTTTAAAGGGTTACATAACATGATTTTAAGGCAATATAGAAAAAAAGAAAAAAAAACTTTTATTTACAACTTTTAATATTAATTAAAAGTAAACGAATCACATACATATAATATCATACAATATATTTATATGTTGTAATTCCAATCATAATCATAATCTATAATTTTTTAGAAACATATAACAAAAATGAAAATTGTTCATGAGAAAAAAAAAAACACCAAAGGAAAAAAAATGAAAGAAAAAAATTGAAAAAAAAAAGTAAAGAATATATACTTATGTAAGAGCTTTTTTTTTTTTTTTTTTGAATAATCAACTTTTATTGAAAAGCCCAAAACAATTCTCATATGAAAACGTGTAAAGGAGCAAAATAGAAATTCTTAGGCTCCGTTTGGTGAAACAGTTTGAGTTGAAATTTTTAAGTTTGAGTTGGTTGATTTTTTAAAAATTAATTATAATTTTTATTGATTTTTTAAAAAAAGACAAAAATTGAGATTAAAAATTTGAGTTTAAGATATTTCACCAAAACAGAGACTTAGCTTTTTTCTACCCAAAAAAAAAAATCTTCTGCTTTTGGGTATTACCCTTACTATTGTACAGTTTAGGAAAAAAAGAAACTGATAAAGTATATATTTGAGGGTAAAATGGGTTTTGCCGCCCAAAATTCCCTCCGATTTGGTTCTTCCCTCCTGATCCGTCCAACAAGGGGAGGATGCATAGTAGTGGGCCAGGGAGGAGAGGTCTTCCTCCCACATCTCCTCTACCTTCCCATCTCCTTCCAACCTAACAAATGATGGAACTCTTCCCTCTACTCCTCTCCCTCCACTCCTCTCCGTCCATCCACCGTTCCCTTCAACCAAACACACTCTTAATTATAAGGGTGTTTTAACCAATCTATAAATCCGCTCAATATATTCAATTCAGTCCAATCCATCAAATTAAATCGATAGATTCGTAACGAATTAGGATTTCTCAATCTGTATAATCAACGGATTGAAATGGATTGGACTAGATTTAACGCATAGAACATTTTAAATAATCAACATATTAGTAATGGATTGGACTAGTGTAGATGCTAGGAATCTACGGTTAAATTTCAATTAAGATTAAATCATAAGAAAATCAACATATAAAAATTTTTATGGTCCTTGGATAGCTCATATAAGAATCACAAAATAATCATAATCGGAAAACGTAAACAATAAAGTGAAATAAGAACAATAAAATATACCAACACCGAAATTTAGAGAGGTTTCGCGGGAATTGTGCTACGTTTTCTGAGTCTGGAGTTTCACTATATATTAATTTTGAGTACAAAGGTTACAATTTATGGGTATAATCCGGCATAATAATAATAAGGGATAAAAGATACCCCAAATGAATTGGGTTTCCTCTAATTATAGAGGGAAAGTAGTGAGTCTGAATCCCTGGGATAGTAGTGGGTAGTTCCCCACTACCCGAATAATCCAGAATGTGTGCAAGAACGTGAGCCACGATTGATCGTGGGCTTGGCGGTTATGGATGCTGATCCTCCATCGTTCATCATTTAATGGAAATGATCATCGAGTGACGAACCAATCATCATTCGTGAAAAGCATTAGATGAGCACGCATCGGACAATCGAATGTCATCGTTCGTCATTTGGCGTGATGACCAAGTGTTAATCTGATCGAAATACTTGGGTAAATTTATGGGCCTCAAAAGGACAATAAGACTAATATCAAGTGATCGAAAGATCACTATTCGATGTTCATCATCCCTTTGTAGATGATATATCAATTGTTAGGCCGAGCCCAAGTACTTGAACTTAGGAATGAGTAATGAGCAATAAACGGACCATGGTTCGCCGTTCATCAATTGTTAGTTCGATAGAAAATGATGACCTAAGCATAACTTAATGGGGAGACGAAGTTTGATCCCAACAATTAGTTTGAATTGATTGGACTGAATTGAATATTTCTCAATCTGTGTAATCCGTGAATCTGAAACCTTACATGTATAAACTTTCTAGATATATGTATCTACTTTTTTTTATCCTAATACATTCTAATAAATAGTTATACACATTGAAATTTGAATATGTCTCTACTCAATTTCTAGTCCTATTTCCGGCACATAACTTGATTTTTCCTTTTTCTTTCTTTTTTTTTCTTTGAGTTTAATTAATGTTTGCTTGTTATAGTGGATTGTTATAATACAATCCACTATAACAAGCAAACATTTATTATGGGGACTTTGTTTAGGGAAAATTGCTCCATCAGTCTTTGAGCTTTAAACGGTGTTACGATTTGAATCTCAATCTTATTATTATTTTTTCTTAATTGAAAGCTTTATAAACACTCAAAAATGATTCAAAAAGACCAAAATTAACTAATTGAAGTTAGATGTTAAACGGTATAAATCACGTGCTTGACACATGGATATTAACATTTGGGGGTATTTTAGTAAAACGATTATATATTTTTAAAAATTATGGTGTACATGCACTAGAAAAGTAAGATCAACTAGAGTTCAATTTATTTATTTTTGGGTGGAACAACTAGAGTTCAATTACGTGTATCAAAGATTCACCAAAAAATAAATAAAACTTTTACGTGTAAGAAAGAATACTTTTTTATTCAGAGTTAATTAAATTTGAAAGTGTTAAAATTTTAAAATAAATGTTAAAAAATGAACATTTTATGTAAATACTTCACAAGGTTATGCCAAAGATTTTCAGTCGCCCGGTCTTGGCTTGAAAAGTCATTAGCATTTAGAACGAATTTGTGTTAAACGGTATAAATCCCGTGTTTGACACATGAATATAGGCATTCGGTGGTATTTTAGTAAAACTATTATATATTTTAAAAAATTATGGTGCACATGCACTAGAAAAAGTAAAGATCAACTAGAGTCTAGAGTTCAATTACGTGTACGGTGTATCAAAGATTCACCAAGAAAAAAAAAAAAAAAAATTTTGCAATGATTTCGTGTATTTTATTTATTTATTTTTTTTGTAAAACTATTATATATATATATATATTTTTTTGCAAGGATTTCGTGTATGTTTTTTAAAACAGTTTGTCCTCGGTCTTCTACCACTTTATTATGCTATTCCTTTGTGACTGTGTTCATTTCTAAAAGAATATTACATTCTATTTTTAAAATTTGTGATTTTATAATTATTCAAATATGATATGAAAAAGTATATGTTTCTTTTATGCTATGTTTGATTAGAGGGATGGAAAATAGAAAAGAAAGAAGAGTAAAATCTCTAAATGATGAAAATGAGGGCTATTTTTCTTCGTATTGTTTGGTAGAAGAGAAAGAAAACAGGAAATAAAATGTCTAATCAAATATATTTTTACAAAACTAACCTCACACAAATTAAGAGATGATGATAAATTAAGATTCAAATACTTATTTTACCCATATTTACTTTATCAAAAATTTTCCATCCATTTTTCTTCCCAAAATTGGATGGATTAAAAATAATGAGAGCTATAAATTTTCAATTTCCCTTCCTTCTTATTTTTCTCACTACCAAATAATCAAAATTTTATTTTTCTCTCCATAATCTCTAATCTATTTTCCTTCCTCTCCCTTTTCTACTCTACAAAACATAGGTTAACCCGTGACTAGAAATTTAAATTATAAAACACCGACTTGTAAATAGTGACAATAATTAGGCCAATTCTACAATGGGGTAAGCGTTTTTATCCCATTGATGGGGTAAGATCCAAGGGCTTGTAATGGATAGATTAAAAGTAGGGCCGATTGAAGGAGAAGAAGAAAGAAGCACGGTGAATAGGGGATAATTTCCCAATCATAAAATGTTGAAGACTTCCTACCCAAAAAAAAAAAAAAAAAAAAAATTGTTGAAGACCCAATGACGTCGTTGCTCCTGCTGAGTCCTCCTCAACGCCGTAGCCGTCGATCAGGACAAGGTCTTCGTAGTCGGCCACTCATCGCCGTTGTGAAAGTGTGGCATGGCTTGGGTCTTCGCTAGTCGAGGGATGTGCATAGGTGATCTCCGGTGTCTGGGCACTTGTGCTGGGGTGGGTGGCCATCGTAGGGAGGCACTGGGTCCTGTGGTGAGGTGGTTCGCCGTGGTAAGGTTGGTCCTTGGGTCGCGTCACTGGGAGTGGGGGAGATTGCTGAGTTGGGATGTGCAGTGGCTCCGCTGGTTGGGATCGCAACGGCAAGGGCGAGATGCCAGAGGAAAGGATGGCACTGCGGATGGCGAGACCGACGCCGATGGGTTTCTCATCGCTGTTCGACTTTTTTTTCCAACGTGCAGGCTTGGATGTTGATTTTTTTAATTTTTGATTTTAGATTTTAGGGATTTTGATTTTGAAATTCAAAAACATAAGTGGTATAAACTGGCTTGCGCTTGTGTTGGGTTGTTCGCTGTCGTAGGGGCTGAGTCGTGTGGTGGGGTGCTTCGTCGTGGAAAGGTTGCCCTTGGGTCGCGTCGATGGCTGCTGGGGGCTCGCCTGGGACGATCTACAATCTGTTTGGCTGCAGATCTGAAATCGCGATCTGGAGGGGGCTCAAATGATGTGGAAGGGTGGCACGACGATGTGGGTTGGGTGGCCGGAAATGCAGCCACCGGCTCGACAGCGTAAGAGCTTTCCTTTCCCTTCTCCGGCGACCTGCTCTGCCTTCTTCGCCCGTCGGTGAAGTGGAAGAAGACCGGAAGCTACAAAGGGTATTGCAATAATTCCATGTGGTTAGATGCACAATAATTTTGTATGTACAAAACATCTAAACCGTTTAAATTGAAATTAAGGGTCGAAAATGTTTTATCCCATTAATGGGGTAAAAATCCTTACATCATTGTAGAATTCCCCAGATAGTTATCTTATTTTTATCTCATTATCTCACAAAATGAGGATACAACAACTACGGGCAAATGAAATGCACGCCGGTTTATTAACGAGTAATTCAATTCAGAAAAAATGAATTTGAGAATTAAATGAAGTGAGACTCAAATGAATTTGAGAATTCAGACAAATTTCTGATTTTAAATTTTAGTGTATATTTTTATATTTAAGAATTAAATGACGTGAGACCCATCTATAAATAGGGAATCAATTTTCTTGATAAGGGGGAACTTGTCTATTATTTATGAAAATAAATTCATTTCTCTAAAAAATAGAAAGTGACTAACTTTATATCAAATATACCCTTATTCTTATTTAATTATTTCTTTTTCATTTAAGGATAATTTTATAATTACAGTAATTATATTTCTGATCCTTTTAACTTTTAGAAAGTAAACAGCATAATAGAAATTTAATTTATCAAATAAATAGATTCCTTGATAGATTAGTAAATATTTTTATCTAATTCTAGAATTTAATTTACATGTAATTTAATTCATTTTTTTCATGAAATTAATTTCCTATTTTTAAAATTCTCAATAAGTAAACATGCCCCCAGGTGACAAACAGTTTTCCATTAAAACAAAAAAAAAAACAAAAACAAAAAAAAAAAAAACAAAAATCAACAAAAATCAACAAACAAAATAGAAGGGTAAAGAAGGAATAAAAAAAAGGACTATTGAAATTTTATTCAAATTTATTTAACGGAAGAGTTTATTGACATCTCTTGTTTTATTTTTCTCACATCCATTTTTAATTAATTAAATATTACCTATTTACCCATTAACAAAATTGCATTTTAAGACAAAAAATTTTTTTTTTTTGAGGAAATACTATTCACACACCTATATTCAGAATTTTTATGGAAACTCTACTGGCACCATAATCTCCCATACTTTTATTATTATTATTATTATTATTATTATTTTTAAAGGGAAGTGTACTCTCTCACACAAATAACCACATATAAACACCGTTTCATTGAGCAATGATTGTTATGTAGTCATCTTAAACCTTTACCACAAATTTCAAATCAGTAAACGAAATTTTTTTTTCTTTTTCTTTTTCTTATGAGAGTAAAAATAAAACAGATGAAGAACATAAACTAGGAAAAAAAAAAAAAAAAAAGGGAAAGAACTATCCATAAATCAAATTCTTCTAGACGATTGTAATAACAAGAGAAAACATTGAGACTAGATGGAAAAAACTCCACAAGAAAATTGAGATTTGATTTAGATTTTTCTTAATAATTTTATCTTTTTTTTTAATCTTAATAAATTTATCTGATTGAGTCTCTCTTGTTAAAAAAAAAGAAGCAAAATCCTTTGAGAAGCATACGGTATACTTTGTTTTGAACCTGTATATCCAAATCTGTTCTTCTATATATATATAGATATATCCGTTTAAAAGAAGAATAAATGTGGTAGATAAAAAATTGAAAAGGAAAACAATTGCTTGAAAATGAGGAGTTTTTGATTGGTTGATGGGTGAAAAAAAGAAAAAGAAAATATAACTTAACTGAACTTTTTTGGAATAATATGGGGGTGTCAAAAGTAATACTCAAAATTTAAAACTTAATTGGTAAAATGTAAATATTTCACGAGGTTATGCCAAAGATTTTCAGTTGTCCAGTCTTGACATGAAAAGTCATTAGCATTTGGCACGTCTCTGTCTTAAAGCTCAGGCCTCAGGTGACACAAGCACAATGAACTCAAACGTCCTGGGCAAAGCTTTTCATTTCAATGTCTCACTGGCTTTGCCATCTCAATTAACAAGGTTTTTTAAGACTATGAATTTACCCAAACAAAAATTTTTTCAAAGCACATATAAAACACCACTACAAAGTGACAATTAGCAAGAACCACTTGCTCAGAAAATATACATAAATGGTACAAAACTCATAAACTAATCTCCTGCTTGACCCTTCATTTTACATCTACCTTTCAAAATTTTCTCTCTTGCAAAAATTTAAATTTACTCTTTAAATTATAAATTTGAACCTTGCATCCAAACTGTCAATTCCCCTCAGGCGGATACCCATATTCCAGGACCATACAATCCTGTTACATGAAATGCGCCAAAACCAAAGCACGCCATACATGAAGCAGTGAAAGTTCATTCTGTTCAATTCGTGTTGCTTTTCAAAGTTGGGCCAAACATAACCGCGGATTAAATTTCAAGTGTCTTCCGAATGCCTGGTATAGCTTTCTTGTCCAATGCCAGAAATAACAGAGAGCAATTCCAACTTCAAAACCTTATTGCATAATCTGAACAACCAGTACAAAGATGTATTTATGTATAGAAAACTGAAAAAGGACTATAAACCCTAAAGCGAGCATTGTTAAATTCAAGGACCACAACTCCCAAAAGTTCCTTTAAAAAGTTTAAAGAAGCACTCTTGGCAGAAACCATAATACGAATATATAATAAACATTATAAGCTAGAATATTGTTTAAGGACCCAACTCTCAACTTCCCATAAGTTTCTTCATCAATAATCCGAACAAAAAGGGGAAAAAAAAAAATCACCAAATTATCAATCTGAACAAGATTCACGTATCACACCAAATCATAATCCTTGGTTAAACTCAGAAGGAGACTTAATATTCCCTTCAAAATTAGTCAAATAAGAAGAAATCAGTGTCCTTGACAGACTCAGAACATGCCATTAGCACAACTAGAGATCTGTTATCAAACTTTCACTCACAAAATGCACTATCCATGAGAATCAATAGTAAAACATAATTGGATACTAAAATACTTATCTTTTGTCCATATCAAAGAAAAAACAACAGAAAACCCAAAATGAGAGGGAACAAAAAGATAAAAATAAAAATAAGAGAGAAAACAAGAAAAACAACATAAAAAGTCCCACAAAATAATCAGATCTCAGAAACAAACATAATTTTCTTCAATTCCTCGGGAGGAAATTGCAGATAGATAACGCAGTTTTGTGTTAAACATCATCGATCCAACAAATTAGCCACAACCCAGTTGGGCAAACCAAGTAAATAAAAAAAAAAAAAAAAGGAAAAACAAAAGAAAGAAAAAACAGAAAAAGTTAAGAGCATCTCAGAAGAAAATTTCCCCAAGGGTTTCTTCACTGACAATCAAAGTGCAAGGATAACAATTTTAAACAACTCATCAACGATGCTCATCGCAATTAAAAAAATAAAATAAAAAACTTATCGATAAGAATTTAGGTTAAGAGCAAATCTTAAAAGTAAGTCCCATGGCCATTGGCCACCGGAAATATGGTCGGCTGTGATTGTGATTGTGGTGTGTTTCGAAGATCTATAAGGAACGAAGTGCTTTACCCTAGATGCTACAACTTAATGTTTGCCAATGATGCCGATTAGAAAGGCCGTAAGGGTGTTAAATTGGGCTGACCTTTGGCAAAGTAGCTGGCCCGATAAGCCTAGGTGACATGAGCCGGGCAGGACACGACCCACTTAATACTTTTCTGGAGCGACACATATTCATACCTTAGATTGAGTTAGGTCACGAAAAATTATGAGGCCATATCATATCATATCACTATAAATATAGCACCAAATGTATCTTTACCGGCCACACCCATAGGGATGGATGGGTTGGTAAGGGTGATTATCTTTATTAGCTTCTCCCCTTCGTCCGTCTAGGTTCGACACTAGTTGTCTCTCTTTAAGTCTCGCTCCAGTTTCGGTTATTAAAATATTGGTTTGGTGATGGCAAATTAAATCCCTAATAGCTAACTGAGAAAAACTAGTATAAAGAATTTGTATTTCTGTCATACTTAGGGAAATGGATTCTTGCCTATAAAACTAAAAACCTGAAAATGATGTGATCACCTATAGACCCTTATATATTCACCAAAAAAAAAAAAGTATCTTTACCGGTTAGTGGCCGCTGTGATACCAAGTGGTATTCAACGATATCCACTACGATACTGAAAACTGTAACCGTTAGTATCTACTGTCGACTGCCAGGGGTGGTTACTGGCTGATTATCATTGTGATATTGGTTGCTAATCGCCGGTGTCTACCATGACACCAACCGGTAACACCGATAAAGAGTCAATACCGTTAGTTAGTCTTTCCGTGTACTTAAAAAAAAAAATATTTAAAAGAGAACATAAAAATATCCGCAAAGTCTACAAAATTTTCACCAAAATTACATAAATTAAAAAAATAACAACATTTGGATAAAAATCCAAGAAATCACCAAAAAAAAAAATAATAATAATGTTGCTAGATCTGGCTGCGGCACTGCAACAGCCGCAGTCGCACTAAGCCAGGACGAGAGTAATGCTCATCTTCTCTTAATACACTATCATGTGGCGGTAGTGGCATCACAAACTGCTTTTTGATGAGGTGAGCTCTCTCCATTGCAATTCTATCGATTAGAGAAGTGTTGTAAAAAAAACCTCAGTGCTTAGAATGAGTAAGCAATAACTACTTTTGAACTTTCTATATAAATAGAAAATTAACAATTCTGATAAGATTCCACCGCGGTGTATTTCTATTGCGTGTTTTTTTACTATAATGTTGTTCCTCCGTCCTTCCTTGTCATTTTTTTTTCTTGTTAGATATTTTTGTAAACTGGTATTCGGATGTCAAGTAAATTTGGCATCGAAATGATAGGATTTTCATTGCTAAATCAAGTGTGGAGACATGAATACCAATTCAACTTTGTTAATTTTCAAATTAAAAAAAAAAAAAAAAAACAACTATGTTAAAGTTTCAACCAATAAAAAAAAATCAACTTTGTAAAGATTTTCAGAGAAATTGTCTGTGTTGCTATGGCAAAACGCAAAACTCTTTCACATTAGTTGAGAACTGTGCACTTCAGCACTCCTTCACTTGTTTACGCTTCAATGGAACATTATAGATAGCAAGGACAAAGGTAGAAAATTTTTTGAGAGCGACTTATTAAATTATAATTGTAAACTAACCTAATAGAATTATTATAACCTTTTCTTTTATCATTTTTTCTCTTTTACTTTTCTATTAATCTACATTTTTTTTCTTCTTCTTCTTCTTATCATATAAACTTAAGGGTCATTTTAGAGTGATCACTTCTATTGGCATTTTCCAATTTCTTTTTTTTAGAATAAATTGATCAATTGATCTCTGAACTTTTAGAGTAGTGTTAGGTACACTAATCTAATCCTAGTCTTTTGAATACCATATCATATGTCATATTTTCATTGATAGATATAATCAATTGATGTGGTAATATTTTAAATACTTATCAATAATAGAACAACAACTCATATGCCACATAGATTGATACTCAAAAATTGAGATAATAGTTAGTGTTCCTAATATTTTTCAAACTTTTAAGTTTGTGATGATTTGGTTCCTAATATTTTTCTTGGTCAAAATTACCCCTAAAGTTTTACCACAAAGTATTTTCCTTAACTTTTAGATGGAAAAACTGAGGTGTTTGAGCTTCGTCTGAACGGCGTGATATTCTCCATCAGATAAAAGCAAGTAAAATTTCTGAAGCACTCAATAGTGGTGAACTTTCAAGCGGAAGAGATATAAATAAGGAAACTACTCTGAAACATGCGGCTCATACACGTTGGAGCTCACATTATGATTCTTTAATTAGTTTGATTATCATGTTCTCATCTACAGTTGATCTTTTCGAAACAATTGTAGAGGATCAGTTGAGTTCTGAGCAAAAATGTGAAACAAATAATTTATTGGGATCCATGCAATCATTTGATTTTACATGTAACTCTACATTTGATGAAAGTCATATTAGGGATTACAGATGGAACTGTCAAAGGCATTGCAGAGGAAATGTCAAGATATTCAAATCCTAACTTCATCATTGTTCTCCACCGCCCTCCCTTGACTCATTTTCTTAATTATTATTATTATTATTATTATCGGATGTCCTCGAAGGGACTTATTATTATTTTGGATTTTTTGAATTAATTAATAATTAAAATTATATTTATTGGAGATTTTAAAGGGGAAAACTTTTTTTTTTTTTAATCTTTTTCAAAAGACAAGGAACATTTTTTTTAATATTTAATTAACAACATTTGTAGGGATATTTTTGACACAAATAATAAAAGTAATAGCCGTGGTATTTTGAAGGAACAAAATGGGTATTTAGGGGGTGTTTGGTGTATAAGTTGAGTTTGAGTTGAGTTAAGATTTTTAAGTTTGAATAGTAATTTTTGTTGACTTTTTTAGAAAAAATAAAAAACTTTTTCAGAAAAGATAAAAAACATGATAAAAAAATACAATTTAATTTGAAATGAGTGTATATACTAAACGGGCCCTTAAAATATTTTCCAAATAAAAATAATAAGTATAATAATGACAACTTTTGGTTTGGAACTAATAAAACGAGACAATGATGTGGAAATTGTTTAAGAATCCGAACCACACATCTAAACTGGTGGATAAACAGCGTCCACATATCCTTCCCAAAAATTCAGCCACTACTTTAAGCTTCCTAGTCCACAATTCGTACAATTTCCAAACCCCTTTCCCAAGCAAAATGGATCATGACAAACACATATCTTGAAAATTCCAGAACTTTTCACCTCCATTCAACTCCTCTTTATAACCACTTCTCTCTCAAGGAATCAGAATCAACCCAAAAGTAGTGACAAGATGGGCATGGTTTTTGGAAAGATCAGCGTAGAAACTCCTGACCATGAAGTGATCAAATCCACAGATGACTACGAAATCCGAAAATATGAACCTTCTGTGATAGCCCAAGTCACCTACGATCCGTCCCAATTCAGAGGCAACAAAGACGGCGGTTTCACTTTGCTAGCAAACTACATAGGCGCCTTGGGCAATCCACAGAACACCAAGCCCGAGAAGATTGCCATGACAGCCCCGGTCATAACAAAAACCTCCGAGAAGATCGCAATGACGGCTCCGGTCGTGACAAAGAGCGGCGACGGAGAGGAGAAGGCGGCGGTTTCAATGCAGTTCCTGTTGCCTGCCAAGTACCGAAAGGCGGAGGAGGCGCCAAAGCCGGTGGACGAGAGGGTGGTGATCACGGAGGAGGGGGAGAGAAAGTATGGGGTGGTGAGGTTTAGCGGGGTGGCGACGGAGAATGTGGTGGAAGAGAAGGTGGAGAAGCTGAAGAAGAGCTTGGAGAGAGATGGTTATAAGGTGATTGGGGAGTTCTTGTTGGCAAGGTATAATCCACCTTGGACTTTGCCTGTCTTTAGGACTAATGAGGTTATGATTCCAGTTGAGTGATTATAGTTTCTGTTTTGTCTTGGACTCTGTAAAATAGGTTGTTCTGCTTGGGTTGCTCATACTTTGTAATTTGGAATATGTGTCCATCTTGTAATGCATATTATGTTCAATGTTTCGGTTCCAATAAAATACTAGTCATTTTTTGCATCAATTAAAAATAGACTATAAGAGTATACGAGCAATGATACCAAAAGAGAAGAAATGGCATAAGAGCAAGATTGCTAGATTTTACCTTATCAAATGGCTATGAAGGCAGAGCTAAGCATTTTGGATGATATAATTCAATTTGGTTTTTTTTTTTTCCCCCCTTACTTCGAATGTTTGTATTCCAATATGCGTTTGGTTACAAAAGTATCACACAACGATTGGAATGTAAGCATTTGAATGTTAATTATTTCACAACTATTTAACTAAAATGTAAATCCTAAATTTTCATTTCTTTTTTTTTCAAAAAAATCCATATCACAGTCATTTTTTTACCTTTATACTATCCGAATGCTACGTTTAACAAAAACTATCCAAACACACATGTTCTTTGAATACACAATTCAAATTCTTCATTTTAAATTCAAACATTTTAGTTGAATGAACATTCCAATACAATAGGTGATCCAGAGGAATGCTAAATCAGTACAAGGACAAACTACCAAAGGTTTAACTATAGGCAGCTAAACAATCAAGAAGTAACTAGAAAGAAAGAGTAGAGTTTGAAATGCTATTACAGTCACCTATTTTTTACTTCAATATTGTTGGGGCTCAACTCATTTAGATTAAACACACAAACTCCTGAACATGAATTCTTTTCTGCAACAATTCTCAAGGTATACAAGTATTGAATGTCTTTAAGTTGCAAAATCTGTCAAAAGCCTCAGCCAGAAAATAGCTTCACTACAATAACTACAATATTCAAAAGTATGAGAGGCAATCTGAAGAATTGGCATGCATGAATAAGCCCTATGATCTGCCCCTTGAGTGTATTTCTTCTCCCTCCATGGAGTTCCACCAACGTCCAGCCTCTCGGAGCGAGGAACCGGTCCTCATTCAGTATCGCCAACGCATTTGCAAATAGCAGAAGGCCTTCCAAAAATGTCCACAACCCCATTTTCTGTTTTAACAAAACTTGGATCAGATGCATTAAAGTGCCATACAACATGCTTCACATAGTACAGAATATCGATGAAAGCTAAAGTTGCCCCAAACACACTTTCTCAACCTTTGATAAAACGAATCCCCAAACATCAATTCAAGTTCTATCCATAAACCTATATGGATGAAAGCCAGAACTATTTCCTTAAAATAGTCCCTTCTCGAAAAAGTTGTCAAGAATTAGACGCTTTAATTCTTTACTACCGAGAGTAATAAAATGAAAAAAAAAAAAAATAAATAATCAAACACACTCAAGATGATAGAAGTTTAGAATTACATCCATTTTCAACTGCAGCAGAATTTCAGTACGATGAAGAAAAAGATTACAACAGAAATCACTCGCCCAATAGAAGTAACCCCAGAAATTAGTTGTTGGGAAAGTTTCAAAAGCAGAAGCAAATTTTGATTAAACTCATTACAAAACAGTTATCTCATATACCCAGAAATCAGTTCAGGCTCAATCCCCACTGATTTCACATAGCCGCTAACTTACTTACTATTATAAACAGAAATTCAGAACCAATATCTAGCAATTTAAATAAGAAAAATAAAAGTGGGGTTGATGAAATATAGGAAAATTGATAAATTCATGATAGAAGTCTTACCCAGAGAAAGGTGTCCCGTTTAAAGTGACAGAAAGCCCAGAAAAGAAAAACCCTCTTTGGCAATGGAGAACAAGAGAAACGAACGGTTTACGGAGATGGTCGTCGTTAAGTCTCTAATGGTTTATTGGTTTTATCAAAAAGCTAGAAAAGAAAGAAAAGGACAAGGAAAGTTCTAGGGTCCATTTGGTGAATGAGTTTGAGTTTAAAAAATACAATTTAAGTTGAAAATTTTTGTTGATTTTTAAAAAAAAATAAAAATTTTTTCAAAAAAAAAATAAAAACTGAGATAAAAAATATAGTTTAAACTTGTTCATCAAATAAGATCCTAATCACTTTTTTTTTTTTTTTTTTTCAGTGATCGAGTTATCATACCTATAAAGAGTTAAAAAAAAAAAAACAATAAAGAGTTTTTGATTATCATACCTATAAAGAGTTAAAAAAAAAAAAACAATAAAGAGTTTTTGATCCAACGGTTGAGAATGTTGCATAGAATTTCCTGGGTTTTACGGCCAAAAATCAGGTTTGGAGAAAAAGAGGCTGGTATTTCTAGTTTTTTTTTTCTTTAATAAAAAGTCAGAAAATACAAGTGAGAACTGTAATGTAGGATATTAAATTGATTATAGGAACTCTCCTCGAATAATAAATATTGTAACACTTTATCTTGAGAATTTCAGAACAAAAACATCAATTTCGCCACAACTTTGAATATGAAACAATGTTGTCCCCCTACTATTAGTTTTTGGAAAACGTGATATGTCAACATCTGTCCTGAAGAAGTTAACTTAATGATGTTAAATGACAAATTTATCCTTATAATAAGAATCTTAACTGTTTTAAAATTTTAATACATTTAATTTAAACTTTAATTGTTAAAAGAAAATAATAAACTAATAAAATAATTTAATTTAAGAAAAATAAAGAAATTTAAAAGCTATTAATTTCTGTTTTTTTTTAAAACAAAATTACCTTTACAGGAAAAAAATTAAAGCCATTAACTATTTTTTAAGGGAAAAAAAATCATCTGCTTTTTCTTCTCTTTCACTCTCCTCTCATTGGCTGTCTTATTAGTTATTCCCTCAATAGTATTATGTTATATCATCTGAATTTAAAAATTTAGCTATATAAAAAAACTAAAGATTAAAAATTCTTAAATAAATTGATGAGTTGTCAAAACATTATTGACGGGATAGCTATTAAGATAGGAAATTGGGACAGTAGATCTAGACTCGGTAAACGCTTTACTTTTTGAGTTACAAAAATCTAAAAAGCAAGAGAAAAAAAAATGTTTTTAACTTGAGGTTTTCCATCCACAAACTAAGGGTATGGGGCAAATTTATTACGGAGTCAAAATTGAAGGAAAATGGATATTACATTTTGAAATTCAATAGGTAAAATGTTATTAGGATTATAATTCAGAGGAGAAATTTTGTAACTAATCATTAAAAATCATATATGGATAGACTTTAATTTTTTCCTCTCAAATTTTAAGATTTGTAATGATTTTCTTGTTGAATTTCAAAACATTACATCTATTTCCTCATTTTTGAATTCATAAAAAAATTTGCTCTTTAGGTAGCTTGTGAACAATATGTGCCATGTTTCAGTATGCTAGTTGAGAAGGTTAAGCATTCGTTTGGATCTATTGGAATATGCATTCAATTTGTACTTGAAATATACATTCAAATAGTTTTTGTTAAAGTTAACATTTAAATAGCGATAGAAAAATTAGTGTGGACAAGATTTTGAAAAAGTGAAAATTTAGAATTTGCATAAGGTTGAATTGTAGTGAAATAATAAAACATTCAAATGCTTGTTTTGGGATAGTTGTGTAACCAAAGGCACATTGGAATATAAACATAGCATTTAAATTAAATACCAAATTGAATAGGTGATCCAAACGAATGCTAACTAAAATGTTAAATGTCAGATTTACCCCTACATTTAATGTAGTTTTTGAATGGCATCGTTCTTTCTAGAATTTGATGTCGTCTACGTTCAATCAATCTGGTTTTATTCCAGAACAGTTGTCGTTTATTTTAGCACGTCGTATGGCATCTAGACCTGCCTGTTTTGTTTACTTATAAAATGCAACATGTCGTTTTTATTTCGTAATTTGTTTGTTATGGATTAGTGCAAATTTACTTGAAAGACAAAGATTAATTTTATAACCTGAATTTAGGTCGTCTTTATTATTATTATTATTATTCACTTTGTTCTTGGAATTTGGCAGTGTCACATTATAATTCTTTAACATCAAAATATAAGCAAATTTCGCTTTTTATTCAATTTTAGAAACAAAATTATCGCCATGGCATCTGATTCGGATATTAAAACCTAATTAAAGCTTTTATAGTCCTTATGGAAAAAAAAAAAATTATATCGATGATTCATAAAAACAAAAATAAGAAAATTTCGTCCAAGAAAGGAGATATTGTACATCTTACGAGTATCAATGATGAAAATATTGACAACTTTATCGATACAGATACAAGCGATAAAGACATTTCTTATCGGAGTATCCATGAAATATCAATCATTTACAGACAATATTCGTAACGTATCAATATCTATTTTCTTACCTCCAAGGATGAAAATATCAATATCCATAAAAATATTGAGGGTTTGAATTAACCGAAATATCTACGGATAATGTCGATATTGATGTCGATGTTGATAAAAATGAAAAAAAAAATGGATATTCAAATAAAAAATTAGAAATTTCAAATGAAATTATAGGAAATGTAAAAGAACTAAATACTACATAAATTGGTCATTTTTTACAATTAAATTATGTATATAAAAAACATATATACCTAAAGCACAATGTACGTAAAAACGATTTATTAAAAAATATTAATATTATAACAATTTCATAACATTTTACATTATAGTAAAAGTATACAATGTTCATAATTAAATACAAACAATTTTTCTTTTTTAAATGAACTTAGATTCTTGACATGCTAGCTGTATAATTTATTCATGCTAAAAACAAATAATTTACGTAAAGATTAAAAAAAGTTACATTTAACTTGAGGAATTATTATTTTAATTATTATTACTATTACTATCATCCTCGTCGTCGTACACAATACAATATCACAAATTAGAGTGCAGAGGGCTTGTGAATTTTTGTATTTACCAAAAAAAAAAATCTTCTTATTTACTTTTTGAGTCTTTTTCTTCATTTATATATATATAGATATAAATAGGTATTTAACACATATATATATATATGTGGAAATATCCATAAATATCAGGATACTTCGATAAAATCATGGGGAAAGAAAACGGATGTTGTCCGTAAAGTATTGATATTTCATAGATACTCCTATATTTATATATTTATCTCATATATATGTATCGAGGTTCCCTATTTAAGGATAATTTCGAAAAAATATTGATAAAGTTGTTAATGTTTTCATCATTGCTTCTCCCACAATTTTAACGGAATGTCCAGATACGTTCATATATTTGCACAAATATATCCATTAATTACTTATTTCTACGTATAAAAAAATGAAGAAAAAGACAAAAAAAAACATATAAAAAGAATTTAATTTCAGTAAATATAAAAATCCACGTGCCCTATTTCCTCTACTTCCATAACGACGGCGACGACAATAACAACAACAACAACTCCTCCTCCTCCTCTTCCTTCTCCTCCTCTTTAGTTCATTATAACTTTTTTCTTTTTTAATCTTCACGTGAATTGTTAGTTTTTGGCAATTGGCACTTTCGAACGATGAATAAAACTATATAATTAACATGTCAAGAATCTAAGTTCATTTTAAAAAAGAAAAAACGTTTGTATTTAATTATGGACCTTGTATGGTTTTATTGTTATGTAAAATATTTATGAGATTTTAAAATTTATGCTTAATGAAATTGTTATTCCATCAATGTATTTTATCTATAAGTAATCGTTTTATTTACATTGTACTTTACATATATTCATTTTTAATATATATATAATTTTGTTATAAAAAATGATCAAATCTATGTAAGATTTAGTTCTTTTCCATATCCATCATTTCTTCTAACTTTATCGAAATCGACACCTATATCGATATTACCCATCTATATTTCTATAAATTTAAACTCTTGATATTTTTATCGACATCGATATTTTCATCTGTGATGGGTATAGGAGCAGGTTCAAGGAAGGGGTGTGGGTATGGGTGATTCTTAAGGGAGAGTAGGGGTGGGTCGTTGACGCGACCCAATACCACTGCGACCATCTTTGGATGACACGAAGTCATGATTTTTGGTCAGAGGGGCTTACTTTTTTTTTTTTTTTTCCCTGAAATTTTTAATTGAGACAAACAATTTTCAATTCTTAAATGAGCTAATTTAAATTAGATACAAATATATGTAGATTGAGGATGGACCAAATTGAATTTCCTCAACTCTTGTGGTGGCTAATTAAAATATATGAAAATTTGAAGGGGTGAGAAATTATTTTTCTCAATTTTTGTGGGGTTATTTGTTAAAATAACGAGAGTATAGGTACAATTTTAAAAGAACAAAATAATGTGACGGGGGAGACCCCACCAGTTACAATGAGGCTTCTTGCCTGCATTCCCCCCTTCTGCGACCCACCATGCAGCGAACCACCTCCTCCTTAGCAAGGCTGTCCCAACATATTTTGGGACCTTAATCAAAACTTTTACATGCATGCCTTTTTGAAGCAGTGAATCTCTTAACTTGTTATCAAAATTTAGCCCTTTTTCACATATCAAAAAATTTTTTTTTCTTCAATTGTTTCTTTACTTGACTTCATTACATTTCTCTTACTGCTTGGGAGACATTTAAAAAAAAAAAAAAAAGATATTTTGTAGTATTAATTTTTAAAATAATAATAGTGAAATTATAGGTTTTTTTTTTTTTTTTTTAATTTTTATTTATTTATTTTTTTTTTTGAAATGCTGCTTGTGTGGAGGAATTTTAGCCACTTTTCTTGAGCTCTTCTCCTAGGGGTGCTAGTGTGGGGGTCGTCTGTCTCTCCTGTGTGGTCTCCACATAATTTGGGATCTATCAAATTTAACTTCGATGTCGGGTTTGACAAGTTCTTTACTGCTTTGGGTGTTGTTGCTCGTAATGCTGATGGCATCGTTATTGGGATGTGGTGTAAAAAAATTTAGTATTGTCTCTGTTTTGCTTGAGGAAGCTCTAGCAACTAATTTTGCTGTTGAGTTTCCCTAAGGGATCGAGGTCGAGTTTTGAGACGGTAATCGAGGTTAGGTTTCAGGACGGGGGTCGAGTTCACGTTTTGGAATAGGGTCAGGGTCGAGTTTCAGGTTGGGGGTTGGGATCAGGGTCGGGTTTCTGAACGGGGGTCAGGGTTTGGTTTTGGAATGAGGGTCGGAGTCGGGTTTTGGGGTCAGGGTCGGGGTTAGAGTCGGGTTTCAGGATTAGGCCAGAATCGGGATTCATGGTTGGGTTTTGGGGTCGGGGTCATGATCGGGGTCGGGTTTTGCAGTCGAGTTTTGGGACGGAGGTCGGGATTAGGTTTCAAGGTCAGGGTAAGGGTCGAGTTTAGGGTTTCAGGGTCAGGGTTAGGGTCGAGTTATGGAACAAGTTCGGTGTCAGGTTTCAAGGTTGAGATCGGGTTTCAGGGTCGGGGTCAGGTTTCGGAACGGAGGTTGGGGATGGGTTTTGGGGTCTGGGTCAGGTTTCGGGATGGGGGTTGGGGTTAGGGTCAGGTTTTGAGACGGGATCGGGGTTGGGTTTTAGGGTCGAGTTTCATGACAGGGATCGGGTGTCAGGGTCGGGGGGGGGCGGGGGGAGGGTCGGGGTAGGGTTTTGGGGTCAGGTTTCGAGGTAAGGGTCGGGGTCAAGTTTGGGGTCGAGATCGAGTTTGGGTTTCCGAACTGGGTTTCTTGGTCAGGGTCGGGGTCGGGTTTCTGGACATGAGTCGAGATCAGAGTCAGGGTCGGGGTCAGGTTTCGGGATGGAGTTAGGTTTGGGTTTCGGGGTCGGGTTTTGCGACCTCGACCTATACCTTAGAAATCCAATCCCGTCCCTCGTCCCAAAACCTGATCTCGACCCTTATTCAGAAACCTGATCGCGATCATCGTCCTGAAACCAGACCCCAACCTTCATCCCAAAACCCGATCCCGACCCCGACCCCAAAACTCAAAATTGACCCCCCAAAACCCGACCTTGACCCCTATCTTGAAACCTGATCTCGAAACCCGAACCCGACCAAAAAACTCGAACCCAACCCTCACGAAACCCGTACCCGACCTTGACCCAGGTCCCCGTTTCGAAACCTGACCCTAACTTCGAAACTTGAACCCGCCCCCCAAAACCAGTCCTGATCCCCGTCTCAATACCCGACCCCGACCCCAACTCCCATCATTAAACCCGACCCTGACCCTGAAATCTGACCCTGACCCCTGTCTCGAAACCCAACCAAACCTGATTTCGACCCTCGTTCTGAAACCCAACCCCGACCCCGATCCCTATCTCGAAACCCGACTTCGTTCTGAGTGTCATAACATAAATTTTATATTTTGAAAACTTAATTCTTAACACAACAAACAATGTATTGTGTTGTATAATATTGTAATACAATACAAAATCAAATATCATATTGTATAATAACAATACAATACAATACATTTTATACAATATAATACAATATAATGTAATACAATACGGCGTGTTAAACATGCCCTAAAAGAGTTCGGCATGTCTCTGTTTTGCTTGAGGAAGCTCTGGCTACTAATTTTGCTGTGGAAATTGCTGCTTCTCTCCATTGCAACCATCTGGTTTTTGAAGGAGATGCTAAAGTGGTTATTGATGCTTTGTCTTCCTCTTCTTGTTCTAGTAGGAAGGTGGATTTTGTGTGTAACAGTATTGAGGCTGTAGTTCAAGATTTCTAATCCTTCTCCTTCTTGTGGGTTCAAAGGACTGGCAATGTTGCTGCCTACGTACTTTGTGCCTGGGCGTTATCTGCTTCTCATGCTGCTTTAGATCAGGCTGTTTTTGTAGCTTCTTGTTTTTGTCCTCGTTCTTGACAGCCTTTTCTGCTTTTTGGTGCTGTCAGGCCTGTTTGCAATTAGAGGTTTTTTTTTTTGTGAAAAATTATTTCATTGCTTTTTCACAAAAAAAAAAAAAAAAGGAAAAGGAAAAAATTTTAGGGCCTTCCTCAAAATGAGGCCTTAAGCAAGTGCTTAAGTGTCCTAGAGGAAGGCCCAGCACTAATCCTTAGCTTTTTTTGGAAAAAAGGCGTCAAATCCTTCTTCTCTTTGGCGTTAAATCTTGTTTTTGCTGAATCCCGGGACCCCCAGAGTTATCTTCCATTCCCGAAGATGTAAAACTGAAAGTAAAATTATAAAAAATGTTAAGTTAAAAATTACTGAAAATGACCGATTTTTAATAATGTATTTACGGTGTAGAGCATATGATTTCCGTTTATTAAAGAAACTAAAAGCATTCTCAAGTTTCGAACTTGAGAGCTCTTATCGAAACCTTCCCATTCCACTCGTTGAGCTAATCTTAATAGAGTCTAAGCCTCCGTTTGGTAAACCATCTTAAACTTAAATTTTTTATCTCAGTTTTTGTCTTTTTCTGAAAAATCAACAAAAATTATAACTAGTTTTTAAAAAGTCAACCAATTTAAATTTAAAAATTTCAACTCAAACTGTAATACTAAACAAAGCCTAAATATTAATAAAATTATAGATATTGATGCATGTTTTAATAATATTAGATGATGTAATATTTCATATGACTTGTTATAGTAGGTTGACCTATTAACTTTTAATATTAATTTCTTAAAAATAACCTTAAATATTAATTAAATAAATATTTTGTTGAAAAAAGCGTAATTAGTATATGGCATCATATTTTTTACTCGTTACCCGTATCATTCCCCTAGAAATCTATTATTCTCGATCGGTGATTGCCTTTTTTTTTTTTGGTTGAGACCACTTGCTTGCTTTCTTTTATTTATTTATTTATTTTTTGCCCAGGTTCTCTTTTTTTCCTGCTGCTTCCATTTTTATAGTTCATGTAATCATTAGTCATCATCTTAGAGTTAAAACGAGTGACTCCACAGCATTTTTTTTCACAAAATTTTAAAAAATCCATTTCTTTTTCAATCCAAATATACTAAACACGATCCTGTTATAGAAATTTGAAACACAGAATTATAACTAAAACTAAAGAAAATAACATGGAAAATGATCAATGGGTTAAAAAGATACTGTATAGTAAGAGTCGTAAAATAAACAATAACAAAGTAACCTATCTTTTATAGCCAATAAATTATTTTTTGTAATTTTTCAAAACTGAGGTAATTTACCAGTTTAAGGTAAATATTAATTAAAAAATTCAAAAAGTAGAAATGCCAAAACTGTGAATAGACCAACAAGTACTATAAAAAAGGGGAAGTAATGAAATTGACTTATAATTTATTTTAAAAATACTTCAAAAAGTCATGTAGTAAGTTAACAACAAGTTACCTGATTTAAAATCATATTTAATGATCTTTCTATGTTTCATGTTTATTAATTATCTTTAAATTTTTTTGGTGAATTACTTAATTTGTTTCAACCATCCGATTAGTATCATGTAGCTAAAATAACAATAATCATTCATGGATAAACCATTGAATATATATAAATGTATATATGTGTATATATATATATATATATATATCATAAAAACGATATATAATGTAAAACAAATAATATATTGGTCATTGGTGATATAAAATCTCCTAATTTTATTATTACACTATAGTTTATATAACAATATAAAAGAGAATTAAAATTTGGTAATAAACTGAGAGACTATTTAGTTGGTCCATTTGAGTTGGAGAATTATAGTTGAGCTGAGTTTGGAATCGTTCATTTAGTTGAAAATGAACCGATTTGAGTTAAAAAGTATGGAAATGTATTTGGAAAAAAAAAATACAAATATGAATATTGTTTTATTCTTCTCCAAATTCTATGTAACTAAAAAAAAATTCATTATCATTTCGATTTGAAATAATATAGTTGTGGACTTTCAAAGTTTAAATTTTTAAGTTAAAGCTACAGATGTGAATAATGAAATTAAATTTACTTTTAAAGGGGAAAAAAAAAAGACAAAAACAATTTGAATTGTATGGTTGGAGCAAACCGACCAAGCCCTCTAAATTCCATGGAAGTTGAGGATCTTGAGATACATAGTTTTCATCCATTATGATCTAAATAATATTTTTCTCGAAATATAGCTTTCGAATAATTGTGGAAATAGTTATTGACATCCCTTAGTAAAAAGCATAAAACATGAGAAATGTGATTTTTTTTTCTCGAAATATATACTTTACATCTTTTTTTTTTTATCCTTTCTCCTTTTTCTGGAATCAGTAGTGTTTTTATGCCTTCAAATTAGAGTTATTGTGAGAATCTACTGATACTCTAGATAGAGTAATAAGGAATCCAATGAAAAAATTCACCTGTCATAAGTCAGGATCTAGAGCCCAATCTTAGTGAATAAATCATGTATCAGGTTCTAGAGCCCAATCTTAGTGAATAAAATACTAATAAATTTTTATTAGTATTTTATTTTTTGCTTAAGTTACTTTTTAATTTCACATGAATCATCTTCCTAAAATTTGTCCAATAGACATCGTCGTTAGTCGTTCAAGATTTCGTTGTCGTTTATCCAAAAACAATTGTGGATCGATCTTCCTAAAAGAGTCAGTTTAGAGTA
This sequence comes from Ficus hirta, assembly GCA_038430175.1. Classification (NCBI taxonomy): domain Eukaryota; kingdom Viridiplantae; phylum Streptophyta; class Magnoliopsida; order Rosales; family Moraceae; genus Ficus; species Ficus hirta. The sequence goes on from CM076586.1 coordinate 5,529,982, forward strand.
AAACGTCCTGACATGTGACGGGGCATCCCATATAATTCTGGCAGAGAAAGATAGCAATTCCACCGCAACGGCCAAAAATGGATAAACCCCTTCCTTAGCACTCCCTAAAACCCTACACAGCTCCCATGGCGTCTCTTCAGCTACTTCCCCCTTTTCTTTCCCTTCCCCACCATAACTCAACAACTTCCATGGCTTTCCAACCTCCCAACTCCCTTAAAAACTCCCCACATTTCGAGCTTCATTCGTCATTCAACCTCTTCAAATCGCCTAAACCAAACCTCCCATGTCCCAGAGCTTCCATTAATGGCGAGAGCAACGGAGCCGTCGAGTCCAAGAAACCCACTCGCCGAGGCAGGAAAAAGGGGTCCAAAACGTCATCAACTTCCTCATCTTCTTCTTCTCCGAAAAAGCAGACCAGGCGTTCGAGAAAAAGCCAAGCTGAGAGTAACGACCAGATTTCGGATGAGCCCACTAAACAACAAACCCGACAAGAGGACAAACAAGACAGTTCGGACTCGGAACTCGAGGATTACGACGACGGAATAGACTTCCCGTACGAGGATCCTCCTCTTGTCTGCTGCTTCGGCGCGGTGAAGAAGGAGTTCGTGCCGACGGTGAGGGTCTCCGACAACCCAATGCACCCGGACATCTACTCCCAGTGGAAGATGCTCCAGTGGGACCCGCCGGAGTTCGTGCGGGCACCCGGTGGGCCCCCTTCTAACGTGGCGATATCGCATGTGCGGCTAGGCGGGAGGGCGGCGTTCATGGGGAAGGTTGGGGATGATGATTTCGGGGATGAGTTGGTTCTGATGATGAATCAGGAGAAGGTTCAGACGAGGGCTGTCAAGTTTGATGAGAGTAAGAAGACGGCTTGTTCCTACATGAAGATCAAGTTCGAGGATGGGAAGATGAGGACGGAGATGGTCAGAGAGGCTGCTGAGGATTCTCTGCTTAGCTCGGAGTTGAACCTTGCTGTGCTCAAAGAGGTAATAAGGGCAAATGGGATTTTGGTGAGAAAATATTCACTAAAGTTTCCCTCAAAAATTAAAAAGAAAAAAAATCATCAATGAGAGAAATTTTTTATAGGTTTCATAGTTTTCCTGTGTTTAGGAAATGTTCTTTCACTTACTACTGCTGTATAAAGTAATGCAGCATAGAATTTAGTAGCAGAAAGCCATTGTTTCTGGTACAGAAGTTCCTATAAAAATGGGAAATGCCCTACCTTTGAGTGCGGTTTGAACTATTCATTTGTGTAATTGGAAGTAACCAATTAGGTTTAGGACGAGACCTAGAAATCGATAATTGATCCAATTTGGGTACCTCTATCTGAAAGAACTCAACAGAAAACTGAAGAGTATCAGCAGCAAGTGATTGAGTTTAGTAGTTCTTCATATAAAATTATTGACTCTAGAGATATAGTAATACTGACGAGACAAAATTGTTTCAAGCCCCGAAAGAACCAGAAGCGCCCCATGTTTCAAAGAGAGAAGAAAAAAGAAGGGAAAATGCACATATATAAATAGCGGAAACCTGTAATAGCATTGTAATTGCTCAGTAATAAGAGGTTTTGTGTTAGTAACCCAATAAATTCTGAGAAAATATATTATATTTTCGTCATTGATAATAGTTAAATAAATTCAGTAATACAATAGGCTTTTTTGTCATTTATGACATAGCTTCCCCTTTTTTCTTTCTGTTGCTGAGGAAATAGTATCGCACATGGTTTCAGTTTGTCTGATGAAAATAATATTCGTGTTGTCCGGCATTTGCCTGAGTTTTGAAACACATTCGCCTTTCTTTTCATTAATGATATGATATGATGTACTGCAGGCACGGATGTTCCACTTCACTTCAGAAGTACTGTCGTCTCCTTCCATGCAACGGACACTTTTCAAATCGATTGCGTATTCCAAAAAGTTTGGGGGCCTTGTGTTTTTCGATCTCAACTTGCCTTTGCCTTTGTGGAAATCGCGCGATGAGACTAGGGAGTTTATCAAGAGGGCATGGAATGAAGCGAACATCATTGAGGTGACAAGGCAAGAGCTGGAATTTCTTCTGGATGAAGAGTATTATGAGAGGAAGAGGAATTACAGGCCCCAATATTATGCTCAAAATTTCGAGCAAACTAAGAACCGGAGGGATTATTACCATTACACTCGTGAAGAAATTTCTCCATTGTGGCATGATGACCTTAAATTTTTGTTTGTGACTGATGGGACACTTCGAATCCACTTTTACTCCCCAACCTTTGATGGTGTCGTAGTTGGAACTGAAGACGTGCTCATAACCCCATTCACTTGTGATCGGACTGGTTCTGGTGATGCTGTTGTAGCTGCTATTATGAGAAAGCTGACAACTTTCCCGGAGATGTACGAAAACCTAGATGTTTTGGAGAGGCAACTTCGCTTTGCAATTGCAGCAGGAATTATATCACAGTGGACTATCGGTGGTGTGAGAGGTTTTCCCACGGAAAGTGCAACACAAAATCTCAAGGAGCAGGTTTACGTACCTTCAATGTGGTGAAACGTATGATGTGAACCTTGTTCAGTAGTGAAAGGAATTAGTCTGTGACCGATGAAGAGAAAATTGCTCTAGTCTAAACTGGTCTGGTAAGCATTATAGAATTTTATTTAAATATCCAAACAAAGACTAGTAATTGATCTAGTGCATTTTGTAGGTTCCTGCATTCATTTTAATATTATTGCAATGCAGTGCGAATTTGTGTTTTCTCTCTATGCTTCTTTATCTCCAATCAATAGTGAAAAATTACTTATAATCCGTACATCCCTCGTAAATTTTTTAAATGTTCATATTGTTTAGCTAGCTTGGCTTCTCTGTTGTTTGAATTCGTCTAAAGTTAAAACTGTTAATACACTGAAAGCATTGAATTTCAAAATTCTATTCTGAACTTGTGACCGGTGGTCGATTCCAACCCATGATAGTGGGGTAGGTAAAATACTTGTTTTGAGGCTCGATGATTGTAGACCTGCTTAGGAAAGAAAACCCTAGTGCTGACAAAGCGAAATCTAGGGAGATGTTGACGATAGGCTATGTCTGCAACCAGGTTAAAAGCTGTTTCCACTTTCCACAGTTTTAGTTTTACCATGTCCATTAAGGTAGTGAATTGCAATAGATTGTAAATACTGAATATAAAGACACATAACTGCAGTGGAAAAGTGTATAAACTGATTTCTATTATGAATAAATTTGTTTAGTGTATGGAAGTTGATATTCAATTCACAAGGAAGCGCAGTTTGACAATTGGCTTTGACAACAAAAATCGAAGAACGAATGATAAATGAATAAATGAATTATACCTCCATGTTTGACAGGGATGCTATCTCTGTACCATTGAAACTATCCTGAATTGCCTTTGTATTCTTGTTTGTAAATCAACTTCTTTGTTTTCCTAAATGTCATGTGGTAAAGACGAGGCCCTCACTTGTTGGTACACCAAAACTGAAACGTTGTATGTTTGAATCACAAGGGAAACCTCAAATCTTCTCTGCAATCTTTCACCGGCCAAGGGAGCAATTTGCTTCAAAAGTCCATTGCAGCCGCCACTAAATGGAAAAACTGTCTATACAACTCTGTAACTATCGTTGCAATGAGGTCCTTAAACTCCGTCTTTGTTGAAGCTTCGAGCTTGTTGTAAATGTCTCTCGAGGTTTGTTACAGATGCAACCAGGTAGAGGGTTTGCATAAAAATTCTCCTCCAACCTCGGTGAATCTCCAGGCTCTCTGAGAGATGGTGCTCCAAGCCTGTCCGAATGTGCACTCTTAACCTCCGACGAAAATTCTTCCCATGATATAGTTTGTTCATCCAACTGGTCAATCAGTTTAACAAAATTTTGTCTGGAAAAAAAAAAAAAAATTAAACATAATCAGGAGGCCAGAATCTTCTAAGATTGAGAAAGCAGGGGAAAAAAATTATGACATTAACAAACCTGTCTGGGTTGATAGTCTTTTTAAATCCATCAAACCTCCTGTGGCCTTGAACTGCCTTTGCCATGTTCCCGTCATACGTGTAAACAAAGACATCACTATCAAGGGCAAGAATGTAATCCAATGCGGCAAGGCGGTTTTGATAAGGTTTGAAGGCTGCTAACTCTTCTTCTGTTGCAAGAGTGGAATGAGAGAAGACATGAGGGTACTCTGCGCGGAAGGCTGTCATGCTATTGCTGCCATATATCTCTCCGGCAACAATGTAGATAGTCGTTGTGGAAGGGTACCCCATGGCCTTGAGAAACATGGCTGCCTCTCTTGGTGACATGGGACATCCTCCTTGAAGCCTGCGTTCTATGCTATCAATCTCTTTCTCCTTCCAGTGCTTGACGTTATACCTCATATCTCGAAGTTCCTCAGCTTCCTCTGAAGTGAGGTTGTGGCTGCAGCCCGTGAATGCAAGCATGTCTTTCTCATATCTGCAACCAACGTTTTTTATGCTTGATTAAAGAACCTATTCCACAGCGAAAAACAGAAATACTAACGGATGCAGCATAGTAAAGGTACCTTAAATGCAGGGCAATATATTGCTCACTCTTGTTCCTTAGTCTATCAACCAATATCTTTCCTAGATCCTCAATCTCCTTCGAGTACCGGAGAGCCTCATAATTGGCACGGCATCTAAGCTTTTGAATTGAGGATGCAAGGTTGTTATTGGCTAGGCGAGAATCCGTATGAGTGAACTTCATGACTTTGTACTTCTTTAACAACGGGGCCAGTTCGTTTCTGTAATAACTAGCCTGCATTTTGAAACATCTGAGATACAATCCTAGCAACACATAGCATAAGAAATGGAATTCATCAAGTGCTGAGGATATAAAAACAATACGGTCCATGATTTTCACACCTTAGACCAAGAGATGGGGGCCTTAAGGAGGGGCTTCATGGCTGTGTAGCGGGCAGGCAAATACTCAACAATTTCAATATCTTCTTTCAAGACTTCCATGAAGTGTCTCCAGTCAAAAATATCTTTGAATTCACTGCAAAATGAGAAAGAAAATCCAGTTTGCTTCATAAACAAGATGAAACTTATTATATCATACTTCCCTAAAAGCCAAGAATCATTCATACCTTGGATCCGTCCAAAATGACTCATGATCAAGAGAAGGAAGAACCAAGGTGGCGTTCATAAGCTTCGCAGCAGCAACCATATCACATATCTGCATATCAGTCCCATCAAATGTTAGCTCCAGAAAGTCATTCCGTCCTACGTAACTAGGAAAAAGGGTGGCTAAAATTTCGTCCATTATGAAGCAACTCTAGAAAATTCCCTACCCCAGTTCTCATTTGATTCAATCCACCGTTGGCGTGAACAAGAAGATAACCATTTGTTTTGGAACCCGGTTTCCCTGGAGTCATTTCACAATCTCAAATGAATCAGACCAAAAGTCTTACCTAACATAATGAAATGGTATATAAAATTTTGCATATTATATATATATTTATGTATATTGAACAATTTTATAACATACTTATTTGATTCCTGTGTCGGTCAATGCACTTGCGATAACGGTCGCTGTTTGGTTTCATCCATATTTCAGGTGTCTACGCGTACATAAAAAAAGGACATCCAATAATCAAAACCAAATGTCAAAATACTCCGAATTAAAAAAAAAAAAATCATAATAATAATGCCAGTCTATTGAAATTTTTTTTTTCTTTTGTTGCTCTTTATCAAAATCATTAATCATTAATTTGGGCATCAAGCATAATCAGTGAACCTAGTCAACCAAAAATTATAAATGAACACTACAACAACAAAATGGCCCAAAACCCAATCTAATCATTCGTTGAAAAAGTCATAAATAGCTATTATTGTTATTGGTCAGCAGCCACCGTGCCAGAAATTTCAGTGCTTACAATAGTTCCCCCGCCGTCCCACTTCTTCTCCACCATTCAAAAAAATCAACAAAAACATTCAACCCTCCCAAAGGGAAAAAGTCCAACACAATTTCATCAACCTCTTTATTAATTTCCATAAAAACTGAAAAAAAAAGAAAAAAAAAATCTAATCTAAGGGTTAAAATAATTAAACCCAACAAATAGGGAAAAAAAAAATCTCCCCAAAAAATTTGAAAATTAAAGATGAAAATCTAATAAAAATTTAATAGTTAAGTTTGTTAAAGAATGTACTTACAGAAAACTCAAGTACACGCTTGGGCATGGAGTTCTGGGACTCGGAGACGACGCGTTGGGCCAAGGCGGATTCATCCTTGAAGGTCTGGAGGATCAAGACCCCATTGCTCTCCTTCTCCACCTTCCCCTTGCCTTCGATGACGTCCACGTGTCCACTCATGAACGACACCTTCACGAACAACGACACAACCGCCATCACTATCAGCGCCGCGAAGATCTTACGGCCCAAGTTCTTCCCCGATCTCAGCGCCTGAAGAATCTCGGCCGTCCACACGAGCCCCTCCTCGATCCCGGCCGTCCACGCCTCCGGCACGCACCACGGCATCCGCCTGCGCAGCAGCAGATACTTCCCCAGCGGGTGGTGAGGGTGGGGAGAGTAATGGCTATGGTGGTATTGATGGTGATGGTGATGATGATGGTGGTGGGGCACAGTGCCGCCGGTGCTATTATTAATAGAGCCGTTGGGCTCGTTTTGGTCTTCCTCGTCGACAACGCGTCGCCGCGCCGCCGCGGTGTGGCCCACCGTCCTCGGGCTTCCGCCGGTCGAGCTGCTAGCCCCGCCGCCGGACGACATCGCCGGAAAACGAGGAATACGAGGAGGAATGATAATTCTCCAGCAATAAAGGAGGGAAAAATAAAAGAAAAAGGAGAGAAAGTAATGAGAAAATAAAAAGATATTATAAAAAGAAAAAAAGAACGGAGAGAAAAAGTTGTCAGGTGTGGAAAAAGGTGTTTGGAAGGGGAGAAAGAGAGGGAAACCGTCGGTTGGAGGGGCTTTGAGGTTTTCGGCTTTTTTTGGTTGAGATGGTCTCCGTAATCTTAGGCCAGCAGAGGTGTTTATTATTTTCTCCTCATATATATGATTGTATAATATTTATATATATATATATATATCTATTCCTACCTCTCTCTCTCTCTCTCTCTCTCTCTCTCTCTCTCTCTCTCTCTCTCTAACTCAGAGAGACAACAGGTGCGACGGTGGGCTGGGGGGATTGGACTCGATTTCCTCCAAAGCTACGCATTTTTATATTGTTTTGTTAATAACTAACCTCGAAATTACGTTACTACCCTTACGAATTTTGTGGGAGAGACAAAATAGAAGCTTTTCAGAACAAAAAAGAAAATGACCTTTTCGTGCTGTACGGTCTTCGGTTATGTTTTCTCTCCCTTCTCTTCTCCCTTCTTTTCTTTTCTTTTCTCTTCTTTTTATCTTTTTTTTTTTTTTTGGGGAAAATTTCTTTGTTTCTATATATTTTTTTTATAACAAAATTTTTGGCACTAATTCTTTGAGATAATCAAGTCCATGGCCACTACTCATCCTCGCGGTAGCAACTTATTATTTGGGCAAATTGTTGAAGTAATCCCATCGTGTTTGATGATTCCTATATTTAGGGTCCGTTTGGTTACAAGTTTAGTTTAAACTAAACTGTATTTTTTTCATCATATTTTTTGTTTTTTTCTGAAAATTTTTTTTATCTTTTCTGAAAAAGTTTTTTGTCTTTTCTAAAAAATTACTATTAAAATTTAAAAATCTTAAACTAAACTCATTCACCAAACACCCCATTATAATTTGTTATATAAAAAAGGAGATCTCTGCTATAAGACCGGAGACAAATATATTATCAGTTGGTTATTGTTTTTAATTATTAAATCTACATTAAAAAAAATATCTTTTTTTTTTTTATCTTATCTTAATATGATTTCGATTAGATTAAATAATATAAAATATGTACTATTCTATGAAGTCTATTATACAAAAACACATTTTGATAAACAGAGAGAGTAATTTTGATAAAGTGAATGATGGTTCAGTTATGGTGTTGGGGAGAGATGGTACTTACTACAAGAGGTTACAACCGAACCAAAATGAAAATGAGATACTTTTTTTAATGCATCTTGTTTAGAAGTGGAATTTGTTATTGTCCAAATACAATGACATGTAAATGTAACTGAACTAGAGTAGTCTAGTTTTAACGGAAGATAGAGAGCTGTTAGTGGGGGAGTTTTAATTTAAAGCGAGACAATGGATTAGTATCTTAAATATTTTAGAGTCCTTTATACGAAACAAATATTTAAATATGACAAATAAATAATTATCTATATATTTTAGTGGTAATTCATATTTAACCTTATTGTAAAGATGTGGGGCTTAAATTCCCCACTCAAATTGAGAAAAAATATAGCAATTAATAATAGGTAAAAAACTATGAGAATATTGAAATCAATATTGGCTCATCTTTTAAAGGCTTTGGATGGCATATTATTTTTCTTGCGCAACTTTGTGTAAAATGGCACTTTCAAAATTAAGAAGTGAATTTTTGTGAGTTTAACCTAGCTAGCGTTAAAACTATATATTGTTACCTTCTATTTGAATTAAGCGAGTCTCCCTTATTTTTTTTATAATTAATATATTGTACATACTGCATATAAATGGTTCAATTTTAATGCATCATTTTCCATCAATATATATATATATATATATTTTAGTTAAAAATGTCATTGCCTTAAAGGTAATGAATAAAGTTCACTCAATTCTTTTAAAACCAAACCATAACAATAATTTGGACTTGGAACCTGCCAAATTGGGGGATCAATAATTAGAAGGGTTTGAGATAAGATGCCTTGTCCCAATATATTGCCACTGATTTTGCATGTGAAATGTGTTGGAGGAGGGTTTAGAAGGTGACTGTCTATCTTTCAGGCCTAGGAAAGCTACAGTTATCAGCCACTTCAAAAACAAAAATGATCATACTTAAAATCTCCCACTGACCAGATATATAGTGAGGATATCGTTTTATTATTTTTTAATTTCTTTAGTTATTTTGAAAAAAATGATATATATGTTGGGTCATTAACATTGGTGGTTTAGCAACTTTAGTTTTATCCAACTCAAATATCAAATAACGACAATAAAACTTTTAGTTTGAAGAAATAATCTTGTTTTATTTTAGGCGGCCACTAGATCATATTACCTACAACAACCTAATCATATATGTACAAATATATATATATATATATATATATATATACACTATTCATCGTATTTATCGTTCCACTTCCACGTTACTTAGTAATTAGCATATAGCTTGCGTATCACTTTCATAGAAAAAAAAATGTTAAATAAATAGAAAAATTACAAAAATGCTAAACATCACTTAAAAGTGACAGATTACTAGAAGTGAAAAACACAAACACTTGTAAAAATTGTAGATTTCACGACGGTTTTCTAACCGTCGTGGAATTCACCAGTCTCATCGTGGTAGATATGAAATAGCGGCAAAAAATAGGGTTTTAGTGCAATTACCACGACGGTTTTCACTGGAATCCGTCGTGAAAAATGGAGATTACATGACGGTTTCTAGCAAAAAACCGTCGTGTAATGTCAGTCTTCCATGATTGTTTTCACTGGAAACCATCGTGGAAGATAGGTTTTCCACGATGGTTTTAGAGAAAACAATCGTGGAAGATTGGTTGAAAAGAAAGAAAAAATTTCTTTTTTTCTAAGATACAATACATCAATTACATGTTTATAGTCGATAATAAATGAACTGCATTACATAACTTGTCCATTCTTCCTTAACTAAATACATATCATCATCAATAAATAAATAAAGACAAGAAGACAAAAGGAGAAGTTATTACTTTTCCTGATGTTCTTTTGTTATCGAGGTGGACTTCAATAACATGTCTATCAAACTTTTCCTCTTCAAAACCTATCGCATTACGAAATAAAATCACAAAATTAATCCAATAACAAAGTTGGTTCAAGCAAGATCAAAAGTTACACCAATAAAAATAATGAACGAATTTGATTTTAGCTTTTACACTAGATCTACATGGGCTTAGATGTGGAATCTTTCCTTGCATAATAAAAGGATGAAGAATGCAGTTCAAGTAATGTAGTAATTAAGAACATACCTGCTCGTGATACTTCTCCTCAAATTTACTTATCTCATCTCTAATTTCTGCATCCCCCATCAGCATCATGTTAGACTTAACAAGAGAAAAGTAAAATTGTTATTAGCCACCGACTATATAGAAGAGAAAGAAAAGGATATAAGCAGTATGTACATAAAACTGAAAATGAAACAGTGATTGGTGATCCAAACTCTTTGATATCCCAACTCTCCCTCAAGACAGAAATAGAAAACAAAAACAAAGAAAGCATAAAACTACAAGACCAAAAGCCATTATTTCCCTGCTAGTTTCATCTAAGGAAATATAAATATTCTACTTATGCAGATAAGAAACAAGTATTTATCTGTTCTTCCATCGTTCATTTACTTTTTTTGTAAATAATGAACAATAAATATTCTAAGTACTAACCTCAACTCCTGGATAAGTGAGAAGTGTAGTAAGGTTTTTGCTCTGTTTGAAATTGATCCTCATCAATTTCAAACTTGCAAAAAATAATGAAAAAGTAAAACAAAATAAAGCCTTGAAAACCTTTACTACTAGCAGATAATCCACAGGGAGCACAATTATTACTTATACCTCGTATGCCTTCCACATGAGGAAGAATTTTGTTGGCATGCCTTCCTGAAAATTTAATATGACTAACATTGTTGGATCTGTTTCTATATGCATAAAGCCTCTGAAACCATACTTTCCCAGATCAAGTTCAACTCTACCAATAATTGAAATTCTAGATTGAAAGAAAACCACATTCAAGCATTTTTTTTTTTTCGAATACCTAGCATGCAAAACTAATAATCACGCATACCCACATTCTAAATTGAAAAAAATGCAATGTTTATTGCATTCCCATATACATCAACTCAAAATATGTAACGATCCGCTCTATATGACCGCTATTTAATACATAAACATACTTAAATTTACTCTTATTTTTCGTAAAAATGTGGAAATATATGTAACGATCTGCCCTACGTGGCCGCTACTTAATACATAAACATACTTAAACTTACTCTTATTTTTTTGTAAAAACACGGAAATATATAATTTTAAAAACTCAAATTTAAGAACCTAACTTAATCTCACACTTATATAAACTTCATTAAGTATAGAATTCTCAAACAATCTTAACATATTTTACAAACCATACTAATATTTTACAAACAATATTATATTTTACAAAATACGTGGTGGTGTCGGACCCAAATTTCACAGTCCACCATGTCATTTCACCACAGTCCTCATCAAGCATTACCGATAGGTTGTTTATCTATAGCATGAACATATGTTATGAGAGTTCGCTCAGCAAGTAGAATATCCTAAACTCGCAAAATAATCTTAGCAAAAGAATGCATGAATCAATTATGCTTTCTTATGTTAACTTAGTTTTGGGCCCTTTATTTAACTTAGGTGTACATACCGTGGCGCGCAGTCATAGAGTGGTTGGGGCGGCCAGTTCAATCCAACTCAAATCATAGACCAAACCCGCTCTTGTGACAGGTCGGTACTATACAAGAAAACTTACTTGATTTAATACATGAAAACTTGTTCTTGATCTAATCATACTTGAAAACTTAATCTTAATTGTTTCTTACTTGAAAACTTGATCTTGTTTTTGTCATGTGATTGATTATTAGTGAGCATGCTTTCATGATGCCATAATAATAATCATAATCAAAACATAAAACATATATGCGTCATATAAATCATTGCATGATTTTTGGAAAACATGTAAAATAGTATGAATATTTTTTTCCCATGTTGTAGGTGAGATTGTACTTACAAGCTGTCTTACACTCTTACCCTAGTGTACCGAAAGGTAAGGCAATAGGTTATATTCTTGTTTCCAAAGTTAAAATATCTATTATAACATATTAGTTAAATAATTAATCGCATTCCCAACCGATCAATTATCTTCTTAGTTACTACTAACTTAAGTCATGGAAATGTTATTATACTCTTAAGTAACTTTGATATTAAAAGAAGGTCGAATAAGTTTCCCTCTATTTAAAACTTAACTTAATTTTTTAGTAATTTCGGCCTATTATTGCTTTAGGTCATTATCCACCGGCTTGATTAATTTTCATAAGAGTTCTTCACATTGTATTTCCTTTGCTTTAAAATACCTTGTTTACTTAGAAAATATCTTAACTTCTTAAATTAAGCATTTCTTGATACAATACTTAAAATTATATATTGTAATAAATAGTATGCATTTAAGGTTTAAAAATCACTTATGAAATCCAAATGAATTTAAACCTCTTTGAAAATATTTTTATAAAACCATAGTTCCTTTTTAGAAAGGTCACAAAACCTTTAAAAACTGATTTCAAAATATTCTATTAATTTGGTTGAATGTATGTGTGTAAAAATTTACTATTTCATGCATAGTTTTGAAAATTCAGTTCTATCTTAAAATTGATTTAAAATTTAGAAAATTTTTCCTCCGTAGAAGGTATAGATCTTGTCAAAACCTACAACTTTCATATTTTTCCTAAAGCTTAAATCTATCTTTAATTTACCCGTTATGCCCCTTGAAAGATTTTGGTCGTGTACAGACCGATCAGTTTTGGAAACTGATAAAAACGGAGGCCTTTGGAGCAATTTTTTCAAAAACTATATATGCTGTCCCCTAAGATTTTCTGTGTTCTACAACTTTATAGTTATACTGTTGTTCAAATTTGGCTTCTAAGATGTTCAAAATTGAGTTATCAGAAAATTGTCCAAATTATTCTGAAAACTGGTAGTTTTTTTTTTTGTTTTATTTTAAAAGTCCACACACACTACCTCAAACGGTCTAAGCCATACGCCTAAATCATCATGTAGCATGTTTGACTCATGTTCTATTCATAACCTAATAAATCATACTCTCATTCTTAAAATTTAACTATTAATTTGTCTACTTACTTGAAGAACACAATATTGATAGCACACTAATTTACCAAGTTGTGTTTTTATGTTGATCTCTTAGCCAGCTTGCATATATAGTCACCAAACTTGAACATATAAGAGCATAATCACATACACATAATTATTATCAAAACTAATCTTAAAGCATAAAATTGAACTTAACCTTAGACCTAGCAAATCCAGCTAGACAAAGCATAAATCAAATATTAGAGACTATAAAACAAAAAAATAATTGAACATGAGCTTCTGCTCTAACATCCAAAAGCTTAAAATACACTTAAATTCTACAAAACCGAAACTAATTAAAGCTTTAGTTAAGGGATCAAGAAATATACCTCTAAAGCTTGAAGAAAATGGGTTATAGGTCTTGGATTTGAGAGAAGATCCTTATCCTACCTTTCCATGAAAACCGGCCACCAAGGATACTTTGTGTACTTCTATCTTTCTTTTTTTTTTTTTTTTTGGTCTAAGAACTAGAGAGAAATGAGAGAAGATAGCAAATGACCAAATTTCCACTACTTACACCTATAAATAGGTGGAATTTTTAAATTTTCCTATAATTAAATTTTTATTTTTTAATTTCCTTAGTTTACATAATTGGCCTTAAAACACAATTTTTTTGACTTACATGTCCCCAAGAAATCCGGCCATATTGAGGTTTTTGTGCCAAAAAAAAAATCCTCTTATGTTTATCTCTTGAATTCTTTCCACAATTACAATAAAATCAAATAATTGTGTAATTATCCTCAATTATTTAGCCTCCAAGTAATGCCATGTTTGGCCTTACTTCTTAATAAGCAGTCCATTTTCTTAATGATCCTGATAATACAAATAATGTCCCAGCTACCAACAGTCTGATGATGTTAAATTACAGTCCAGAATTTATCTGCACATAACTGGACCGCGTATAGTTTTTTCTTAGGACTTGTTTGCCACTTAATTTTTATTGCTCCAAATATTATTCTAGACTATTCTAGAATGATCTTAGTCCTTATTCTTAATTCTGTAACCATAATAACGGTTAGTCACAGAATAATTTCAATACTGTTTAATAAATTGCAGTATCGTCTTAATAATGTTATAAGCTATCCTAGTCATTCATTGACAAGACAACACCATAAATCATGATTTTGCCTTTTTCGCCATAAGGCCTCTAACTTGATTTGATGAACTATCATCGAGTCTTATTGCATTATAAGTGCTTAAACATATTATGATAATAAAATTATGAATTTCACACTGATATACATAATTTCCATGAAACATCACATAAACACATGGTACAGATTTGAATTTCTTTATATCTAAGGAAATCACGAGTCTGTCAAAGAGTTCGGTTATTACAAAATTCATTTTTTTTTTCAAAAATCACATTCAACTAAAAACATAATGTTTATTGCATACCCGTATGCATCAACTCAAAATACACTATATTATTATTATTTTTTTTCCCCAAAAATCACATTCAACCAAAAACATACTTACAATTAGCAATTGAAATTCAAAATTATAAACACATACCTACACTCAAGCATCTCTTCGAATACCTCGTTTGCATTACCATAATTTCAAACATGCATATTCTTCATGTACACACAATATGTCAAATACACAAATTTACTACCAAAATTGCTTATATATATATATATATATATAAAATTAATCAACTTAAATGAATCAACTTTCATAAAAAAACCAAATCAACACAACTTGTTCCTAACAAAAAAAAAAAAAAAAAAAAACCAAAAAAAACCAAAAAAAAAAAAAACATAAACATAAAAATCACATTTTTCATAAAAAACCAACGAACCTTAAGTAGCATTGGCAGGAGGAGGAGAGGGCGAGGGCGGCAGCACCGACAGTAGGAAGAGAGGGTGTGAGTGATTTTCTCACTCTTTATTCTTAGGCATTTTGTTGGTTTTTGAACACTTTTGTTATTGTTTTTTATTATATTCATATTGTTTTTGAAGGTAAAATGCAAGAACGAGTAAAAAGGCACCAAAAAGAGGAATCAAAGAAGCATGAAGTGGGCTGCAGCGTGTGCTTAAACTCCCAGACCAGAGAGTCCGTTTTTGCATGCTACAGTACACAAAAAGCCCGTTGCAGCCTGCCCCTGCCCTGTTTCAGGCGCGCTGCAGCCCTCTCTTCATCCACTGCAGCGCACCTCCTGAGAAGCCCTAGCCACCATATGCACGTTGTAGCCCCCTTTTCATTCGCTGTAATGCTTGCACACGTGGGTGACTAAATTTAAAGCGAAAATGAGTTGATTTTTTGAAGGTATAAAAGGGAATGGTGCGAAAATTAGAGGGAGCTTTTGGAGACCCAAATTTCAGACAAAGAGGAGTGAAAACTTCAAGGTTTTTGAGGGCTTTTCTGGGAGATTCAAGGAGATTGAAGATCTAGGAGCTTGTTCTTCAACTAGTTCTTCTTCCTTCTTTCTTCCTCTCTCTTTGTAGCTCTCGAACTTGTATTTACTCTTTGAATTGGTTCTTGAACATGGGTTTGATGTTTGTTTTGAATTTGGTTGTGGATTTGAGAACTTTGATATCTAGCTAAACTTTCTAAGCTAGGGGGTATGATGTAGCTTGATGATGACTATGTTTTGATGAATTTATTGCTTGTTGATTAAATCCCATTTGGAATCAATTGTGTTTCTCTATGCTTTTTTCTAATTTGATTTTTCATTAAATTAGAGTTATTAGATGTGTGAAATTAGGTTCGGGAGAGTTAATTTCATATGTTGGGACTTGGAAAACATAACTCAGAGTAATATTAAGTTCGAAAGGCTAATATGACTTGGGTAATCACTAGAGTAGGATTACGTAATAAGTGCTTAATTGGTTGAGTTAATAGGGATATTAATTTGATTAATTTTGCATATTATTTTACTTAGCATTCGAGAGAGAGAGTGAAATTAAAATTGGCAACTATGATTAATGATTTGAATGAATTCGATTAACAAGCCTTGAATTGGATAGGCATAATTTAGTCAAGAGAAATCAAAACCCCCTAGCCTTACATATCATCGGGTTCCCTTCAATCCATATCTTCAATTACTTTTATTTTGCTTAACCTTACTTTAATTTAATTGCTTAATTTAGTTGCTTAATTTCATTTCCTTTTAATTTTGATAGCTTAGATAAAATTGAGTCATGTTAATTGTGGTACTTAGTTAATTTCTTAATTTCAATCTTTGTGAGACGATACTCGACATTTTATCACTTTATTACTTGTGGCGATTCGTTCACTTGCGAACACACACGAAAAAAGACACGCAACAGAAGGCGACAGTGTCAGTGAGAAAAGTAGAGAGAGGGCGGCAGCTTTTGGAGGAGGAGAGAGAGGGGAGTCGGGAGGAAGAGAGAAAGAGAGAGAGAGAGAGAGGAAGGGGGCAATTTTACAACAGTTTAGGCGGCGGCATCGGGGGGAGGAAGAGAGAGAGAAAGGAGGCTAAAGGTTGAGAGAGAGAGAGTGAGAGGAAGATATGAGAGGGTTTTGTCTATAGGTAATGGATTTTCAGAGGGAGATTGCGCGGATTTCAATATGGGGTTTTTTAAAATTGAAGATACCACGACGATTTTTGAAACCATCGTGGAAAGGCACGATGGTTTTGGTCAAACTGTCGTGGAAAACATAGGCTACCATGACTGTTTTCCAAAACTGTCGTGTAAGCTCCCTTTTCCACGACGGTTCCAAAAACCATTGTGAAATCTAATAATTACACGATGGTTTTCAGAAAAAATACTATGTGCTGCGTTTTTGACTCATTTTAGACGATGATTTTTGGAAAACTGCTGTGTAATCTCTGTCGTTTATTCCAATTTGTAGAAGTGAACTTCTTTAGTTTCTTGAAGATTTATTCTCAATCCCTTTATGCTGTTGCATATCGTTTTTATGGGATGTGCAAAGTGAACTTTACTTAGGGTTTATTTGGTTCTCAGGTGTCAACCTAAGGTTTTCATCTCAATTTTTATCTTTTTTTAAAAAGTCAACAAAAAAAATTATAACTAGTTTTTGAAAACTCAACCAACTTCAGTATAAAAATTACCTCTCAAACCTGTATTTCAAACGCGTGCTTACTAAACACGAACTCCCTCACTATAGCACTTTTGTCCAATTGGATAGTATAAAGTCCCTTGAAAAATGAGTTTGGCCACATAAATGGACATAGAGTGGTAAATTTGGAATAGTAAAAGTATATTTAAGAATAATAATATGAATCCACATAAATACACCAATCTAGTACTATTTTTTTATAATATATATATATATATATATATAAAATAAGAAATTTTATTATCAAGTCACTAAAGGACAAGAGACAGACACCAGTAAAGGGACAAGTCCACAGAACAAAACCTGGAATAAGCTAACCGGTAAGCCACCGAACGGCTAGAGAACCACCAAATAGACCTAAAGTTCACAAAACAACGGGATACCACGCAGATAATCAGCCCATTTAGGGAAAGCCGAAGCGATTGCTTATCCCAAACTCGGAGTAAAACTCCTACAACGAGTGACGCGAACGCAAGATCCACCCACCAAATAACGCCCAGCCAAACAACGACTAAAACCCGAATAATAAAACCCAGATCAACACAAAAACCTAGTACTAGGGGAAACCTCCGCCCTTATTACAAACAAACCTAGTACTATTTCATTTGTTCGGTCAAAAGGCATTATTTTCTCAAAAGAAATTGTAATATATGAATTCACTAATTCTTGGTTGTGAATATCCAAGTGTAATACCACTATGTGGAAAAGAAACTTGTATCTATTTTATTTAGTTATTTTTTCATTATTATAGCATATAGAAACAACAATTTTCACCCCAAAAAATATATAAAAAAAATATTTCTCTAAATAGGTCTTTAATATATGATCCAATGAGTTATGTAATTTGTTGTAGCAGATATGAACAGTTTTGATAAAAAGTAATGCAAGTGATATCAATTTTAATCTCAAATTCTTAATATTTAAGTACCAATTTATGTAATAGTGAATTTTTATCTTTTTAATGATAGATGCTTTTAATTAATGTAGATAATTAATAAAAAGAATGAATTATATATATTTTAAACTTAGGATGGAGATTCAAATTCTACAATTATGATTGAATTAAAAGTGAAATTATCGTTTTCGTAGACTTATAATCACATGAATTATATATTTGTATAATTTGTGAGAGTAACATTTTGCCAATATTGAAAGTATTATTATTATTATTATTATTATTGCTGAAAATATACTTGGTCCAGCCGTTAGTTAACAGGGATTTTTTTTTTTTTTTTGGGGATAAGAATTAGACAACAGGGATATTTAATTTTTGATAAAGGGTCATGTAGTCATTTATATAAAATAAACTTTTTAGCAGAATGCAGAAAATAGTTTCACGTCAGAAAAGGAGCTGTTTCATTGGAACGTTCCTTGAATATCGTGCCCCTTCTATTTCAAAAAAATTAAAATATAAAATAAAAAATTAAAATTGACGTATTTTTTTGGCTCACGTATGGGATTGCATCCCCTCTGACTCTCTGACTTGACTGACATTCTCACTTGAATTCATCAACGGACACGTGGCATTTCACGGGTCGCCTCGCTCAGGTACAGCTGCGTTTGTCACCTTGCGCTTCGCCCTCATCTCAGAATCTGACCGTTAAAATGTGATGACGATCTCTACTCAATTTATCACCCTCGATAGCACAAACAGAATTCTCCTGCAATACATCACAGCCGTCCATTTCTTTTCGGCTTTGAAATAAGATTGATTTAATTTTAATGTGTCAAATGATGTCTAAACAATTATATTTTGATATATTATTAAAAAATTAAATCTTAAAATATAAAAAATTAATTATAAAATATTTTAAATTTTTTAAAATAATATAAAATAATAATATTGATTATATATTATTTAAGACATTAAAAATTAAATAAAGAATGTGGATGCTTGAAATTAGTAACGTGGCGTTTAGTGGATGGTGATGAGATGTGTGGGACCATGTCAAATTTTAAAGTCGCGAAGCGTTGGATTTCTGCTGATAATGTCGTGCGAATCTGATTTTGAGGGACCAAAAGAAAGAAGAGAGGGAGAGAGAGAGAGATCAACGCGGAGAGAATCTGAATTCCTGCGTTAGAAAACAAAAAAAAAAAAGAAAGAAAGAAAGAAAAAATCAAATCTGGAATTCCTGCCTGCATAATAGCTCTGCACGTTCTGTCCTCTTTCCCTGTTTATTCCTCTTTCTTTCTTTCTTTCTTTATTATTATTATTATTTTTTTGGTGATTGTACATATGTTTTTAGGGAATCATATATATTCTCCCAGTTACTATGTTTTTTTTTTTATATCCATCAAAATATCAAAGAAAAAACACCCTTTTATTAGTTTTAATAGTATTGTAGAATATAATTCTCAATATATATATATGATAGGATATAATATAATTTTTAGGTTATATGATAGGATATAATATACTCTTTTTTTTTTTAACATAATCCATGATTTATTTATTTATTTGTGATATGAAACACGATTTGTGTTTGTGTCAAAATTTGACTTAATGACAAACAACAGAGTATAAAATTTAATTGTGACTTTCAATATCTAGAGTAACCTAAATTTGATTTATCCTTAAATCTCAAATGTCTACAAAAGCGTACATTTCTTATTTTATTATCCCTATTTATAGATTTTTTTAAAGAAGTTCTAATTTTATAATCATTATTACACGTATCATTTCTAAATTATTACATCTGCTGACGTGACTCTCTTTACTTGTATTTGTTCTGTCTTCACGTTTTGCTTGACTTTTTTTTTTTTTTTTTCCCTCTCTCTTCAACCTTTGTAAACGGCGTCATTTCACTAAATTATTGAAATGTGGGGTCGTATTTGAATCTCGTTCCCACAATTTGTAAATTTTGATTGACTCTTGTCATCTTAGAATCATGGGTGATTTTACCTTCATGTAAACTCTTCATGATATATTTCAACAAAAAAAAAAAAAAATCTATATAATATGTGTCTTTTAATAATTTACACATATTACTTATTGGGATTTTGGAGGTGAAAGTTGGGAAAATAAAGGATTGAGTAATTGGCCTAAATGGTCTCTAAACTATTGAAGATGTGACGATTTAGTCCATGTTTTTTTAATTTTGGCCGAAATGGCCCTAAACTCTCTCAGTATTGACAATTATAGTCATTTCCGTCCAAGTCTGTTAAATTTCTAACAGAATAAATCATGTACAATGCATGTAATTTAATTTGAGAGGGTACTTTAGTAATCTAATAATAATTAATTTAACAAAAAAAAAAATCTTCTCACTAATCTCTTTCTCTCTCTC
Organism: Ficus hirta; assembly: GCA_038430175.1. NCBI lineage: Eukaryota > Viridiplantae > Streptophyta > Magnoliopsida > Rosales > Moraceae > Ficus > Ficus hirta. Next base: position 5,550,291 of record CM076586.1, read on the forward strand.
TCCCCATATCCTCAAAAGCCCATATCTGGTTGGGAGGGGGGGTGGGGGCGGCTAAGCTCGACAAGAAACCAAGGAAGGGGGTTCGGAGGGGTGCGACATTCTCGGCGGGGGGGGGGGGGGGGGGGGGTGTGCAATAGTCTTGGGGTGCCTGAGCTCACCCCGGCCAGGGCGGGGGGGGGAACGAGCCAACAGCTTGTTTTGTGGGGGGAGGGGGGGTCGAGGATGGACAAGACAACACAGGAGGGCCTGGGTTTGAGTCCTCTCTCCTTCTCCTTTTTTTTAAATATATATTGGGTATTTTTTTTTAAATAAGCATATTTTTCGTCTTTTAATAGGTAATTTGACTCATGTGATGGGTCACGTGATCTTTTTCATTAGAAACTTAACGGAATTGGACAAAAAGGACTATAAGTGCCAATATTTAGAGAGTTTAGTATCATCTAGGCTAAAATTAAAAAAACAGGGATCAAACCGTCACTTATTTAATAATTTAGGAACTATTTAGTCCAATTACTCTAAAGGATGCAGGTAGGAGAGGGCTGGGATGTGCCTTATGTAATTTAAATGACTAAACAACTAAGATACTTCTATTTAAAAAAAAAAAAGCACTAAAATACTTCTATCTTTTCACTTACAAAATATTTTGGTTGTTTAGTCATGGTTAAATTTTCCTTTTACGCATTGAATACTAGGGTCTTTTTGAAATAACAAATTCTAGTAGAGAGAAGTATTTCATAAAATTACATGTCACATCATAGTTTTTTCTTTTTTTAAGAGAAAAAAATGTCTATCATAGCGTATTTTCGCACATGAATCTATCCATAATAAAAGTTGTTAAATAAATGAGTCAATATAATCACCCTAAAACTAAATAACAATTTCATATCTAGACTCTCAAAGAGATTTGGAAGTAAATAACCCTTCATTAAAATTTTTTAAACAAATTAATTACCGACTCTCTCATTAATCTCCAACCAAAGAGATGTCATCTCTCCCTGTCTTGACGGAAGTTGTGGAAGAGATCGGAGTTGAAAGAGAGAGAGAGATAAGAGAGAGAGATGGGCGGAGAGAGAGCAGGTTTGAGAGAGAGTGGTGGTCATGGGAGGAGAGAGAAGGAGAATGAGAAATATATTTTTAGATTGATTGATCAAAACATGGCCATTTGGCCTTTTAACTAAAAAAAAAAAAAAAAAAGAAAATTTTGATTTTTGCTCACTGAACTTCAATGGTATTGTAACTTTACTTCATGAACTTTGAAAATCGATAGAAATGATTTCTGAATTATGAAATGTTTTCATCTTTGCTCCTTCCGTCAGTTAAATGGATATAATTACTGATATGACAACAAGTAAAGTGAAATTTAATAAGGAAAAACTTTAATTTTTCCCCTAAACTTTAATAATACTCTTAACTTTGTCCCCGAACTTTGAAAACATGTCTTTATACCCTTCAAACTTTAAGCAATTAGTAATAATGCCCCTCAAACTTTAAACCATTAGTAAAAATATTCATTGTTTCATACTTTGACCGTATAGAATTTAGAAAAACTTTATTTTTGCTCCTAAATTTTAATACATTGGTAATTTTACCCCTGAATATTGAAAATCTAGCTCTTGTACCTCTCGACCTTTAAATTGTTAGCAAAATCACTTCTATTTCCTCTACTTGAAACTGATATGATATTAGTAAAATAAAAGATTAATTTGAATTAAAAATTAATAATTATAAAAATAACCTTAAAAATCTATCAAAATTCAAAGGATCTAAAGATTCAAGTTTCTTTACTATTGTTTTTTTCCTTGTAATGACTTCAATTTTCAAAATAAATCAACAATAAATAATAAAACAAATAAAAAATATAATTTTGTAACATGCCGAACTCATCAATATGGTATTGATAACAAATACAAAAAATAAAAAACATAATTATAGAAAAGAATTTTAAATTGTAAGCCCTTAATTAAGCGAATATAAATGGGGACCGTTTTTAGGGATTTTTGAATTTCTTTTTTGGCTATTTTTTAGGACGAAATCTATATATATATATATATATATATATATTTGTTTCTTAAATTAGATTTAAGGTTTATTTTTGTCAACATAACATGGTAAGTTTAATTTTTGACCAATTTTACAAATACATTTATTTTTATACATTTTTTTAAAGTATTAATTTATACTTGGTTTGGTTTGTCATATTAATTTCTACTAAATCGTACTTTTCTATTTCTGCTTTTGACTTTTTTTAAATAATCAATAAAATTTATAACTAGTTTTTGAAAAGTCAATCAACTTTAATTTTAAAATTTCAACTCCAACCTTCAATCTAAACAGACACTTAGTTAAATATGCAAATAATCCTCATTTTTCAAGACAAATGTGGCACACTAGTCTATTGTAAGTAACAATACACAATGGTTTTCTTTAAATTTTTGAAAAAAATTGTAGTGTAGTTTATAATTGGGGGACACAATGTCTAAAAGCTCAATGATGTTCACCAGTCGCATTTTGGTGTGCATGTTATTTAGAATAAAATCTTGAGAATTCATATACTATAACATATCTTCAAAATCTATTGTTAAAAAAAAAAAAAAAACCAGGACTAACAATTTATGGAAAATTATAGCATATTTTTAATTTATTGGAAGTAGAATTCTTTTTTTGCTCTTAGGAACGTTTGTCTTCTTCACAGTCGATGACTGTAGAAGTTCCAGTGATGTTGCGATGCGGCGACAGTGACTGCAGATCATCGGAGTTCTTAGGAAGGCTAGATCGATGTCATCTTGGTTAGATCGCGATGTCTAACAACGAGATGAGATCACGAACGATCTTTGATCACGATGGAAAAATAAAGGTTGCGATCTCCGTCGTCGGTGACTCGAGGTTCGCGAGCTTGATCCCAGTCTCCAGACAATGCGCACTTCTCCGATCTTCGACAATGTGGCTGTGATGGTGACTTCGAAAGCTTCACGAACGATCTCCGTTGTCGGCGACTTGACTTTCCCGATATCGATCGCAAACTCCAAAGCATGCACGTTTCTCGGATCGACAATGGGGACGGTGGCGGCTCGCAGAAGCTTCATGACTCGTTCTCTGGCGATATGGCTATGGTGGCGACAGTGGTGGCGGTAATTGGAGATTTAGGGTTAGGGTTTGATTGAATTGGGGCTTAATTTGGAATACTTTTGGGGAAATATTTGTAATTTAATAAAATTTTATAAAAAAGTAAAAGCTTTTTTTAAAAACATAATTTAATTTTCTCAAAAAAATTAATTTAATTATTTAATAGAAATATTTAGATTTACTATTTATACGAAAGTATAAAATACAAGATAAATAAATGACTCGTGTATAAATATCATTATTTATTAGTAAATATGTGTATTTATCAAACAAATTAAGATTGAAAACAATACATATTGCACTAAAAATAACGTAAATAGTTTATACTTTAAGAAATATTGTAAATAAGCAAAGATTATTTTAGTTAAATATTATTTGAAAAATAATTTACTTATTTAATTAAAATTTATATATTTACATGTAATTACTGATATTTACGTTAATATTTAGGTTTAATTTTTATACAGAAAGTGTAACATACAAGATAAATAAATAATTTACGAATAAATACCATTATTTTTTAGTATATATTTAAATTTACTGGTAATTATGTTAAATTAAAAGGAATTTTGTTTAATGATATAAAAATATTTATTTTGTAAATAAATGTATTTACCTAGAAAATAAACAACAAAAATACAAATCTTTATAAGTAAATCTTGTAATTATTAAATTAAAACATAAAAAAATCTAGAAAATAGAATAAACTTATTTTCTTGATAAATACCATTACTTATTAGTATATAAAAACCATGTAAATATTAATATTTATCAATAAATATATTTATTTTCTTAGTAAATAAATCTTCGTTAAAGAAAACCAGGTAAATAATAATATTTACTAGTAAATATTAATTTTTTTGTTTTTTTGTTACAATAGTTTTTTATTTACTTGTAAATAAACTATTTAATCATTTTTTGTTTTTTAATTCATTAATTACAATTTTTACTCTCACTTTAAAAAAAAAAAACCCCCAAAAAACCACAAATCCCAAATTAGAAACCACCCCCCCCCCCCAAAAAAAAAAAAAAAAAAACCCTAGCTCTAACCTAGATCTAATCCCATGTTGCCATTAGAGAAAGCCTGACGAATTCGACAACAGAGACAGCCAACAATCTCGTGACATGTGATCGTTGCTTGTCGCTTGGGGGGATTTAGTGAGGAGATTGGAACTTCAACGAGGTCGCAAAATTGTGATCGTGAGGCCTTAACCAAAAAGCTATTGGAGAAGAATTCATCGCCGGAGAAGACGATGACCTCGGCGAGTTGGAGGAAGCAGGCGTGTGCGGGATGGCCGGTGACGCTGAGCAGATGCCAACGAGGAAGATTGTGATTCCCGTGATCTCGGTTCGATTGGGATGGCGACAATGACGGCAGTGACGGCAACTTTTTTCGGCGTGGGGAGAGAATGGTTGACGACGCGATTCTCCGGCGAGGGATGGTAGAGAGAGACTCAAAGAAGAGAGATTAGTGGGGAGAGAAATTTAAAGGTATTTTTGATTTTTTACATTTCTATTTTATCTTAATTTTACTATTTGGTAATAATAGTTTAGTTTATACTATTATTTTAAAAGCTTATATTGTATTATACTATTATGACTAATCTCTCTAAAATCTTGGTGTGTGTATATATATATTCAGGTAACATGGACCGACCTGACAACTTGTTATAAATGAGTTAATATTTAATAGCATAGTAATGTGTAGTGCAGACACGTATAGACTCAGTCCTTATGGCTTTGGGTTATAAAGGTAAATCCCATGCAATTAGTTATAAGCAGGCATATTTGTGTGTGTCTATATATATATATATATATATATATATTATACAGATCCGAGACAGGCAGGGATCCTGCCGCAGTTAGAGTCAAAGGAAATAAACTGTTTATTTATTTAAATTTTTTGGAGGAAAATAAACTAATAATTTAAATTATAAAAATAAGAAAATTTAATCACCGAGTTTGCAAGAATGAATATCTTTTGTCCAACAACTCCGCCTTTATTTTGACCGAACCCTGTCACTTCCTAACTATACTTAACGTGCAAGTTTTACTTGCGCTAATTCACGTTCAGGTCGTCCAAAACATTTTTCTTAATACTCGGTTTTGAAAGCTTACTTTGTTGTCGTTTTTTACTTTTTCTTTTGCAAGATTCTTATCGTAAACCGAGGTGGTCTAATTGATGGAAAACCACTCCGAGGATGTGGGTTTGAATCCAACCGACAACATTTTTTGCTCATGTATCTTTTAAATTTTTTTTTTTCATTTTCTTCTTATTTTTCATATATATATATATATATATATATATTTCTCTAAAACAATATTTTACAAAAAATTTTTCCACTTTCTCTCTCCGTTCTTAACTTGCCTGCTCCCCAGCCCAGTATTCTGATACTTTATTTACCTTTTACCTAAACTCACATTTCTAATATACATTTTGGAAATATTTTTATTATAATTTGTCTCGATCAAAAATTATTTAAAAAATATGTTTTGATTACAATCTTCTAATACTTTATTTTTCTTTTTTATTTTCGTTTTACATTTTTTTATAATCACTTTTTTTTTTCGTTTTTTTTTGGTTTTTTCCCCTAAAATCATATTTTTCAAATCCCTAAGAAAAGCATATATAAACGTGTTAAATACGTTTATATTTCAATTTTTCATTTTCAAAATTGTTGTTTCAAATACGTTCTTACGTAAATATTTTTACTATAATCTTCCAATATTTATTATGTCAAAGTGATTATTATGAAAACGTTTTATTAACTGTGACGTAATTCTTAACAATTAGAAAAGATTAATAATGATTAAATTAAAAAATAAAAGTAATGAAATTTTATTTGTTTTTATTTATATATTCATTTTTTCTGTTGCACATAAATGTTATAAAAAAAATCATCAAATTATAATACTAAACGTGCTTTTGCATGTAACTACTTTTTTCTCTTTCTTTCAAAGGATACATACTCGGCTTAAATAGTTTAAATGGTTGCAACTATTCATTTAAATGTTCTATAGTAACGTATCATGTATTGTTATTGTAAATTCTCACTTAAAAGTTGTGTCTATTAAATGAAAAGTTTTAATCATTCTAAAACTACTTATCTTCAGATTACATCTGTCCAAGGCAACTCTTGAATATTTTTTCAATACTTATAAATATGTTTGTGCGTTGTTCAGTTCTCGATCATTCAGAACAACTGTGGGAGAATCAAATTTTTGTTTGTGAAATTCTTATGCTTGTAAGTAACTATACTTTTTCACGCAATCCCTATCTCAAGTAATCGGCACGTATTAATCTCTCTTAATCCTAACAAACTCAAAGTGCACTTACTGTCTCTTTCTTTTTTCCATTTTTTAATATCAAATTCTAGGTCTTCTTGTAAACTTTCTTTCTCTAATCTCAAAAATAAAGTGGATGGTGAACTCAATTTGTCTGAAAAACAAAATGGACTTCCAACACGTAACCATCCCAAGAAAAATGAAGAAAATGACTTTGAATTTGATGGTGCAATTAATCATTAGATGAAGACAACAAATTTGTTTTGAATATATAAATTTCTACTTATATAAACTTTAGATTTGACATATCTCCTGCTCCATTTATGCTTTTGTTATAGGACTACTAATTTTTTTCAATCTACTAGAAGATATCTCATTCTTTAAAAAAAAAAATGACAAATTTTATTTTGTTTTCTATATCATCATATCACAAACATTGACATTTCAACTAGTTTATATAATAAACCTCCATAATATTATGGATAGTTAATGTTACTTGTCATATGTAATCATATTTTCATATCTAAGTATTATAGATATGTTGTCTAATATAGCGATTTTAGCATACTGTTTTACTATTATTTATGAAGTTATTATTATTTTTTAATCTTGCAGGATTCAGAAACAAATATAATCTTACTCTGTTACCAAAACAAAAATAGTCTTAATATAACACAAATGGCCATCTCTCTCTCTCTTGACATTATTAGACTAGATATTTTTTAAGAAATAAAAAAATATTTAATAAATACTACTTTTTTGAACTTTTAGATTCACATATATATACTCAACTAAAGAGCTTTTATCAGCCTATATTAAATATAAATTTACACTATTATTTACTATAATATATATAAAATACGTGCATTCACGTATACAAACTAGTAATGTGTAAAAGCATATATATATAATTTTGCATTTAAAGGCTACCTTTAAGGTATAAAAAAGAAGAATGTCCTCTAAGTGCGTTGGTAGGATGCTTGTCTTTCTCGTATAATATTTGACTTCAAGTCGTTCTTATCGTGTTGGTCGGGGTATATAGATAATTTATTTCGTCAGTAGTTCACATATCACGAGGGATGACATTCACTCCTAGGATTATTTGGGTATGCCAATAATCTTTACTCTTATAACCCTCTTAACTTTATTAAAAAAGAAAGGAAAAATGTCATAAATTTCCCCTGACCTTTGTCATTAATGTAAATATGCCCCATAAACTATGAAAGGTACCTATTGTGTCCCCTGAACTTTAACATTTTTGTAAACTTGCCCCTTCAGTTAGTTGCCGTTAGTTTTTCCGTTATCTTTAATGTCTAAATGCCCCATGATCTTTAATATTTGTGTCAAACTACCCCATGATGTTTAATATGTCTGTATCAAATTGTTTCATTTGTCTTATTTTAATTATCTAATATTGTATAATTACATAATAATTATTAGCTTTCTAGAACAGGTAAAAATATATATTTTTATTATGATGAAGTGATATGCTTTTTTTTTAACACACTTTTTTTTTTCTTATTTTACTTATTTTAATCCAAGTTTATTTGGGTTATGAGTTTACTTTTGCGTAACCATAATTGGCAGAACTAAGATGCAGGATTTGTATTTCAAATACGCTGTTTACTTGGCCTTCATAATTTAAAATCATAATCATAACAAATTTCATTCATATGTTTGCTTAAACCCATAATGAGAAAACTATTGTAAATTTACTATGATACCCATTCTTAGTTATTTTTTTTAATTTAAAAAATGATTAGTTTGCATATTTTGGTACATCGTAATTAAAATAAAAATTGTAATATTATGACAATAAAATAATGTGCATAAGTTGTGGAGTTATTTTTGTTTAAGAAAATCAAAATGTATGTAAATTTTAATTAAAATAAGGAAAAAAAAGTAGGAAAAAAAAAGATATGTATTCTTTTAGTAGAAAAAATTAATTTTTTTTACCTATTCTAAAAAATTTAGGTAATTATACAATATTAGATAAATAAAATTAGATAGATGTGGTAGTTTAACATACATATTAAAGATCATGGGGTAATTTAACATAAATATTAAAGATCAATGGACATTTTGATATAAATGCAAAGATTAGGGGGATATTTTGACACAAAAGCAAAGTTCAGGGGACGCTTTGATATTAAAGATAACGGAAAACCTAACAGTAACTAATTGATGGGGTAAATTGACACAAATGTTAAAGTTTATTAGGTACAATAAATACATTTCGTAATTCATAGGGACATACTGACACTAATAATAAAGTTCATGGAAAATTTATGACATTTTTACAAAAAGAAAAGAAGATATTTTCCTTAAGAATTAAAAAAAAAAAAAAGACAAGCACGTAAAGAGATTTAATAAGAGTGCCCTCATTTAAATAAATAGACAAAATTAATCTAAATATAGTGGTGACAACAAAAAAGTGTTATGGCCGATCATCAATGACGAAAAGAGATTTTAGAGTGCCCTGGAAGGCTACAAGACTTTTTGCTTGAACACTTAAAAAAGCTGCTTCATATAGTTTTTCAACCACGAAACGCATTATGTATATGACAACGTAAATCAACAAACTGTTAAGAATGAAAAAGGTGTACTCTTTTAACGTTTAATTAAGTGGGAGAGAAGGAAACTAAGATAGTGACCATTTCAAATTGTGGTTTAATTTTGTATTACAAGCTCATGTATATATTATATAGCTTATAGAAGAAATATAATACGCTTCATGAAAAAAGTAGTTTCATTATATATCATAATAGTATCATATAAGGTTGTTAAGAAAGGAAAAAAAAAAAAATTTACACACTATTATTAATCCACAGAATTTTGACATGTATACATTCATGATATATTCATAATCAAATTTTTTATGATGTATTTATTATTGTTCTTTTTTCCATGATAGAGTATCCTTTTCGGTCGTATATGTTTTTAAATTTAAATATGATTAAAATTACATCAAAAATCAAAACAAAAAGAAATTTAGTAACTTTTTATACAGTTTTATCGACAGTATATGAATAATAGCCAACTATAAAATATATATATATATATATATATATATGTGTCTGTATCTATTACTATTATATAAAGCTTTAACCGTTTGGTTCTCACACTCAACTTAAATTAAACTGTATTTTTTTCATCATATTTTTTGTCTTTTCTAAAAAAGTTTTTTATCTTTTCTGAAAAAGTCAACAAAAATTACTATTCAAATTTAAAAATCTCAACTCAACTCAAACTCAACTTATACACCAAACACCCCTAAGTGTTTTACTATTCAAAATTTTGGTCTTTTTATTTTGTCCTTTTGTGAGTTTTTTTCAAATTTTTTTTTTTTTCAGATAAAATCATTTGATGCTTTTTACTCTTTAGTGCAATCATTATTTACTGTTATTCTTTATCTTTTCGGTTGCAAAGTTTTATTTGTGTAATTTTTATTTTTTAACTTTTTTATTTTTTATTTTTTCATATTTTGCTCTTAATTTTTTGAAAAATACTTTTGATTTGCTCATTTCATTTAAAAAATTTATATCTACATTCCTTTTAAATAAAAAAAACTTAAAAAATAATATATATATGTAACGAACTAAATCCACGCATGTGAAGCATGCACATATAACTAGTAACAACTAGTAGATATAAAAAGCAAAAAGGCAAAGATAGTGATAGAGGTGGGTTTAGGTGTAATTAATGGGATTTGCACAACTCCACTAATAAGGAAGCATGTTGATAAAATCCTGAAACTTTCACGTACTGATTTGTAACTAAATTTGACAAATGGAACTCCATTCGTAACCAAAACACAAACGTGTCAAACGCTTTAAAAATGTCACTATATTCAATTAAGATTTGGATGGTGGTTGTACTCTTTCCTCTCTTTTTTTTTTTTGGGTCTCACCGGTTGCAAACTGAACTTAAACAAATAAATATGTGTAAATAAAAGAAGAAGAAGAAGAACAAAGAAAAGAAAAGGAGAAAAGAAAAGGGGTTAAAAATAAAAAAGCTCATATTGTGTTCCCATCGTCAGAATACCAACTCAATTTACACTATGCTCTTTTTTTTTTTTTTTTTGGAAATTAACTTCCATTAGTCACTTATTAGGAAATAATAATAATAATAAAAACAAACCATGAAGTCCTAATAGAAACGTCATGTTTAAGCAATATATAATATATATATATATATATATATGTTTGGAAAAGCAACAATTAGAAGGCTGGTTCAGTGCTGGAGATTAACTGTCGTCGTTTTTCAAGCCCACTTTGTACTTCAAATTTAAAATTTTAAAAGATAAGGTCTCCTTTTTTTAATTTGTGTGGGAAATGCCTAAACCGCGTGTAGAGTCGTTTTGTTGGTCGCGTTGACAACTTTGCTTTGCTTCGCTCTGTTTGTTTTGCTCCTGTGGTATTTGTTTGGTTCCCTTGCTCTGTTTGTGTTTGGTCTCAAACAACTTGAAATTTGTTTTTGGCCCAATTGGAAGTCAAACAAACATCACACGTCATTCACATAAAGTCAGAGCTAGTGTAAGTCATGCCTGTCTTTGGTTGACACGTGGATAGTAACTTTGCTAGCCTATGAATTTTTGGAACTTGTGTCTAATCTTCCCTTTTTATTTATTTATTTATTTTAAATACAATAAGTACACACGTTATTTTTTAAAAGATATATCGATCATATAAGATTTTCAAAAAGAGAAATTAGGTGGACTCATAAGTTAATTCTATTAAGTGTCGTAAATTCTCTTTCAGAGTGCACTTGAAATTTAGTCTTTTTGGATGGAAAAACTTTATTATTTATTTTTTGGTCCTACATTTTTTTTTGTTTTTCAAATTCATTTTAGTCATTTTTTTTTTCATGTTTATAAATTTCTTTTATTTTAGTCATTTTATCTTTTTGGTTATTATTTTTTACCTCTTTTCTCTTTTTTAGGTCCTTTGTTATTTTTTCTTTGGTATGTTTCTTTTACTTGTTGGTTTAATTTTTCTCTATTTGGATAAAATTTCTAAAAAAAATATCCTATATGTGCATAGTAGATGTTTTAGACTAGTTGTCTATAAAACCACGTCTCAAGTTTTTGAGTTTTTAGCGATAAGAGGATAACTTATCAGGGCTCTCTCTAACCTAGCACTAGAGATGGAATCTCATTATTCATTATGAGGTTAGAATTAAGATGATTTAATGGAATATTATCCTAACTATAATAAAGTTTTTTTGACCTCTAATTAGATAAATATAAAAGGGTCAAAATTTAAAAAATTCAAACATACACTAAGAAAAGAAAATGCATACATACATACATACATGCACATATTGATGTAAACTTGTATATTTTGAGGGATTGTTTTCACAAATTTCGATTGAATTTATGAATCTTTAATGGCCTATCAAGTTGGGCTGATCAGATGGTTTTGGACTATTTGAATGTTAGGCTAGAAAATATGTCCAAAATCATTCTTTCATTCTACATGCGATATCATTATATTCTTGTAATCCCACTAATATGTGAATACATTGCTTATCTTATTTTTTAATTCGAAAATGGATTTTTTTTTTCTTTTTCTCAAGAGTTATAAAATTTGTTTCAAGTAGGCAATTAAGCACCTAATACCATTATATTAATCTGTGTAGCTATGAGAAAGGCTTAGATTAGGCTTTGGTATGAAAAATTCGGTGTCATGTCATTAAGCCACTACGTAGAATCTTTGATCGGAAAGGAAATGCTAAAATATATGACTTGAACTAAATGGACCTCAAAATGAGAGGTTTAAGCTACTTCCAATTAGGCTAACAACAACTTAAGTGCAGTAGTCACTTGACTTTAATAAAGTTCATCCAATAGAGAGCTTACATAAGAAAAGTTTAGGGGAAGTACACTAAATTGTACATGTTGTAGAATTATGCCATTTCAAAGTAATTAGATTTTAATTTTGTGATTTGACTTTTCACCTTCCTTTGAACACCCAAGTAAAATGACCAAATTTTAGTCATTTACATTATCTCTCTCTCTCTCTCTCTCTCTCTCTCTTTTTTTTTTTTTGCCAACCTTAACTCAAACCCTAGCTTCCTTTTTTAACTCTCTCTATACCCCGCCATCGTGCTCCACTCACGGCAAATATCACGGCTTGCGGGGTACCACACTTGTGGCATCTTCACACCGTTCCCAAAAAAAGATGTGGGACTTTTTTTTTCCTTATGTAACTTTTGGATCTTAAAAATGATAATCTTATTATTTTCATATTTTGTAATTTGATGATTTAATTTGATTGCCATTTTGGTGATTTCTTTTTTGTGTGTTATTTGCGTTGATTCTGCAATTTAATATGGTGAATTACTGATATAAATCTCGGGTTACTTCGATGATTGACGTAACAAAAAAAAAAAAAATATATATATATATATATATATATATTGATGATCTACGTTGACAACGCAACATAATTTGGTGTATATTATTGGGAGTAAGCTAATAGATTACTCCAGTGATCATAGTTGAAGATCAAGTGGTCGCTATTTATTTTGGTGATTATCGATGATAATCGAGAAGATTACTAAGGCATCCAACGTCGATGATCAACAGAGGTAATTTCAACATGTTTTCTTTCAGTCAGACAGTAGAATATCATAATTCTAATCCCTCTTATTGGACGGGTAAAATTATTACAATGGCTCATAAAGGAGCATTTTTGAAGTTTGCCTTTGTATAATTACTTGTTGGCAAATATCCAATTTACAAAAGTTAAATAAATGAACAATATTATTACGAAACTGTCGAAATAAATAGTTAATTTTTAATTTTTTTACCAGGTAAATAGTTTATATACTCCTAATAAAAAGTAATTTGTTTGCTTCAACAAGTTTGTAAACATGCTATTTATTTTTTTAACGTCTGCGAATATGTTATGTATCTCTTTCTTTCTTACTTCTTTATTACTTTAGTGAGCCCACGTATTTATTAGCCTTCGTTTGGTAGAATGAAAAAATGAGAAGGAGATTGGGGACTTTAGAGAAATGCCACAACTACATACCTAGGATTGATTTTGGCCACAAAAGAGAAACTCTTGCGGAAAATGTTTTAGCATGATATCTTGTAATATTTAATAAATTAACTAGTGAAATATGTTATAGTATGACATCATGTAATGTTTATTTAATTAATTATTTATTTAAGAATACCAATTACACCTTTAAGTTACTAAGTAACACTAATTAGTATGAATGGTGACAGCAATTGTTTACCGACCAGTAATATTTGCCGCCAGTTGGTTACCAATTAATAATCACTTAGTCACTGACTAGTAACCAGCTCGAGATTGGTTACCAATCGGTAATCATCAAGTTACCAACCAGCGGCTGGTTACCAGAAGATAACTGCTTAGTTACTCACTGATGATCACCTAGTTACCGATCGGAAAGTACTAACTCTGCTTGATTTTCCAGATTTTATCACTAGAATATTGAGGAGACATCAAATTTCACCATTATAACTATAAATTTTAACAAAAAATCTCCCAAAATTTCACACAAAACATAAAAAGCTCAAAATTTACAAACCACACGAATTTTTCCACCAAATAAGTCACAATTCTACAGCAAAGAAAAACTGATCCATGGAGAGACCAAGATTGGCATTGGGAAGCTCAGACAAAGTGCTAGACCTTTGGGGCACAACAAGATTGATCATGTGCCGACATGGTCATGGCTCTAACATGAGGGAGACAAGGGGTCATGACGGGCAGAGATCATGGAGATGGATGAGATAACGGGACTGTAGGTGAAGAGAGATAAGCATTGGAGGGGCACGAGGGTAGTGGTGAAGTGGAGAACACGACATCCAGGTGGAGATCGTGATGCTAGGTTGAGATCGTGATGTTGAGGAGGAGAATCGATGCAGCAATCGCAACAGCGATCACAACATTGAGATAACCGGCGATGCGATGGCTTTCAATTTGGTAGGGGAGGGAGAGAGAGAGAGAGAGAGAGAGGGAGGGAGGGAGGGAGAGAGAGGGAGAGAGAGAGAGAGAGAGAGAGAGAGAGAGAGAGAGAGAGTGATAATGATTTTCGATTTGGTTTTCAAATAAAGTGCTGCACCTTTGGGGAACAACGAGACTGATCATGTGCTGATGTGGTCATGGCTCTAACATGAGGGCGACAAGGGGTCATGATGGGTAGAAAAAATGGCGATGGATGAGAAAGCGGCGATCAATGAAGATATGTGACATTAGGGCTGTTGGCGAAGAAAGATAAGCATCGGAGGGGCGTAAGGGTAGTGGTGAGATGGAGAACATGACGTCCAGGTGGAGATCGTGACGCTGGGTTGAGATCACGATGTTGAGGAGGAGAACCGATGCAACAATTGCAATGGCGATCACGACATTGAGATATCCAACGATGCGATGGTTTTCACGAGAGAGAGATCACAACGTTGAGATAATCGGAGAGAGAGGGAGAGAGAGAGAGATGTGTGATAAGCGAAGATATGTTACGTTGGGGCTGTAGGTGAAGAGAGATAAGCATCGGAAGGGCGCGAGGGCAGTGGTGAGGTGGAAAACATGACGTCTAGGTAGAGATCGTGACATTGGGTTGAGATCACGATGCTGAGTAGGAGAATCAATGCAACAATTATAATGGCGATCACGATGTTGAGATAACCAACAATGCGATGGTTTTTAATTTGGTAGGGGGGATAAAGAGAGAGAGAGAGAGAGAGAGAGAGAGTGTGTATGAGAGATAGAGTGTGTGTGTGTGTATGTGTGTGTGTGTGTGTTTATGTGTGTAAAGACCCATACCTCCCTTTGGCATGATATTGTCTTTGGGCCTAGTGCTCACACGATTTTGCTATTGGGCTTCACCTCCAAAGACCTCAAACTATTAGAAGGCGATCTCTTTACTTATGAACTATCACATATATATATTCCCAAACGATATGGGACTACACAACTTACCCTTTTCCTTATAGGTATTGATAACTGTCATAATTACCCCTCTTGTTTAAACCTAACATCCTCGCTGGTCACACTTTCGAGTGGGTAACCAGACTTTGATATCATTTGTAATGACGGATGCCTCCCCTTGGTATGATATGGTTCGTTTTGGGCTTTGAACTTGCATGGTTTTGTTTTTGGACTTCACCCCAAAAGGCCTTAAACCATTAGGAGGTGGTCTCTTTACCTATGAACTAACGCTTATATCCATTCCCAAACGATGTGGAACTGCATAGCTTACCATTTTTCTTGTAAAGACTGATGTAAGACTCATGCCTCCTTTTGGTATGATATTGTCTACTTTGGGTCTCGTGCCCTCACGGTTTTGCTATTGAGCTCACCCCAAAAGGCCTTATATCATTAGGAAGCGGTCTCTTTATTTATGAATCATTACATATATCCATCCTCAAGTGATGTGAGACTGAACAACTTATCATTTTCTTGTAGGGATTGATGACTGTCACAATTACCGCTCTTTTGGGGATCAACATCCTCATTGACCACACTTCTGGTTAGGTATAGGCTCTGATACTATTTGTAATGACACATGCCTACCTTTGGTATGATATTGTCTTCTTTGGTATCATACCAAAGGGAAGCACGGATCGTTACAACTGATGACTGTCATAGAGAGAGAGAGAGAAAGAGAGAGAGAAAGAGAAAGAGAGAGAAGAATAGTGTATTGTCTGGGAAAGAAGGAAAAAGAGAGAAAGGGAAGGAAGAGAGAGAATAAGAGTGTTTTGTTTGGGAAAGAAGGAAAAGGAGAGATAGGGGTAAGATCCACGAGAATATGAGAATCGGGGAAGAAGAGAGAGAGCGAGGAGGAAAGAGATATTGATAGAATGTGTGAGTAAGTGAGGGTAAAATAGTCTAAATAAACATTTTGCATTTATAAATTTGGTTTGACTTGATTTGCCTATGGCACTCAACCAAATAGTTTTTTAGGCGTGGCAAATATCGATCCAATGTCACTTTCAATGGCACTAAGCTTCATTTTTCTCAAGAAATTAGAGAAGGGATTTTAAAGAGGAAAAATGGAAGTTTATTGTTTGGTAAAGTAAAAGTAGGAAAGAATGAAAAATTCAAAAATAGGCTGGCCCCTTCACTTTTTAATCTTTCTAACTTTGAAAATAAAAATGGAAGAAAATTTTTTGACAAAATAAATGTGGGTAAAATACATATTTTGACCTTAATATACCTTCATTCTAATTTGTATGAAGTTATAATTATGCAATGTATTTGATTAGACATATTTTTCTTATTTTCTTTTTCCTCTACCAAACAACATGATGGAAAACCTTCATCATTTCTATCACCTAGAAATTTTACTCTTTTGTCTTTTTATTTTCCATCCATATTACCAAACATAGAATTAAGCTAACCCAAAGTGTCATGATTGATCATGTCAACAATTAAATGGATTTAGATTAATGTTCCATTTTAGGCTATGTAAGGATGGAGAGGAGGAAGTCTGGAGAGGGTTGAAAGGACGGGAAATATGAAATTGAAGGATTGAGAGGATTATAAGAGTCTTTTATGTTGTTTGATATGAGAGATGGAGATTTAAAAACATGGACGATCTCCCTCCAACTCTCTCCCTATCTTCATATCTCCCTTTAACCAAACATACCCTTGATGCATTTGGAAAATTCGAATACTGCAATGTGTGTTTGGGTACCTTATGTATTCCATTCCAATGCAAATGTTTTTGAATAGTACACTAAATTATTTTACTATTTATCTTTTCATTTTTTCTATATACTTTTACTAATCACATTACATACTCTCTTTCTCTCTCTCATACCAATAAACAATCAAAGGACTAATCAAATGTAAATAATCCAAACACACATTATATTTAAATATACTGGATAAGTTGAAGGAAAAATTGAGAAAATAACTTAGCAGTGGACAACCTTGCACGGTGGATTTTAAAAAATTTTACTATACGAATATGATCGAATAAAACCCATATTATTATATACAATAATAAATACTGGTTGACGATCAATTACAGATGATCAAGTTGGCTTTCAGACAATGAGTACCAACCATCTAATCTTTCATGCTATGACTCTTCCACGTATGAATGTGTGTGAGAAGCAATACTCCTTTTAATCTATCGTCTCACTATTCTCAATCCTAAGAACCCTTATTTTTGTAATTAATTCCCGAGCTAGAAAAAAACTAAAAATTTTCTCTCTCCTTTCCGCTCGAAAAACACAGATTATAGTTAAGATTAGTAAAAAATTGTTCCCTAAGTTAAATATTTATCACATCCAATAAATATTTAATTAATTAATTTTTGATAATCATTATCTTTTGAATTTGAGCTTTGAATTTAAATAAAAGATTATCCATATCCATTAATTATTTTTTATTTGAATCCACATAAATTTCAAGTAATATTTAAACCGATATATTATCTTCTATATGTTTAAAATTCAAATTAAATTGTGAACTTTATCCAAAGATATCAGGCTTTAATTTTAATACTAATTATCATTAATCATTGTCTTATCTTATATAATGATTATTCACATTTCAAATAATTTCTAGAACTAAAAATACCATAGCGGTAGAAATATTTTTTCTGCAGTTATCTGTAGATCCTGATACTGCATCATTGTGATAGTAGTCCTTGCCTGGGATTGCTAGTAGCCTGCGCCCACCTGCTTCCAACTTGTCTCATCTGGGATAGTTCTAGCATACTCCCGAAGTACCAAATATTATTCCAAATTAATATATCTCTATTATTAAACTTCATGATTATTCCACTAAAATTATGAAGTTGAATTATTGTATTTTGTCAATGACAGATATTATAATGTGAAATCCCCATAAGATATTCATGATTAAGATTAAGGTTTAAATTCTGGTTGATCTTCTCAATTATTTTATCATTAAAGTTTCTATCATTTCATCTTGGTTAAACTCTATTTATGAAATCTGTTATAGAAAGAAAATCATTCAGTAAACATTACAGAATAACTATGTTCTCTTATTGTTTATTCTAGTTTTGAATGATACTTTAAGAGTGGTTGTAGGCATAGTCTAGCGGTAATATCACACCAGACTCTTCCTAAAGATGTAGGGTTCGAATTTCCCACCCGAAGCTGGAAAAAAAAAAAAAAAGATACTTCAAGAGAATATTTTATCTTAAACGGAATTAGTATATAAATCATTATCATTTTAGGTCTGGTCTTATATATGTTTATATATATAACAAGCCCACCGTATGTATCAATGTTTCTATTTGGAAAATCTCATTTCAATAATCAAGATAAACCATCTCACAAGAGTAGAAGTAGCCGAATATTACAGTCTTACTGAAGTTAAAGTGCCAATCTTTACTTCACCTATGTGGATTCTGATTAAGATTGTCACTTACATATTATATATTTTCACATATCCCCTCATGAAATCAAAGTTACTATACCAATAATCTTGATGTCATTTTCTTGTTAAAAATCCATAATAATAAAAAGTATACAGGACAAATGATATATGAATAAAATAAATATTTATTGATAGATAATTTTCTAAAAATCATTGAACAAATTTTCACTTTTGAGAACTAATCCTAACATAAATGAGACATCCAAATACATATTTTATTTCATTTATTACATTTGAATATAATAAAAATAAATGTATCTCCCAAATGGACTACAAATTATATCTCACCATTTAGAAAATTTAAAATGTTTTTAAGTGACTGCTTCATGTTTTAACATCTGAATTCTTTAAAAAAAATGATACGACATATCATTGTTGGTTCATTAAATTGAAGGACTATTCCTCAAGCAAAAAAAGGGGGTTGGGGTGGGGGTGCTTGGGATTCCCAAAATATAGAGAAAATTCTCTAAATAGTAACTTTTTTCATCCATTGACCAATATAATATAAATTTTCCTTTCTTAATTAACATGATACAAATTTAAGTATTAATTTGTCTCACTTTGGTCTAGCATTATTTTTTTATGTTATATTGATGTAATGATCTTTAAGGTGTGTGTGTTTTTTTTTAATCACTTCGAAAACTAAAAGGTCATATTTAACATCGTCATATCAATCTTAGATCATTAAATTGGTTATGTGCTCAATTAGTTGCAGCATCATCTTCAACAATTATTTTTTGTATTTTTTACAAGACATATGTGTTATACTCTAGTGTTAGTAACAATGCACAACTTTATATATTTTTCTCAATAGAAATAGTATACTCTTTCAATTACTACTCTTCTTTAGTAACATATAGGATAAGATATTACTCATTGAAAAAAACCTAAAAAAGATATTTGTAGTATTGTTTATATTTGAAGAGTCCGAAGTGTTAAAGATCGATGTTAACATGTCTTCCCAAAAAAACAAAAAAAAAAAAAAAAAAAAAAAGACAAAAATCGAAGAAAGAAAGAAAGATGATCGCGAAAAGCACTTTTGCGTTGCAGGTCATTTAGAAGAAAATTTCAGTATATATCGAGCTAATATGGATGGACCTGCCAACCCAGTGCTGCCACAGATTGTACGATTATTATTTTTTTTAACTTAAAGCGAAGGATTTAAATTTTACGTTTACATACAAAAGAATATAATATATATGTTTTCTATGGAGTTAGGTCAAGTGATTTTCTTTTCTTAAAATTTTCTTTGCATAAAGAATAATTTAATTATAAACCAAGAATTCCTTCACTTGTCTAATTGTTACATAGATGTAGGTCTACAAGAGGAAATATTAATACACCACACCACTTGAGATTTAAAGGTTGTAAAATATTAATGCTAATTAATAATAATAAGTAAGCCCAAATACTCCACAAAAAGAGAAAGAACAAAAAAAAAAAAAAAAAAAACACTGGATTGGTTATTAAGGGCTATTAAGCAAAGTATCCTAAGATATTTTGACTTTCTATATTCAAAAACAACTTTTAAAAGTGTTTTAATAGTCTGTCAGAAGAGTTTCATGTAGGGGTGGCAATTCGTGTCACGTGTCGGATTCGTGTCGTGTTTGAGCCGTGTCGAATTTTTTTTTCTCCAACCCGAACACGACCCGTGACACGAAAACGACACGAAACCGCGACACGAACACGACACGAACCCGTAACGGGTTGACACGACACGAACCGAACTTGACCCGCGACATGAAATTGACCCGCAACACGAAATTGACCCGCGACACGAATTTGACACGAAATTGACACGAATTGACACGAATTTTAGGTTGGACCCAAAATTGACACGAAATTGACACGAAATTGACACGACATTTGACACGAAATTGACACGGAAAAATTCGTGTCAACCCGAATACGACACGAATTTTTCCGTGTCAATTTTGGGTGACCGGAACACGACACGACCACTATTTTTCCCAACCCAAACCCGTAAAATTCGTGTCGTTTTCGATTCGTATCGTCGTGTCGCGACCCATATTGCCACCCCTAGTTTCATGTCAATGTCAAAAGAATATGACTTCTGATAAATGCACTTTTGAATAGAATTTAAAACTTATTTTTTAATATTTTTGTTGTTTATTAGAATATTTTAAAAATCATTTTGACTTCATAAGCTTATTGATTGCAAACATTTATTAAGAAGCCCCGGCTCTTATTTTTCCTTTTCTACTGGTTAAAAACATGCCGAACATATCTATGTTCGGCCAAAAGTTCTCTTTTACTACAATGCAGCCATAATTTAATGTTCTACATTTCTATCCCTATTGACCTATTAGCACAGCTTGTTAGCAAAATTGTAAAGCATTACTGCTAATCAATAGGCAAAAGGTAGAATAATTATGAAGCTAATTGTGAGGAGTGTTGTAGAAGCGTGAATTAACAAGCAGAAAAGAATAGAGTTAATAATCGGAAAATAAAATAGAATCTTAAATTTGGGGACATTGATCATTATTAATAGAGATCTAATGCTAAGTATTAATTATTGTAAATAAAAATTAAAAACTAATGCATAAAAGTAGATAAGATAAACAAAATTTACTGACGTTCACTGTAAAATGAATTAGTTCTCTGGGTCTAAAGTTTTTTACAATATAAAATGAGTACAATGATAAGTATAAGAGAATGTATGGAAATATCTGTATGAGTAACAATTCGCTCACCTGATCTCTACTTTCGATAATACACTTGATCTCTCATTTATAAAGCTAAGCCCCTTACAGGAGTTAGCACCGTACAATACACTAGTTGAGTTAGCGAGTTGAGCCCACTTTTCAAAAAGGAAAAGTACTGGAAAGACATAAGTTTAAAGATTGTTACATTATTAAAATATAAAAATTTGATACTAAATTAATATTATATAAAATAAAACTAAAGGTTGTGTCATTTTAGTTAATAATGAGGAATTTATATCTTGTTTGTCAATTGATGAAAGGATGATGACTATTTGAGTAATTTTTCTCTTTTCTCAAAATGTATGGGAGTTGATCTTCCACTCTTAGGGCATGTTTACTTTGCATCAAAGGAAAAGATAAAGTGAGTAATCATTTTCTTTCTCACTTTATCATGTGTTTACTTACAAAATGAGAGATGAGATTTTAGTGGTCCCCACACAATATAGGGAATGAAGAAGAGAATATTATTTAGTTTAACTAAAGTGGAATAGTATGAATGGCTTTCCGGGAAAATGAAACGGCTTTATCGATATGATTTAACTAAGAAATCGTAATTCTTATTAATAAAGTTTTATACATTCTTGTTTGTCTCAAAAGCCTGCGGCGCATTCATGAAAAACAAAAAAACAAAAAAAACAAAAAAAATACTGTCTTTGGACTTGCTCTCCAAAAACCTACACTGTATTTGTTCCTCTCTCTAATACACAAGAATTACCAAAAGAATTGCGTTTTGAAGCTAAGAAGCCCAAAGTTGTTTCAATCTCTATTAGGAACTCTAGAGAATTACCACTAAATCATGCTTTGGATTCATTTTTGCTACACACCAAAAACTCTTTGCAAAAAATACCAGAACATGACAACACAAATATTTAGTTATTATACAAATTTTTTTTATTTGTTTTAAAATACGAATTATAATTACTGATTTATATCAATGACTCCGTCAACGGGTTAACAGTTGGTTACTTTCGCTAGTAGATTATTGACTGGATTATTTTTGTCAGTGGGTTATCAATTGATTATCAACTCGTTATCAATTGGTTATTTTTCTCAGCAGGTTATCGATTAGTAACTACCGATAACCAGGATTTTCATAATTTCATCACCTGAGTGTAACAGAAAACCAAAGAAACTAATATATGTCGGAGATCCATGGTTGTATGAAAAAAAACACAAAAAAATCATCAAAATTTCAGAATGTATAAACTCTCTCCCCACCGGATAGGAACCAACAACAGTGGGGTTCTGAAGCTAAAGAGCTTCAAATGTAACAATCTTTGTTGAGAAAGATTGTGGGTGCATTGGGGACGTGAGAAGAGAAAATTGTCTGTCACTAGAACAATTTTGCTCGCAATGATTTTTCTTTTTTCATAATGGCCATGTGACTGTTCTTGTTATTTTTAACAATTAAACCTCTTTTAGGTGTCGATATTTGTCATTTGCCAATGTCGTTTTGAAGGATCAAATTTCCTAACATTCATTTTATTCTTCCATTGTCTACAATTTTTATTATTTATTATTTATTATTATTATTATTATTTTTTCACATTCTTGACAAGCTATAGTACTTCCATCGTCGATTGCACAATTTGCTTGTCCGAATTCGATCCAGATGATCGGTTCTGCTTCCTCCCAATCTACGGACACGTTTTTAGACTCTACACCGACTCCCGGCCTTCAGTCCAACCAGACGTGTCCACTTTACCAATCACAGATCTTCGTCCCAAAGATGCCACAACAGTACCAGTAACAGTACCTTTGGACTCGAGATCGGAGATGTCAGCCACCGACAAACAACATTGTCCAACAACAACTTCACTTGTGATTTGTCACCTTATTCCATTGGATACCTTCTGGAGAAAAATTCCGAGATGAGGCTCAGCAACGCGCATTGGCGAAGCCCTTCTGCCTTCGTGGAACTTCCTCCAGCAAACATTCCTAAGTAATATTATTAAGCTATTTAAAATTTTATTAACAAATTATATTTATAAAAAAAAAAGACGACTATTGAAACAAGATTTGTAGATGACCACAAAGATATTACAAAGGAAAGCAGAAGATAAACACAATATTAGGTACATGAAGCAGTAATAGTTCCCCTTCTCTTATTAATAACCTTGACACACACACACACACACACATATATCTCACCCGATGGAAAAAATTAACAATGAAATAACTTCAACCAATAACTTGATTTTCATCAAAACCAGGCCAAGGACTTTAAACATGGAGGACACGGAAAGGTGGAGCCCTCGAGTTTTGGAGAGAGAAATCCGCCAGATTAAACCTTTAACCATTCCAAGCAAGGACAAAATCCCCAGCAAAACCTTGAGGGATAGTAGTCCTTTGAGTACACCTCTCTGTCATTTCCGATTATGTAGAAACTGAAGGATCGGCCACGGTGAGTCATGGTAACTCGTTTCACCGGCACAACGGAGATGGTATGCCTCTCGCATATGACTCTTGCAGTGGGAGGGACAGACGCTCTGTCTGCAATAACTTCGGAAGAAAATTTGTTGAGGAAGAAAGAGTCTGCAAAGAAGGCCGGAGTGCACTGGTGTGCCTGAGTGTTGCATAACTGGACGCCCTTGGCTCGATGGAAAACTTCGTCTGGTACTGATGCTGCTCCGCTAGTCCCACTGACCTTACGGGTTGACAGTGTCTTCCTGTGAGACCATGGATAATAACACTTCGTCACATTCCATGTTGGAAAACAGACACGTGATTAGGAACTTATTTATTGCACAAAAAGGTACACAAGTACGGGAATATTCTGAATGACGGGCAAGGAAAATAGGGGATAAAGAATCAACAAGTGAATTACAAGCTCCTCATTTTCAATTAAATTAAGAATCTATTCGGGAAAATAATACCAGAAAACAAATCCAGGTGATGGAGCAGACACATCGAAATGTATGGCTTCTGAAGGTTGTTTATTAACGAAAAAAAAAACACAAAAACAAAAACGGTGATTTGGGTACTTAAAACAGATTTGAGACGCGATTTCAACTAGAATAGTTCAGTATTCTATAACTACGACAGGTTGATAACCAGTAAATTTTTATTTTAGGTCCCTCATTTCCGGAAGACTAACAAGCAATCCTTGCTACCTCACCGTCTTTATTTTCCTTTTTCCGATTTCTTTTTTATCCTATCAGATGCCATGTAGTCCACAACCGTGCTTGAAAACACCGGGTAACATGCATGTGTATTTGTTATTTATTTTATAGGACCCAAAGTAGATTGTTCATGAGATGGTAGGAGACAAAGAAATAATTTAGTAACTGCCTATTAACAATGGACAACTACTTATTTTAGCTCGTCCCCCAAAGACTACTCGAAACTGTCACAAATATATCATTATGTTTCAAGTGCTAGTCAGCTAAAAAGAAAGACAGCAACAGCACAGTGGCCACAACATAAGGTCATAAATACATACCATTTAACAATGCCAATACGGCGAGTCAGAAGAGACCCGCTGCCACGGCACGTCTCACATTTAATAAGACCGCGAGAGCCACAAGTTCCACACGGAATCTTCCCCTTACCATCACATTTCACACATCTGCAAGAACAAAAAATTCACTCTTTCAATTTCAAGGGAAAAAAAAAAAAGGGCCAATGATTTCCAAAGTACCCACAGGTATCTACTAAATTAGAGCGACAGCTACCCTGTTCTAACATCAATTGTGGGTCTGTTACAACTGTCCGACTACATATTGCATTTAGAAGTTAAGATCACTTTTGGGTTTAAAATCATCTGGAGTTTGGTGAGATAAAGTCCTAAATATTAAAAGGTGGTCTGGAAAATCGTTATGCTGGAAAAGCAAGGGTAGAAACTTATAAACTGAATTAACAGCATACATTGTATCTGATCCATCTCTGTGAGCAATTAAGCCCCTTCCAAAACAAGCAGGGCACTGCATCGTCTGGTTTTCCTTATAGAATCCAGGTTCTTGATTCACATTGCATGTACTGCATGTGATTTGTCCCCGTCCAGCGCAACCTACAGTTTTTTCCATGGTTATTTCAGAACGCAACACAAACAGTGCATTTGTGTAAATGACCAGAACTCTACTGCCTTGGAAGTACTAACAGAAGGAAGTACCATGCTTAAACACGTTACTTAAAGTAACCTGGACAATAGAAATAATACCAATTCATAGAACCAATAGTTCTAAAATCTACCCCATTTGGTACAAATTTATGAAAAGAAAAAGCAATCCCCTGATTCACTGTTACCCATCCGTAAATACTGATTTCCAGAGTCTCACCTGAACATTTCTCAATGATTTCAGAATGAGGAATTTTAGCTTTTGATTCCTGATGAGGTATAAATAAAACAGGGAACTGAGATCTTAGATCCAGCTCCCAGATTCCAAGTTCAAGTCCTTTGTCTTTTCCGTCAATATCGCCACCAAGGTAAGGTTCTGTTTCTTTTATACTGTCCCTTTCTTCTATGAAAGTTTCTAAAGTTCCGACATAAACATCGCAATCTTCAACTGCATGAATCCTCCAGGTCCGAGCTGGACGACTTCCCCAACAGCAACGATGCCCTACATGATCAATGAGCAACTCCCGTATCTCCACCTCATCCAACATTTGCCTACACATGATCTTTCAGTTAGACAAAGAAGAATCCAATTCTTGTATTATTGAAATAAAAAATGGAAAATGGACTCCAGAGTCGAACAAAAACAGAAACTTTATATGTGAACACATAGCCTAGAGAGACCCAAAATCATAATCACATGAAGATTCCTGAGGCACATGTTGATTAGAGTTAAATGATCCACAAAACAAAAAGCTTTTCTAATTTCTTCCGAAACTTCTTTATGCTCCTTTATGTTGTTAGAAACAAATAGTCCTGGCCATCTTATTTTGTAGAATAACTAATGTGTACCTACGCCACGATAAATCTCACTGGTTTGAAACCATGTACCAGCATGCTTTTTATAGTAAAGATCGACTTCCTTCCTCCTGCCTCATCTATTACAATGGCCTTTTTTTTTTCCAAAAAAAAAAAAACAAAAAACAAAAAACGAAAACTCAAATAAAGTTTTACTTAACAGGTTCTGGATTATAAAACAGGATCAGAAATAAAATCTGCATTTTCATGTGATAAATGTTTGTTAATAAAAAAGTTTATGTAAAATGAATGTAGACTGCCCCTGTTCCGTGGCGGTTGAATAAGTTTGCCATATTGAAAACAATATAGTATCCTCATAATAAAAGAAAGAAAGCCTTTCCAACCAAATTAAGCAAGAGCTGTGCTTGTCACTCCAAAATTTTACATGGCTAAATAAAAGGCTATTTACATTTAATTTAAATATACTTTCACTAAATCCAAATTTCTTTCTACATCTTGACAAAAGGAACCAAAGAGAATGATCAATTCCATATAAAATATATTTCTTCATAAATTATGTGTATAGTATACTAGACTACCTGTGTAATTCACTTGTACCACCGTAATCTCCTCCATATGCACCTTGATAGACAATAGCTTGCTCTGCAACAAGGCACTCATAAATCACTATCCATGTTATTATATATAAATTATATTAACATATATCCATATATAAAACAGGAGTGCCTAATGACAGAAAACAAAGAGTCGACGGTTTTAAAGTAGAAAAATCTTTCTAAATCCTATTTGCTTGATTGGTTAGCAAAATTTTCTTAATTGAGCGAAATTATTTTTACAAGGATCAATTAAATCTCAGTCTTAGAACAACAAAAACTGTAAAATTTATAAAAGGATCAGTTTCTACTCTCCAACACTATTTTAGCAACCAAACAAAGATGTATACATTGGAATTATGAGATCCAAATAAGCAAATACCCTAATAGCTTTCGTAAACTTCGCACTAAAGAAAGTTCCTGAACAACCAAGAAAAAATAGCTCAAAGTTTAACTGTTTAAAAAAATGAAAAAAAAAAAAAAAAGGTTCTCTCAGATTCTGTTTGCTTGGTTTGTAAGCAAAATTTTTTCCATTCAAT
Source organism: Ficus hirta (assembly GCA_038430175.1). Lineage (NCBI taxonomy): Eukaryota > Viridiplantae > Streptophyta > Magnoliopsida > Rosales > Moraceae > Ficus > Ficus hirta. The sequence goes on from CM076586.1 coordinate 5,577,822, forward strand.
TGAACAAAACATTTTCTACTAGGATAGGTTAAACAAAACATGTTGTTGGTCAAAGAAACAACAATAACTAATACAACTCAATGCATCAAGTTCTACTCTTTACCAACATTGTCTTCGCAACTATACCAATACATAGAGGAATTCATAAAAGCAAATAATCAAATAGCTAAATAAGCTATCAATGAACAAGACTAGGGGTGTTAGATGAAACCGTGAAAGCAATCAGCCCGTCTAACTCAAACCAATCCACCAGGCTTGGGTTGGGTTGGCTGCACTTTTGGTTTAACATCGGTTAAATAAACTTCAAAACCAGTACTACTGGGTTGAATTGCACTGCTAAAGCTTTAGTAGATGTTTATGTAAAATTCATATTATATACATAAAAATTGGAAGGTTTTGAAAAAAATCTATTTTGTAAGATGACTTTTTTTTTTTTTTTTTTAAAAAATTTTACTTAGCAATAACTTCGACACGACATAATTTTACATTATGCGACTTGTCCAGAAGCGCTGTGTAAAACTTAAAAAAGGTCATTCTACAAATTTCACTTTTTAAAGTTGTCATTCTAACAAATTCTTCCTCCACTATTTGGGATATTGGTTTTTCCAGTACAATTTAAATCAGATGGCGGAGTCAATTAATTAATATATGGACAATACGCACCTTCTAATTTAAATTCTACGATGACAAGACCATAAACAAGTTGCTACCACAATTACTTTTACACTTTTATTCAAACTTCAATTTCGTTTTATACTCAGAATTCAATCGGGTATGGAAAATGAAAAGAAAAAGAAAAAAAAAAAAAAAGAAATAATTCAATTGAGAGTAACGAAACGTAACGTAACGTACCGTCACGGTAGGAGTCAGGGGAAGCGACAAGAGCGGCGTGAAGGGAAGGAGGGTAGGAGTCGGAAAAAGCGGCGGCGGAGCGAATCTCGTCGAGGCTGAGCTGAGTGCCTGGAGAAGAAGCGGTGGGGATGACAGAGCCAGGTCTTGCTCCGACGAACTGGTAGGAGCTCCATTTACCATCTCCAGATTCACTCCTTCGATCTTTCAATCAGGTGATCACAAGTTCAGGAGGAGAAATGGAGGCGTGGATTTAATTGGAAATGAGGATCAGTTGCTGCTTACCTGAGAGCAGAGGCTCCTCCATTTGTGATGCTGTGTCTTCTTTCTTTCTCCGTACGTGGATGTAAATTGTCAGTGAAGATGAGAGAGAGAGATAGAGAGAGAGAGAGGTCAACTCAACAAATAATGGGGAAATTTTTTTGGGTTTGCTTAGGGAGTAAGGAAATTTGGGGGGTCATCAAAATTAGCCTCGTTGTTGACGAATTGGTTCCCACACGATCACCAGAAGACTTTACTTGCTTAAGACACCTCTGTGGGGATGTCGATGAAATGATCATTTAATTTAATAAGCTAAATCCCAAAAAAAAAAAAAAAAAAAAAGGACAAACATGTGACCCTGCCACAACTTCTTTTTGTTTTGGGGAAAAAGGTAAATTATTATGGGTCCGTTTGGTTGGTAAGTTTGGTTTAAATTAAACTGTACTTTTTTTATCATATTTTTTGTCTTTTTCCCTAAAAGTTTTTTGTCTTCTCTGAAAAAGTCAACAAAAATGACTATTCAAACTTAAAAGTCTCAACTCAACTCAAACTCAACTTATACACCAAACATCCATTCAAACTCTTAATTGGGTGTGTGTTTGGTTTATGAACATTTTAAAAAAAAAAAATAATCCTTGAACCCTTAAAAAATTTAAGTTTTGATCTTTGAGTAATGGAAGGATCAAAACACACTTTTTTTAAGGGATGTAGAGTGTTTTAGTAAATATTAAAGATTTCAAGACTAAACTCTCACTTACTTAAGAATTCATGTGTATTTTTATTAAAAAAAAAAAAATAAAGGTTTACACACCCCTTAACCAAAACTAATAATATCAATACCCTTGATATTTCATAAAACTGTATACACATCCTCTATCAATTAAAGAAATGTTAAAGCGAGTGTTGGTGCACAATTTCGAATTTTAAATTTATATTTAAGTTTTTATTATTTTCAAAAAAATCAAAAAAATTATAATTAATTTTTCAAAAATCAATCAATTCTAATATAAAAATATCATTCATAACTAGTGCACCAGACGCACTGTAAGTTTGACAATTAAATATTAAAAAGAAAAAACCAAAGACGCCCCTCCTTATACCGTATCCGATTTATAGAAGTGAAATTCACATTTTAAGCATTATTTAGAACAAAAAAAGATTGATAATTCACTTGGTTTCACCTTAAGGTATAGAATTTGAATTCTCCCCGTCCTAAATTAAAAAAAAAAAGTGTTTGACTGATTTCTACACATGTATTCTTTGAAATTTTGAAACCTTTCGTGTTTTTTAAATTTTATTAAATCTTTTCATTTTCATTTGTTTTCTTTTTTCTGTTAAGTTTCCATTGAATCTCTCAAATTTGAAAATAAAATCTTTCAATTTATAAGCAAAATGTTTATTATTACTATTATTATTATTATTATTATTATTATTGCAAAATCATTAAAATATCATAAAAATCAAACACACTCAAGTTTTCCCTTGTAAATTATTATTTGAATTAATTACTCGGTTGGTTGCTAAACTATTATATTTGTGACATTCTTTCTTTTAAGAATTCACAGTCATTTCAGGTACAATTTAATCACATTCTAACTAAAGAATCTTTACTTAGAAAAAAGAAGTTAATTTTATAAACACCTTTTCAAACTATATACCTTTTATTTTATTTTTATTTTATTTTGCCTCCTGACTTTGCAAAACCTGTTCATGATATCCCTTGTTATGTACATAACAATTCAAAAATGCCACTTTTGCACTTTCATGACATTTTGTTAAAAGTTGATAAGAAGTATTTTAAAAGATAACCTTTAATTATTAGACAAATTATTAGTAGAAACAAATAAATATTAAGCAAGCTGAATACTATAAGTACATCAATTGGACCAAAAGCAAATCGATGAGGAAGGAGACAACGTGGTTATGATTTGGTGGAGTTTCACAGCAGACTTTATAATTCTAAACAAGTGTAACTGCAATTTATGGTTGAGTGAAATCTTTCCTTTTGAGTTGGTTTATTGAGCTCACATGATTTTTCCGTTAAGTTTTTTTTATCATGTTAAATTAAATAAATATCATCATTGTGTTCAAATTTTATTTCTTTAATTTTTTTTTTTTTTTTTTTTTGGCTTGCAATTACTATTTCGTGGCAACAGTCTTGTGATTTTGTAGTCATAGAGTCTCTCTATCTGTCCATTAAGTCCTTACAATTTTCGATTAAAGTTTGTTAGAAGTTTCCAATGTTGCAACTTCGACAACGCAATCACTAAAAGAATCGTGTTAAAACTGGCAACACATTAAAGATAGCTAGATCAGTGGACCAATTGAAGTTAACGCGTTTGGTTTTCGTTTCTTATATACATATGAAACATCTTCTGTCTGACAATAAAACATGAGCAATGGTTAGTAACATTTTATTTAATAATTTATAACTACTAGTAGTTGATTTATATTTAATTTTTTATTTCGAATCTTATTATATAAACTGTTTAAATTATTAGTTTAAAAGAAAAATATCATTGAAAAAATTAAAATAAAATTTACTGATTGTTCCAATAATATCAAAAAAAAAAAAAAAAAAAAAAATTTACAAATCTCGCTTATAAGAGTGCCGCACAAAGAGCTCCCGAAAATGTATAATATTATAAGAGAATGAATGCGGAAGAGCAAATACGTTAAAGTGTGAAAGGTGGGGTGGTTGGTTTGCTCAATGCCTTGGCCACAAAGAGGCTCAATTACTAGCCCCCAACCACCAAACTCCATTTTTGTCAAAAAAAAAAAAAATAAAAAGCAATATATTTATACATAGATATTTAATTAAAAAAAGGAAAAAAAAAAAAAAAAGAAAAAAACAACTCCATATCCAACGCAACGCGTAGTGAAACTTGTGGTGTGGCCAAATGTGAAACTAACTTCTCAAGTGGAGCACCGCCATTGGCTTTGCAATCATAAGCTCCACATTATCAAAAACCGGTTTTACACCTGTCTCAGCTCAGTTTCTCGCTGAATACGACGTCGTTTTAGACCAATAATTTTTAAGCCCGTTTTTACTGTAAAAAGAAGAAGTGGCAAATAATTCAGATACTACTTGCCCATGTTCTCAACGACTTCACAGGAGGACAGTTATGGCTTCGTACACATTGCAGTAAAGAAGAAAGCTTTTTTTTTGGTTGGTTTTCTGCAGAACCCAACAAGTAAGAAGCTAGAAGTTTGTGAAGCAATAAATTTCCACTTTTTTCACACTTTTTCTGTGTGTTGTGTCTTTCTGTCTTTGTTTTATGTTTCTGAGCTTGCTCTTCTTCTCAACATGGTCATTTTCTCCACCTTAATACCACATTGGACTTTCACATCTTTTGTTTTTGTTTTTGTTTTTGGAGAATTTGATTTATCTTAAATATTGAATCTATCTATCATCGTTTAAGTTTTAAATTCCCTCCTTTTCAGGAAATGGCATACAAGGCCATTTGGTTCACAGTTTTGTTGGTGTTCTTACTACACAATTTCGAAGGGACTTGTTCAGCTTCAGCCTACTTGATTGGCCTTGGAAGCTATGACATCACAGGCCCAGCTGCAGATGTTAATATGATGGGATACGCTAATGCTGAGCAGATTGCCTCCGGGATTCACTTCAGATTGCGTGCTCGTGCCTTTATCGTCGCCGAACCAAATGGAAACCGTGTTGTGTTTGTAAATCTTGATGCCTGCATGGCCTCCCAAATTGTCACAATCAAAGTCCTCGAGAGATTAAAAGCAAGGTACAAAAAACTTTGTGAGGTTTTTATACACATAAAAACTCTATTTGTTGAATCATTTCCCTCGTCCAAGATTTTTAAGGCCAAGTTGTATATTTGTTCTAGGTATGGAGAACTTTATACAGAGCAGAATGTTGCCATTAGTGGCATTCACACTCATGCTGGACCCGGAGGATATCTCCAATATGTTGTGTACATTGTAACATCTCTTGGATTTGTGCGCCAGTCGTTTGACGTTATCGTTGACGGCATTGAGAAAAGCATTGTACAAGCTCACGAGAATCTTCGACCAGGATCGATTTTTGTGAATACCGGTAAGTAGAAATGAATCTTAGTTCTTCGAAAGATCATCATATCCTCTTAATAATCTTTTCATGGCATTACCACAGGAGAGCTCTTAAATGCTGGTGTGAACCGTAGTCCTAGCGCTTATCTCAACAATCCTGCTTCCGAGCGGAGTAAATACAAGTATGATGTTGATAAGGAAATGACTCTCATTAAGTTTGTTGATAAGTATTGGGGTCCAACTGGTACCTTTAACTGGTTTGCAACTCATGGAACTTCTATGAGTCGCACAAACTCGCTAATAAGTGGTGACAACAAAGGAGCTGCAGCACGATTTATGGAGGATTGGTTCGAACGAAGCAGTTCTGGCAGGAGTTTGCATGTCAATGAGTCAGGAACCAGCAGAATTCCACGAAGGGTCTCGAGCTTAATTCTGAATTCCAATGAAAATAGTACGAACAAAAATCCGTTATCACCTAAACCGACCAATGCTAGGAGACATAGATGTTTCATACACATGTTTGCCTCAATACACAAATTTTGTCTTCCTTTTAACAATGATACATTCTTTTTTATACAGGAAATGAGATGATGAAACTTGCTGCGTCTTTTCAGTCTTCCCAAGGACAGCCTGCGACAGGGCTTTTGAGCTCAGCAAAAAGGGTCAGGAGTGCTTTAAGGAAACCTGACAGGCCTCAATTTGTATCAGCATTCTGTCAGTCGAACTGTGGTGATGTGAGCCCCAACGTTCTAGGTGCATTTTGCACCGATACTGGACTTCCGTGTGACTTTGATCACAGTACCTGCAACGGAAAAAATGAATTGTGCTACGGCCGAGGACCAGGGTACGATCTGTTCTCATTTCTAAAGAATTTTCTGAGTATGTAGGTTCAATATACAAAATATAAGTGACTTAAAACCGTATTTCATCTTTGTTTGGCAGTTATCCTGATGAGTTTGAGAGTACTCGTATAATTGGAGAGAGACAATTTCAAAAAGCAGTGGAGCTGTTTGACAAGGCAACTGAGAACCTGAAAGGGAAAATTAGATACCGTCAGGCTTATGTAGACTTCTCCAAGTTAAAGCTTTCAGTTCCTCAAGAGGATGGGCCTAATAAGGTGCTGCAAACATGCCCTGCCGCATTGGGGTTTGCATTCGCTGCAGGAACTACTGATGGGCCCGGAGCTTTCGATTTCAAGCAGGGAGATGTCCAGGTTTACAAAAAGTTTCTATGCATGTGTGCATCATCTTTATACAAATCTTATCTCATTTCTTCTTTGTATTTGTCGTTGGAGTTTCTTTAGGGGAATCCCTTTTGGCGATTAGTGAGGAATGTGCTGAAAACGCCAACTCAAGAGCAGATCAAATGTCAGCAACCAAAGCCTGTTCTCCTTGATACTGGGGAAATGAAGGAACCATATGACTGGGCTGTGAGTATATAACATTAATTTTTCACTTATAAACATTCATTGTGAAATTTTGTTCTGTTTTAACGGTTTTGAACGATCACTTGAACCACTGCAATTAGTTCTCAGCTCGAGTTTTTATCGAGTAACTGTCCATTTTCTTCAAACATGGGTTGATGATGGTAGTCAAATGCATGTAATGGACTCTTTGTGCAGCCCTCAATAGTTCCGGTTCAAATTCTGCAGATTGGGCAACTTGTCATTCTCAGTGTACCTGCGGGTATGAAGCAAAATTTATTACATATATTCTTCATAGAGGCAACTGGCTATGAATTGTAACTAAGCTGTAAATTAAGTAAAAATATACAACCTTATAGTAACATAATATGATAATGTCCTGTAAAATACTGATTTTTAGCTATTAAGTAACTGAGTTTGCTGAGAACATTTACGTCTTCTTAGCAAGAAATTACCTCAGAAACCTGCCTACTCTTCTTTGTTGGTGGCTTTCTAGTTTCTTTCACAGTGCTATGTCTGCTAATATCATTTCCTGTAGAGTTCACAACCATGGCCGGCAGGCGCCTCCGTGATGCTGTCAGAACCGTGCTCACAACCGGACGCAGTAGCGAATTTGACAGAAATGTACATATAGTCATTGCAGGGCTGACTAATACATATTCTCAGTACGTTACCACCTTTGAGGAGTACCGGGTTCAGCGATACGAGGTATGTCTAAACCGTAATTTTAAATTTTAAATCCTATACACCTGATGAAGCTATAAAAAAATTTAAGAATCTAAAGTAGATGAAGCTATAGAAAACCATAAGAATAGAAAGTTCTAAGCGCACGTTTACTAATTTGTAACGAATTATAATATAGAAGGTTTGACAAGGACGCAAGAGGAATTGGACAGAGAACCAAGCATTTGATTCAAGTGTATCTACTTACCTAGTAGAACTAGAATCGCGTTACTAAATTAACAAGTCCAAAACAAAAGTAGTTTGAATAATGACAAAAACTAGCTTATCGAAGGAAGTCCAAATAACAAATTCTTTTTTCAAAAATATATATATATATATATATATTTATGAAAAGTGTGTTCCACTTTCAGGGAGCGTCCACTCTTTATGGACCACACACACTTGAAGCTTACATTCAAGAGTTCAGGAAGCTAGCAACAACTCTAATCAGTGATCAAACCACGGAACCAGGGCCACAACCTCCAGACCTACTCGGAAAGCAAATCAGCCTGCTGACCCCAGTTGTGGTAGACACGACTCCTCCTGGTGTGAAATTTGGGGATGTCAAGGCCGATGTCCCTCGAAACTCAACCTTCAAGAGAGGCGACACGGTCTCAGTCACCTTCTGGTCTGCCTGCCCAAGAAACGACCTCATGACTGAAGGCACATTTGCATTGGTTGAGCTTCTGAAGGATCGCAAGACATGGATTCCAGCCTACGATGACGATGACTTCAGCCTCCGGTTTAAGTGGTCGAGGCCAGTACAACTTAGTCCTCAAAGCTATGCAACCATCGAGTGGAGGATCCCAGAATCTGCAGCACCCGGTGTGTACAGGATAAGCCATTTTGGCGCTTCGAAAGCACTTTTGGGATCAATTAGCCACTTCACCGGTTCTTCTAGTGCTTTTGTAGTGACATAAAGAGGCTAGAAAGCCTGTGTAAGTCCTTGTTCAAGTCATGAATTTTGTGTCCATCAACAAAGGAAGTTACATTGTACAATCGAAAGAGCGAAGAAGAGCTTATTAATAATTAAATAAGCTAGTTTGTCACGTATGTTTTGATTTCCATTTTAACAAAATAATTATCATGTGATTTTGCAATCTTTTTACTTTCTTGCTACTATTCTTTGTTCTAGCATGTTTAAGGTGTGGTATCAATTTTGGCGAGAAAAACACTCTGATTGGCCTAGGAGAAAACGAGTTTCCTAAGATGTTGCAAAGTTTGTTTATAGCACTATAGATAAGCATTTACATTTGATAGTAAGTTTATAAAGAACTAAAGAGCAGTCTGGCCGATTATTAAGTAAAACAAAAAACAAAAAAAACAAAAAAAAAATAGTGGGAGCTCAATTTTTCACCTCTATAATGTACTAGGCATCCATTAAAAAAAATATATCTTATTTTAGTCATTTTTTATCCGACTCAATCAAATACTAGTTTTTTGAAAATCTCATCTCATCAATTTTAGATTTGCCCCTTTTTTATTTGGCGCGCCTTTCTATTTGACTTTGAATTTGCCCCTTTCTATTTGGTTTTGGACTCTCTCACTCTCTCTCCATTTTATGTATTAAAATAAAAGATACTAAATTTTGGATAAATTATCTTAAGAATTTTTATTGTTTATAATTTTTTCTTATATATAAAAGTTGTATATATAAGATTTGGATTGGATGTTTTAAAGGTAAAAAGTGTATCGAATTCAATTTTTTTTAATCACATATTTAACTCCAATATAATATAATACTCATTTGATTCCACTAAATATAAATATACATATAGATTTTTTTGTAAACATGTATAGATGTTTCTACAATGGCACGTTGGATTGAAGATGATAGTAGTGTCCTAGGTTCCACTTTTTTGGCTCTATATTTTTTTTCTGTTTTTTATTTTTTATTTTTTTAATGTAGCATCATATTTATTTTATATAATAATGATTTCAAAAGGTGTAATATTGAGATATATATATAATATTCTTATCAAAAAAATATCAATATATATATTTACAACAAATTCATCATGCAATAAATGTCATGTTAACTCCCCTTCCTCACATCTGAATAAATATGAATATATAATTTCCACCGATTTTTTCATGAAAGGTTTTGCTCTCCAGATATATATTTGTTGATGTCCAAAATAAAGTTGGGTATACTTTCTGAGGAAAACTATGATGTCCGGTGCAACAACCCGTGAAAGAGAGTGACATAATCCGGAGGAGAGAGTGATACAACTTGTAAGAGAGAGAGAGAGTCCAACAGTTTTAGAAATTGAGTAACCGTACTTTCTGAATAAACTCCACGATAAACTCTATAAGTTATGATAATTATCTGATCCTAAAGAAACTATCCGCCACAAGATTACTATCAGAAATGCCAAAATCTACTTTTATTTTAGGTTTATTTTCTTAAATGATCCTTAAATTATTACTCTTAGTCTCAAGTTTGTTGGTCATGACTTTTAATTTTATATGTCATACTAATTTAAACTTTTATACTATTATAAAAACGGCATCTTACATCGGTATTCCATCAAAAACTGAATAAAGATTAAACACATTCATGTCAAATGAGATTTAATTAAAGTTAAATTATAATAAAATATTTTTAAAAGGGAAATTGTACCACCAAGATAACTCTATGATGCTATACATATTGGATTAAAATATAGTTTTGCATTACATATCTTTGATTAAAATATAATTTTCTTTCAAAATATCTCTCATTGAGGTACAATTCTTTTCAAAAAAAAAAATTCAATTACGACTTTACCTATAAAAAAGCTTATATGATAGCACGTGCTCAATTTCTTTTTTTTTTTTTAGAATATTAATAGAGAGACCGTTGGCGTAACAATAGAAAAGTCCAAGGAAATGTACTGTGTAAAATTAAAAGTCGTTGACCTAACATGTGATATGATGTATAATTCATAGACTACTTATTGAATTAACACTTTTTAAAATTATTTTTAGTTTTTACTTGCAATTAATTAGAATAATATTAAAGAGAATCAATGGTATTCAATAGATATTAATACATTGAGGTCCACAATATAAAATCGACAAATGTGATCTAACTTTTTTATTAGTTGTGATATAACATAAGCTTTTTTTTTTTTTCCTATTAATTAACTAAAATTAAAGAAAGCTGACATATATTACAAATTCAGGGAGAAAAAAAAAAAACGTGTACAAGTGTGGTTTGGGACCCTCACGTGCAGGGCCCACATATAATCTGTCCCAGCCGAAGCCGAGTATCATATTGCGAGGATAGCGCTCATCTTTTGCATGATATTTTTTCAAGTTCCTATCTTTTAATAAAGTTTGGTCAATTGAGGCAATTTCCTTCTTAATCAATCAATCACCCCCAGCCAAAATAACGTGGATCAACGGTCGCTATTAATTCATTAAAAATAAAAATAAATGCCACCATTTAGCAACTCCCACAAAAAAAAAAAAAAAAAAAAAAAAAAAAAACAACTTGTGTAGAGCCCCATGAGAAAGACTTGCGCGTAGTGTAGGTCCCACAATAGCCATGCAAATTGCATGGCGAACCATGTCTCATCTACCATTGTACATTAAACGTTACATTTTCCCTATGTTCCAGAGCTCCTAGACTCGCATTGGAAGCTCTTCTTCACACGGGAAAAACAAAAAAACAAAAAATCCCATTTCTCCGACAACCTAGAAAACCAATTATCGGATGGACCACAATATTGGTGGTGGTATCGTGGTACGGCTCCAACATTGGCATCCTCCTCTTGAACAAGTACCTGTTGACCGGGTTCATGTTCAAGTACCCGGTGTTCCTAACCCTATGCCACATGGCGGCCTGCGCTTTGCTGAACTACATCGCCATAGGGCTGGCCAGGGTGGTCCCTCTGCAGGGTATAAAATCTAGGTCCCAGCTGGGCAAGGTTGCCGCGCTCAGCTTTGTTTTCTGCTACTCCGTCATCTGTGGGAACGTGTCGCTTAAGTACATTCCGGTGTCGTTTAACCAGGCGATCGGGGCGACGACGCCATTCTTCACGGCGGGCTTTGCGTACTTGATGATCCAGAAGAGGGAGGCTTGGGTTACTTAGGCCACTCTTGTGCCTGTTGTTGTTGGTGTTGTCATTGCTAGCGGGGTAAGTACGTAATTCACTCATATAACTTTATTTTTTCCCTTCAAGTGTAGTGTTTGATGGTCTTGACGAAATTGTCGTTTATATATATATATAGGTCCAACTCGTACGTCTCTTTTTTTTCATGTCTCAATCATATCTCTATAATAATATCACGACATGTTAATTTTTAATATATATCTAATTATAATATCATATTATATTAATTAAAAGATCATGTTAATTATATACAGTCGTATTAGAATAATTGACCTAAATGATCCTTGAAGTCTTTTGAAGATAACGATTTGATCCATGTTTTATTAAATTTTGATTGAGAAGACCCTTAACTCTCTAAATATTGACAATTTTAGTCATTTCCATTTAATTCCGTTAAGTTTCTAAGAAAATCTTGCTTAAATGATTATTTTCATAGTAAAAAGATCAAAATACCCTTCAATTTTTTCTGTCCCCTGAATTCTCCAAAAAATCCCATCTCTCCCCCTCTCTCTACCTTTGGTGATAGCCTCCATCTCCGGCAACGGGTTCCATCCCCGTCGACACTAGTCCCTCCTCTTCTCCATTGCTGAACTCCGTCCCCACCCCCGCGCTACTTTCGATTTGGGTTCCCCCCTGGTCTTTGCTGTCATTGAGCTACCCCCTCCCTCCCCACACGAAACTGAACTCAAAGGTTACCGCCCCCTCCCTCGCCACTCAAATCCGAACTGAAAACGTCTCCCCCCACCCCCTCCCCCCCACGCAATCACCGATCAGGGTCCCCCCTTCGTCTTCGCTACCGTCTAGCCCCCCCTCCCCTCGGAAATCACCGATCTGGGTCACCTCATCTTTGCCAACGTCGAGCCTCCCCCCACCGTCTTTGCTATTGCTGAGCTCGGCCTCAAAACCCAAACCCCATGAACGCGAACTCTAACCACGTGCCCCAAACCCAACCCCCCCCCCCCCCCCCCCCCCCCACACACACACACACACACACACTCACACTCACACTCACACTCATACACACACACACAAGAATCCGAACTCAAAACCAGAAGAGAGAGAAATGAAGTTTTTTGTATTTTTTTTTATTTTTCTTAAGTTATTATTGTTAAATTACAAAAATATACTCTCAAATTAGATCACATGCATTGCACATGACTTATTATATTAAAAACTTAATGAATTTGGACTGAAAGGACTAAGATTGTCAACATTTAGAAAGTTTAAGATCTTCTCAACCAAAATAAAAAAACAGGGACCAAATTGTCACCTTTAAAAAAATTCAGAGACCATTTGAATCTATTACTCATCATATTATTATTGGAGGAACATGTATATAAACACAAATTAGGGGACAGATATTTGCAATTATGCATTGATAGTAGATCAATATTATTGTATTCTAGAGCTAATTAGCTAAGGAATTCACATTTTCAAACTTGCAATTCTTTAATAAGTTTTAGGTATTAAATTATAGTTAAATTATATGTGCGCAATCATAAAACTCCAATGTTTTTACAAAATGTTCATCTATTTTTTTGTTTTTTTTTTTTTTTGTTATTTATGTTTTTATGAATAACCTGTCATTCCAAATGATCAAAATGCACTTTTTTTTCCCCTTAAAATTACGAACATTCCTCATATTTGTGCAATCATAAAATTCCAATTTTACAAAATGTTCAATTTTCTTTACTTCTCACACTTGAAGAAGCGAATAATTTTTTGGCACAAACATTGATCTTCTCTATAAGTATAATAGACTTCTTAATATCATTTAGGACACAAAAAGATTAGAATTTGGTAATTAACGATCTTTGGCTAGAGGGATAGATTTTTCTAAAATGTCAAATTGCATTTCTAGACTATAAAAATTGAGGAGACCAAACAAAACATATATGACAGATCATCTTTTCAAATTTGAATATTTCGAAGCAGTCATCACATATTCTTATCATATCCTACTACCACAAATTCAATAATATTAAAGGACACCATTTCTAAGTCCGATTTTCTGATATCCACTAATATAATATTATGATTGTAATTTGTAATTTGATGTGGTAGATTTTTAAAATATTTAAAATAGAATGATAATTAAACTTACATGTCATATAAGTTAGTATTAACAAGTTAATATTAGAATTTGTGTTCTTAATATTGTTCACCATAGAATTTATTTTTTAAGTAGTATATTCTCTTAAAGAAAATTGGTTTGAATCATCTTTGTTTGGCCACCTTAGTGGGTGGAAGGAAAAGGGTTTTGAGCAGGAACTCAACCTAAAAGTGTCTTCATTTTGAAAAATACTAAAAACACCAATTTCAATCTAAACTTTTAAGTACCAGTTTATATGACATATATTTATACGACATATGAGTTGTAACTTTTTATTGACAAATATTAAAGTATTATCACGTCAATTGATTGCATTTATCAATATATCGGTACTCAAAACGTTGGGATTGTAATTGGTATATCTAGCATTACTCTTTCATTTTTTTTTCCAGTAATTGGGAACCATAGACGCCGTATTATAGAGAGAGAGAGAGAGAGAGAAGCGTTTGAGCTAGTTATCAACAAATGGAAACTTGATAGTTGATATAAGCACGCTTAATTTCTTTTCTTAGCGAAAACAGGAGCATATATCAGCCAAGTCTTAATATCATGGTTATTTTGAATTTTGTCCTATTTTCAAGATATTAATTACAGCATACATTTGTCGTTGTTGTTGTATGTATAACTATTGTTAAAAAAAATAAAAAATAAAAAATCCATTAACTCTTGTAATAGACCTATATTCCTTGGTTATAGGCAGAACCGAACTTCCATCTGCTTGGATTTGTCATGTGTGTTTTGGCTGCAGCTTCAAGGGCATTTAAGTCGGTGCTTCAGAGTATCTTGCTATCCAGTGAAGGGTACTAATTATATATATATATACATTACTTTTTATTTTAGCCTCTCTTAAAATAAGGATTTGGCCTTAAGACCTTTCATCAACAGAAAGCAAAAACATTCTACCAACTCAACCTGATTGGGTATTTGACCCTAATACTCCTGAAACTAATTATCTTTTGACAACTTATCTTTTAAATTTTTAAATTTAACAATTTTCTCCCTGAGCTTTTTAAATTAATATAATATACCCAATTTAGTTAATTGTACATTAAATTAAAAATTTAAATTGGGAAGATTAGCATTTAGGATTTCTATCAAATTTTGAAAATTTTGATTAAAAATAAGGTTTTCCGTTTTCACTTGAGGTGGCCGTTGGCATTTCGTGATTAATTTAACCCAAAAAAAAAAAAAAAAGTTAAACCATAACAAGTTCAGGGGTATACTGTCAAAATTAGAAGTTTCGAGGGTAAGTTATCAAAAGATGACTTTGAGGGCAACAGTGCTAATTGCTAAATAACCCAACTTAGATGTATACTAGTGTGTGTGTGTGTGTATAAAATTAGTACATTACAATAAGTTGTGAACATACATGAGACAAATAAAATTGAAAATGTCCTGATGTGCAGAGAAAATCTCAACTCAATGAACCTGTTGCTGTACATGGCACCAATATTCTTACTTCCAGCAACAGTGTTGAGAGAGAAAGATGCCCTGGAGTTCACAATAGGGCTTGCCAAGAAGGATATGAATATAGTGTGGTATCTGCTTTTCAATTCTTCTTTGGCATATTTTGTCAACTTGACCAACTTCTTGGTCACCCAACACACCAGCGCTTTGACTCTCCAGGTAATCATCATCATCATCATCATCATCTAGCAACGCACTTAGGGTGCGTTTAGTGCACCATTTCCGGACCTAAAATTTTCATATTAATTTTTATCTTTTTCTGAAAAATCAATAAAAGTTAAAATTAGTTTTGAAAATTCAACCAACTCTAACCTAAAAATTACATTTCTAACCGTTGCACCAACACTTTCTTGTTTTGTTCATCTAATAATTTAAATTTTTTTTACCTGAAATGATCATCTATATCATAATTCATGATTTTAATAAGTTCATGATCAAAATAAACAAAACTCTATATGTCAGTTGGGCATACAGAAGGAATTACTTGAGCTTTAGCTTAGTAAAGCATATGCCTTAGTTCCATCGGAAAATTATAGTAACTATCATTTTTATGAAAATAATTAATGTAAATAGTAATATTTTAATATATTTGAAGTAAATAATAAATTTACAATGTAAATGACAAATTTTTAGGTAAATTATAAATTTACTGGACGTAAATAAATCATTAACCTGATAAATTTGTTGTTTATTCTAAATATTTTGAAAACTTTTATTCACTTCAATTATTTTCTAAAATTTGATGTTACTTCTTTTCTCCCCTTTCCTTGTATTGATGGCTAGCTCTAGGGCTAAACAGGCGGCCCCGGGTTGGCAATTTCAAGCAGGTACAGAGGTCAGGTTTTTTTTACTAAGAGTGTGTTTCGTTGGAGGGAGAGAGATGGAATGATAGTCTCATTCCATTGTTTGGTTGGACTGAAGAGTAGAGGGAGAGAGTAGGGGTGGCAATTTGTATCACGTGTCAGATTCGTATCATGTTATAGCCGTGTCGATTTTTTTCTTTCCCAACCTGAGCACAACCCGTGACACGAAAATTTCTTCAAACCGCAACACGAACACGACATGGACCCGTAACAGATTGACACGACATTAACCAAACTTGACACGTAACTCGAACTTGACCCATGACACGAACTGAACCCTCTACACGAACTGAACCCGCGACACGAATTTGACCCAAATTGAAACCGCAACTCGAATTGGACCCAAATTGAACCCACAACTTGAATTTGACACAAAAACCAATTCAATTTAAGCAAAATTATATCCCAAATTCATAAAAAACCTAGAAGAATAATAATTTATCTTCAACAAGAACATACCATTGACAAAACAACAAGTTTTAAGGTTTGTTTTCAAATTCAAAATCATAAAATTAAACTTCTAACTCAAGTACAAAGTTCACAATCATAGTAGACAAAAGTCCTATTACACTACAAACATCATAATAAAGTTCACAAATCCAAATACAAACATAAAAAAGTCTAAATTCAAACAACATAACATTAACAAAATACCGAGTTCTAGTAGGCAAATATAAAGACTAAAGGTAAATGGGCTTTAGGGTTTTTTTTTTATTTTTTTATAAGCATATCAAATATTTTTTCGGGTTGGACCCGGGTCGTGTTCGGGTTGAACCGAAATCGACCCGCATGAAAAACAGGTCATGTTCAGGTTCTACGGGTCAAACCTGAACACGATCCGTTTTTTCCTGTGTCCAATTCAGGTTACCCGAATTTGAACCGATCCCTATTTTTCCCAATCAAAACCCGCAAAATTCATGTCGTTTTCAAATCGTGTCGTTGTGTCGCGACCCGTATTGCCAGCTCTAGGAGAGAGTCTCCCTCCGTGCCCATCATTTTGCATCCTTTCACTAAGGGAAGGACACAAGCTCCCCCCCCCCCCCCCCCCCGAATTTGAAAAGACTATTATACTGTTATTTTGAAATTACTAAAATATTTAATAAAAAGACAGTATAATAATTAGATTTATAACTATCATCTTAACTTTCCTCATTCTTATTAAACAACACAAAGCATATACCAAACAATACAAAACTCCGTATGTCAGTTGGGCATATCGAAGGAATTACTTGAGCTTTAGCTTAATAAAGCATATACCTTTTTTCCATCGGAAAATTATAGTAAATAACATTTTTTTAAAAATAATTAATGAAAATATTAAAATTTAAATATAATTAAAATAAATAATAAATTTACAATATAAATGACAAATTTTCTAGTTAAATTATAAATTTACTAAATAAATTACAAATTTGCTAGGCGTAAATAAATCATTTACTCGGTAAATTTGTTGTTTATTCTAAATATTTTTGAAAACTTTTATATACTTCAATTATTTTTTAAAAATTGTTGTTACTTCTTTTCTCCCCTTTCCCTGTATTGATGGCTAGCTCTAGGACTAAACAGTTGGCCCCGCGTTGGCAATTTCAAATGGGTACAAAGGTCAGGTTTTTTTTAACTGAGAGTGTGTTTCGTTGGAGGGAGAGAGGTGGAAGGAGAGTCTCATCCCATTGTTTAGTTGGAGGGAAGAGTGAAGGGAAAGAGTATCCCTCCATGCCCATCATTTTACATCCTTCCACTAAGGGAGGCTCCCACCCAACTTGAGTTTGAAAAGATTATTATACCGTTATTTTAAAATTAGTAAAATATTTTATAAAAAGATAATTTAGTAATTAGATTTATAACTATTATCTATCATTTCAACTCTCCATCATTCCTACTAAATAATACAAAGGATTTTCACCACCTTCTTCATCTTTTGTATTCTCCATCCCTCTAACTATTTTTATTATTCCTCCCTCCGTCCCTCCTACCAAAAATACCCTAAGGGATACGACAAACTGCTATGGAAGGGCGGGCAGTTGGGCTAAATTAAGCCCAACCTAATGGCCTTTATTACCAACTTTTTTATGAAGAAGTATTTACACAAAATATCTATTTTTACTCATCTCTTTTAAAATATAAACTCTTTTTAACTTATTTACAAAATTGAACAAAATTTGAATTTCATTCATTGTTTATTCCAAGTTTACCCTTATTGTTTTTTTAGGAATAAAAATCTCCATTGTTTTTTTAGGAATAAAAATCTCCTTAAACATTTAAGAAATAACTATTTCAGAAATTTCATTATCAATTTAATTTAAATAGCAAGTTTAAATTGATAACTTATTTTAAGCTATTTTTATGAAAGGAAGTTTTTTTTTCCCCTTAAATTATGTGATATTTATCACATGCTAGTGTTTTGTTTTGTTTAAAAAAAACGTTTTTATATGTTTTGAACATTCAAATTTATTATTTTTTTTTTGGGTTTCCTTAAATTGATTATATGTTTTTTTTCCCCACAAATAGATTTTTTTTTTTGAGATTCTGTGTTGTCTTTTATTTTATTCAGTTTTATATTTCAAAAATGAAAAAAAATTTTTGTTTGATGTTTGATTCATTAGTTGTGTCTATCATTAGTTTTTGTTTTGGATTTATTTTCTATGTTTATTAGTTTGACTCTGTGGTCATTATAATAGTGACTCTGTTACTTTAATGATTATGTTTAGTAATTTGATATTTTTGTGGTATGGACTTTATCATTATATCCCTTAATCAGTAGTAATATGGTAATGGTTTATATGGTAATGACCGTATTTCTTTATAAAAGAACTTCAAATAGTATATTCTAAGTTTCATCGTTTTTCGGATTACATCCATATTGATAGTGTCATTGAGAAAAAAATAAAAGAAAAATATGTTCACAAAATATAGTTGCATAACGTATTGACCTCGTCAATATGATATTGACAGTGAATATAAAAAATCAACAACGAACAATAAAAACATATCCAAAAAAATAATTAAATTGTAATCCACAAAAGAATTTGAGTTCAAATATATAAATATGAAATGGGAATGTTTCAAGGATTTTTAAATTTCTATTTTGTGTTTTTTAAAACAAAATTTAGCACCCTAGACTTATTGTGGGTGATTTATCTGTCTCCTGGGTAAGATAAAAAAATGCAGATTAGGGAATGAGGAGGAGAGAAAAATATTTTTCAAGTGTCCTAATCGAATTCAAATTCCACCCAGTCCATTCACTATAAAAAAGACCATAGGGGCTCTTATTTTATTTAGATCACAGACTCTAAGGTAAGTAAGCTTATTATTATTCTCCTATTATAGAAATAATAAGCTGCAAGAGTTCTGGGTGATTAGAACGAGAAAGCCGCGCACAAATACCGATCGAGAGACCGAGTGCCCATACACTCTACCGTTTGGGAATTAGAGAATAGTAAAGAAGACTAGTTGGTTGAAGCTCTCTTTGATCACATCCTCCGGCATTCCTATTGTCTTCTCTAAAGGTACTTAAATTGTAGAATAATTTATTGTATATAGCAACATGAGTTAATACGATCTTAAGAATTTTTTTTTTAAAATTCTGCTGCATAAATTACCCATTTTTCCTACACATCGGTTGTTGCAAATGTCCCACCAACCAGAGCTTTCAACTTGCAAAAGGCCATTAGCAAAGCGGTCGACCAAAGCGTCAAAGGAATGGAGAGAAAGATACTACAAACTATAGGCCATCCGGTAACTTACGAGGACTTGCTCAATGAAGTCAATCAATCGCCATTCAAGCAGACAATTGTAGACGTGGCTCTCCCGGTGAAGTTTCACACTCCGACTTTCCCAAAGTTTGACGGATCGACCGATCCTCATGAACACATTTGCCAATATCAACAAGTCATGATCGGAACAACTCTTCCCTAAGAGTCGAGGGATGCCATAATGTGCAAGTTATTCCCTCAAAGCCTTAAAGGCTCGACGCTCAAATGGTTTTGTCAACTAGAACCGGCCACGATTAATTCCTTAAGTGAAATGACAAAAATATTCCTTAAGAATTATTCAGCAAACATATACATGGGAATGACTCCTGAAGAATTGTACACGATTGTGTAATACCCAGACAAATTGCTAAGGCATATATCAAACGGTTCAGTAAGGCGATAGCCGAAATCCCGAATTGCCACAACACAATCACCCTCTTTGCTCTCAAGAAGGGACTTTTACTGGGTTCTAATTTCTTGAGCGAGATATGCAGCAGGCAATCGAGAACCATTGCCGAAGCTTTAGCAAGAGTCCAAGGGATGATCGAAGCAGAAGAACTCGAGAAAGTGATGAGGTTGGAGCAAAACAATCACAGCCACTGAGCCTCCAGCTTCTCCGAATCCAAGAGGAGCAATGATCTTTTTGATAGACATGATCGAGGAAGGACAGAAGCACACTTAAGAGAAGATCGATAGAATCAACAAGGAAAAGGACGAAGGCTTTTATCACCTCCTAAATACACACTCGACATTAGCGCTAAACGACTTGTTATGCACCTTCGAGGTAAGGATTTTGTTCAATGGCCAGGAAAAATAACTTCTCCACCTAAATGCTAGAACGTGGACCTGTATTGTGAGTTCCATCGTGACCACGACCATTTGACGGTGGATTGTAAGCGTTGCATTACGAGATTGCCGAACTACTCAAGAAATGCCACTGAAAGGGGTTCCTAAGCGAGAAAGGCCGAAAGACGTACGAACTTGACAAAAATGATTCCCGATGTGACAAACACGGCCCAAACCGCATGCCGTCTCCTCCGCCGATAAAGAAGATCATAGGAGCCATTTTTGGAGGATCCATACTTTCGGGCAAAACATGCACACCCATTAAGAAACACACAAGAAAGGCAACGAGTTCCCCTCTGACTTACTCGCCCAACGATTCTCCAGTAGACCACATCATTTCATTCCATGAGAAAGAAACAACCGAATTGTGCTGTCCTCATGACGACTCGTTGGTTATTTCTTTGCCAATTGAAAATTATCAAGTTGGAAAAATCTTGGTAGACAACAGGAGTTTGGCTGACATCCTCTTCCTCGCAACCCTCAAAGAGATGGATATTGACCAGTCACAAATTCAAAACGCCACCACAACATTTTTCAAATTCAACGGCGAGTCAACAATGGTGGTTGGAAAGATCCAACTCCCCATCTTCATCTGGGGAGAAAACAGGTTAACAACCTTCTTGGTGATGGACTGCCCCTCACCTTGCATTATTATTCTCGGCCGACTATGGATCCATTCCATCAAAGCAGTTCTATCAACCGACCATCAGATGATTCATTTTCCAATAAAAGAGGCATCTGTGAGATTCGAGGAGATCAAGCGGCCACTCGAGGGTGCTACCTCATGGCCCTCAAGCTCAAACAAAAGGAATTATAGCAACTACAGTTGGCAGACTGATCGGGCGAACAGAAGACTCCAAAACAAGAAGAGCCTGAAATTGAAGATTTAGATAAGATACCAATCGACCCACAACATCTTGATCGATTCATCAACGTCGGCTCACGGCTCGACCCCGAGGTACATTCTAAACTAGTGGAATTCCTTATTGCTAACAAGGATTGTTTCGCTTGGTCGCACACGGATATGCCCGAAATCGACCCTCAAGTCATTAGCCATAAGCTAAGTGTGGATCCTAATCACAAACCCGTCCGTCAAAAATGAAGAAAATTCGGGGTAGATCGAAATCGAGTCGTCAACGAGGAGGTTCGCCGACTCCTCGAAGCAGGTTTCATCTGTGAAGTGCAGTACCCCGAGTGGCTTGCTAATGTTGTGGTGGTCAAGAAGAAGAATAGGAAATGGCGAGTTTGCATCGATTTCACCAATCTTAACAAAGCTTGCCCGTAAGATAAATTTCCTTTATCACACATTGATCGACTCGTGGACGTGACCACTGGCCACTAGTTGCTATTATTCATGGATGTATTCTCAGGATACAATCAGATCCTCATGCACCCTGATGAGCACGAAAACCGCTTTCATCACTGAATGAGCGATCTATTGCTACAAGGTCATACCGTTTGGATTGAAAAACATGAGAGCAACCTATCAACGACTCGTCAACAAGATGTTCGCAAACCTCATAAGTAAGACCATGGAAGTTTTATTGATGATATGCTTGTTAAATCTTTGCGAGTAGAAAATCACATCACTCATCTCAAGGAATGCTTCCAACATCTTCGGCAATACAACATACGACTCAACCCTACCAAATGCTCTTTTGGGGTCACATCTAGTAAATTCCTCGGTTACTTGATGACCCAACGAGGGATCGAAGTAAACCCTGATCAAATACGAGCTATCATCAATATGCCATCACCCAAAAACAAGAAAAACATCCAGAAGTTGGCCGGTTGAGTTGCCGCTCTTAATCGATTTAGCTCGAAGTCCTCCGATCGATGCTTACCCTTTTTCACACTCCTTAAGGGTAGCAAGACCTTCAACTGGGACGAGTCATGCGAGGCAGCGTTTCAAGAGTTGAAGCAGTTTCTAATGACTCCTCCACTGCTCATCAAACCGGTCGACGGTGAGTCGCTTTTTTAATATTTATCAATTTCTGATACTGCTATTAGTGCAGTGCTTGTTAGAGAAGAAGGAAGAAATCAACAGCCCATCTACTACATTAGCAAGACACTACTCGATGTAGAGACCCGCTATCTGACGATCGAAAAGCTCGCTCTAGCCCTCGTAACAACTGCCCGGAAGCTAATGTCATATTTCCAATGCCACACAATCATTGTTATCAGAATTCCTTCAACATAGGTTTTCGTTTTTTTGTTTTTTTGTTTTTTTGTTTTTTTTTTTGTGGGGCTGCATTGTAGACAACTAGCCAATAATGCTACTTGAAACTCTTATCGTATCATTTGTGTGTGTGTGTGTGTGTGTACGCGCCTATGACGCATATGGATATTGTTTCTATGCTGCCCAAGATGGTTGAAACTTTTATCAACCTACAAAAAATAATAACCAGCTAGTTGCCTAGTGCACCCCAAAACAAAGTGGTCCATTTGGATTCCGATTATATTCTGTATTCACTTTCTTTGAAGGTACCAATCACACGGCATCTTCACTTTGCTCACTAAGATTCTTATTTCCTTTTGTAAAGGCCATATTACGCAGCAACACAACAAAATATTCTCACCACACACGCACGCGCACGCGCGCACACACACACACATACGTAATATCATGATCTCTGGCAATAATGTCATTGTAAGTTGCCATAAAAAAAATATAAAAAAAAAACCCCGGACATTCGAACTAGCTTGTTTCATAGCTTTTTTATCCAATTGAGTAGTAAAATTTTTGAGGACAAATTATTTTAAAAAGTACTATTCAAGTGAGAATTTATTAAGGTTACTAAATTTAGCAAATCGGAGCTATTAAAATTTTTTTTAAGGGAAGTTTTATTAGATTCACTACCGAGCTATAATTGGTTACTTATGAATTAAATAAACGGACTTCAGTTTCATCTGTTAGGTAAATTATCGTTATTGGCTACTTAAATAAATTACTCTTTTTCACTACTAAGGTAAATTATTATTATTATTATTTTGAAAAAATTACATTTTCCCCCTCGAACTTTAGGCCTTTTCACAATTGCCCCACGAACTTTAATTTTAATATTTTTTCTCCTGAACTTTGGAAAACTTTGCTAATTTTCCTCCTCAATTAATTTTTAATGAAAAAAATATACATAATACTCATTTGAAATATGAGTTGCAGATATTAAATGTGAAACACTTATAATTAAGTTAAAAAATTAAATATTTATGGTTGATTGTCATTTTTTTCTCATATTTTTCTCTTATATATAACTTCGTTATTTTACATTTAATAAGGGAAACGGGTGTCAGAAGTGTTGTCAATGTGTGTCATTTCATAATTTCATACTTAACACCCCAAATTGATGCTTCTAATGAGTGTTAGATATATTTTTCCGTCAAAAATTTAATTGAGGGAGAAACGTCACAAACTTTTCCAAAGTTCAGAGGGAAAGAATGTTACAAATTAAAATTTAAGGGACATTTTGTAATAAGGCCTAAAGATCAGGGGAAAGAGTGTAATTTGTCCTATTATTATTTTATAATTAGTAGAGTTATAACCTTTTAAGGCGAGAGAGGAAGGAAAAAAAAAAAAAGGGCATTTTGGCCGTAGCCCCGGGAATTGTCTCCAGGCGCCTTGCCATTCTGGTTTGTGGCCTTCCATCCCCCGCCCTATTTGGTTAGGTTTTAGTTTGTAGTTACAATGGTTTATACTCCAATCTGGCTATGCGTTTGTCTCTTTGGTTAGTGTTTCGTTATATTTTTCATGCACTGGGTTTCTTTCTTGCTGGTTTTTTGTGTGGTCTTGGTGTTGTAGGATTCTCAATGTTGGTGACCTAATATTCTCATAGATTGTCCAGGATCCGGTAAAGAGTCATGTGTGACATGGAGTGTAGTTTTCTTATTTAAAATGCTAAACTTGTGTGATATGGAGAGTAGTTTTCTTATTTAAATGCTAACTTTTGAATCGATACATTGTCTAATGGCATGTGAAGGGAGGATTAGGGAGAGATGGATGGGGCATATAATTATAATTTTTTATTGTTTATAAATTTTCATGTGCTATTACACGTGTTTTTTTTTTTTTTTAAATAGGATGCAATATTTATATTATAGATGCAAGTTTTGGGAAGTGTAGAAACGTAGACAAGACGTAAATGGCGTTTAAATTTGTCTCATTT
The DNA here is from genome assembly GCA_038430175.1 of Ficus hirta. Classification (NCBI taxonomy): domain Eukaryota; kingdom Viridiplantae; phylum Streptophyta; class Magnoliopsida; order Rosales; family Moraceae; genus Ficus; species Ficus hirta. The sequence continues at coordinate 5,602,420 of CM076586.1, forward strand.
ATTGTTGTCAAAAGGATTAGGATAAAAATTGTGAATGTGTAACGAGTCACACTTATATTTCTTTTAGCGGCTTTCAAGTTGGGCAGCATTTGCCCATTTTTGACTTTGCAAGTCCTAATGTGCTATGTGACACCAGAAGCAAACGTGGCCAACACAAACTTATCGATATTTGAAGAATATTAAAGGATATCAGTAATGTATAACACCATCTATTAATAAAGGTGGATTTTGTAATATGAAACCCACATATAGCACTCATATTCTATTAATAAAAGTGTTAGTATCAATAGTGCCTCCAAGTATTTTTTCTAATATTTCTCCCATAATTTAGGGGGGTGTTTGGAGAGTGTCTCCAAACAGTGTTTTGTTGTCTGGTTTATAAACATGTGTTTGAGGGAGTTTTGGGTTTTCAATGAAACATATACAGATATCTATGATAAACTCAAAATTAAAAATTCATAATTTTGTCATTTCAAGTTGAAATAAGATATGTTTTTAAAATTACATATAACTTCAAGATGAAAAAAACAAGCTCAATATTGTTATTTTCTTCGAACACATTTCAAGTCTTTACACTTTTTTCACTCTAAACAGTTTACTTTTTTTCTTTCAAACAAATGCACATTTCCAAAACTCAACTAAACTCCAATCAAAATATCTTCAGAATTTCCTCTGTAATAGTTCCTCCAAACGGCCACTTTAGGGCCCGTTTCGGTAGACATTTAGAGATGGTATTTTGGAGGTTGGGTTGAAAATATATGTGAAAACATACAAAATGGATATTATCTTGTTCGTCTTGTCGTTATGAGTATTTTGATATAAGAATCATCTCATTTTGATTTGAAATAAGAACGTTAAGTATTTTTAAAGTTTAAGTTTTTTGAAATGAAAGAAAGAGAAAGTTTGATATAAAGTTGAGATTTTGAAATCTAAATGGTGTTTTGTCATCTAGAGACGGCGCCTCAAACACCCCCTTAAAGTTCGATATGACTAAGAAAAATTTTAAAGAGTACTGATGATATTTATCAACACATATTAATAAAAGAGAAGTCCCACAACATGAGTTATATATAGGACCAACTTTTTATTTATAGCAATGTTTAACATTGACACGGACTAATTATTTTTACATGAATAAATATAAGAACATGGCTATATTCTATATTTTATTAGTAACAATGCTTAGCAATTAGCATCATTCGTTTTGAAATTAAAATCTTTCAACTCAAATTCAAAACTAATTCAAAACTATCATATTTACATCTCACTTTTTAACTCTTAAATTTTCTAAAAATTCAAAATTCAAAAGTTTATAACATGATTTTTTTTTTCAAGCCAAAATCAGATTAACTATTTTAAATTATACAAAATGACAAAAAAATAAAACAAAATCGATATGACATATTTTTTCTCAACATATTTTAAATTTTTATATTATGCTTTATATCACCGTACATTTCTGATTAACATTTCAACTAATTACACATATTTGCAGTATTAAAAAATAAAAAAATAAAAAAAAATATAGAAACGACCACACGGAATACACAATTGCATAACAGCCTAAAAGGGCAGGTTCGTCCGTCCATGAGTAAAGGTGACTGACGAAGAATAGCATCCGAAAGCAGAACAGAATCACAACAGAAAGAGGAAAAACAAAATAATTAAAAAAAGAAAAAGAAAAAAGACCCAATTGCGCAAACTGCGATTTGGGTTTTGCATTTCCCGAGATTACGTTTTCCAAACCCGATTTCACTTCTTTTTTTTTTTTCCCAAATATAAAATCCCTAACAAACTGCTTCCAACTCTCATTTCACTTGTCTCTCTCTCAAACATGGTGGCCGATCAGAAGTCCAAATCCGACATCTCATTCGCCGGAACTTTCGCCAGCAGCGCTTTCGCCGCATGTTTTGCCGAGGTAACAATAAGTACTTAAAATTAAAAAAAAAAAAAAAAACTGAAAATTGCGATCACATTCTTCCTAAAATACATTTTCTGTTTGTTTGGACAGAATCTTAAATCTTTCTTTGAATCTTTTTGGTTTGTGATCTTTGAGCTGTTGTTATTTCTTTGTTAGATATCATAAATATGTAAGATTGCGCAAAGTGATTCTTTTTGTCTCTCATTTAGTAAAGCTTGCTTGTGATCATTTGATCTTGTTAATGGAATAGTAATACGAACTGGGTGTGAGTACCCCGTAATCGTTTTTTATAAGTTCCTGCCAACTAAGATGATTTAAATGTAGGTATTAGAAATTTATCAACTCTAATTCGAATCGCGGGTATGTGGATACTTGAATTGCGACGGGAAAATCACGAAAACGGATGAGATGTAAAAGGGATTGCACTCGATGAGTGAAATTAAGTTTCTGGGTTATCTACGTTTCTTGTTTTTTGTTGCTGAAATTTATTTCGGGGAAACTTTAGAAATGAAAGTTTCCATCTTTTTGAGTGTTTACTTTGTTCTTCAGAGAATACGGTTGAGTTCCAAGTTCTGATCAATGTACTATCTCTCTTGTGATTTTGTTTGCTTGTGCAATTCATCTGTTAGTCTTAAGCCCTTATAATTATTACCCTATGTTTGAATTTGATCCAGATTTGTACGATTCCATTGGACACTGCTAAAGTTAGGCTTCAGCTCCAAAAGAAAGCTGCTTCGGGTGATGGCGTCGCCTTACCAAAATACAGGGGTATGCTGGGCACGGTCGGTACCATCGCCAGGGAAGAAGGTCTAACAGCACTATGGAAAGGAATTGTACCAGGATTACATCGACAGTGCCTGTTTGGAGGCTTAAGAATTGGGTTATATGAGCCTGTAGGTCCTTTGTTTTCTTTCATGTTAATTCTTAATGAAGTTTATAATCTTAACGTTTACTGATTGATATCTGATACCATCTTACGAACTTTGTGCTCGACAGGTTAAGAATTTCTATGTAGGAAGTGACTTTGTCGGAGACGTTCCTTTATCCAAAAAAATATTTGCTGGATTAACTACTGGTGAGCAAATGTTTTGCATGTTTAGTTCCAGCACAAAAATTGTGCGCTGACATTTTCTTTTTAACGTCTTTGGGTAGTTGTATTTCACTTTGTCTCTCTTTCCTACCTAAGTGCAAGAAACATAGAGAGATAAGCAGATAGATAATATTATGAGCTATCTTATAATTTCTTTCTTTGTTTCAATCTTTGTCACGTGGATGCTTGTCTTCCAAATAGGTGCTCTAGCAATTACGATTGCAAATCCAACTGATCTTGTAAAAGTTAGACTTCAAGCTGAAGGAAAGCTCCCCCCTGGGGTACCGAGACGCTATTCCGGAGCATTGAATGCTTACTCAACAATCATTCGACAGGTTATCATCCAAGCTTCAATTTCATTTAAAAAAAGGACAATTTGGCTCCATTTATTTTTCTTTCTTGGCTCTTACTTCTTTTTATTATCTTTTTTTCGACACTTAGGAAGGAGTTGGGGCACTTTGGACTGGGCTTGGACCCAACATAGCTAGAAATGCTATTATTAATGCTGCTGAGCTAGCTAGTTATGATCAAGTGAAGCAGGTACCTTTTCCATTGTAGAACTCTTCTTCTTTTTCTTTTGTGGCATAAATGTATTCTTTGTTTCTTACTATATCTTTTCAATGCAGACAATTTTGAAAATTCCAGGGTTCACAGATAATGTAGTCACTCATCTTTTTGCCGGTCTCGGGGCAGGTTTCTTTGCTGTCTGTATCGGGTCGCCAGTTGATGTGGTAATGTGTCTGCATTCTCATTTCTCATTTGAGTGGTTGATTATTTCTGCTGTTTATTCATGGTTAACTTGTACCAAATTGTGTATTGGTTCTTAAGTTGCTTGTTGCTGGTTTAGTTTATTGTTCGCCTTCTCTATTTTGTTTTTCCAGGTTAAGTCAAGAATGATGGGTGATTCTGCTTATAAAAGCACACTTGATTGTTTCATCAAAACTCTGAAGAATGATGTATGTTACCTTTATTCCAACTTCTTTTAGCAATTTCTGTTGGTTTCTTAGTGTAATTATGCTGTACGATTTAGTCTATTATGTTAGTTATCTCATCATGAAGTTATTTAAAGCAATTGAGTAGTGATTTTTCTTCTTTTGGTCACAATTTATATTACCAAGGCCAAGTTACATCTTCATGATGTAAACTTGTGTTAAAAATAAGAACCGGAAGCTTAAGAAAGAATGTTAAACTCTCAGCTCCTGTGGTTTGCAGGGACCTTTTGCGTTTTACAAGGGTTTCATACCAAATTTTGGACGGCTAGGATCATGGAATGTGATTATGTTTCTAACGCTAGAGCAGGTACGAATTAAGATCCAGCACTATTGGTCGTAGTGTGATAATCTTGATTTCATTTCCTGTTTACGATGGCTATCGTTTCCGTGTCCTAGCAATGAGAATTGAGCATCAATCTCATGTTTTTGTAGTTGGACAAAAAATTTCATATATATGAATATATTAGTTTTAAGTAACACTAGAAGAACTTCTAAACTAGTTGGTGAAAAGATTGAATGAGAAATAGTCTGAATTTTTGTTTTCCAACTGCTTGGTCACTTGTTCTGTTCTTTTGATGACAGGCTAAGAAATTCGTAAGAAGTATAGAGTCATCTTGAGCTCTAAGGAGATAATCTAGCCTACAATTTGGATTTCGCCAAGGATTAGCGCACCTTATACCAAAATGAAACTTTCATTTTTAAGGGAGTAATAAAAGCTTTTGTCATCCTCTCGTTTTGCAAAGAGGGGAACTACTTCCCGGAAAGCTGATAATTATTGAACTCATAAGCTCAAAAATAATTGTCATTTCATTTGTGGGAATCATGATGTTTGTTGTCAAAACTTTGATGGGTTGTAGGGGCCAAAAAAATTTTCTTGAAATTATCTAATTATTGTCTTTGGGAAATTGTTAATTACTTGACCTCCATTGCTAAAAATAAGTGTAATTAATTGTGGGAAATATGGTGGCTTCCTCTTCCTTTCAAGACTTTGGTGAATTGTGGAGGCCAAATTTGTATTTTAAGTTCTCTAATTCTTATCTTGTCCGTCTTGTCCGTTGCTGATTATAAGTATTTTGGCTTGCTGTCAAATAAACAAAGTTTTGTTTGTTTTGCCCTTTTAGGAGACAATTTTGCAACATAAGAAAGAAAAGCTATGTTGAAAAAACAGGTAATAGAAAGGGTTTTAAAAAATAGGGATTTTTTGCACTTCTCAACTTTGAGGTCGTTCCCACATTGCCCGAAATTTTAATTTTATATCACTTTGCCCCCTTCATTTGATTTCTGTCAAAAGAATAGAAGGGGGTTCTAGGAGGGTAAAACCATAATTTTTCTTCTTTATTGTAGACCTTTGCTTTCGCGGTCAATATTTTCAAACAAAAAATTCTTGTAAACAAGAAGATGGAGGTTAGTGTGAATCAAAATTGCATCTATATGTGATTATAAAAATTGTATCTCGATATCTATCTGTCATCTTTAATTGATTTAGGAGTGGTTCTATTTGCCTTCCAATATTGACGAATACCCTAACCCAATTATAAAATATTCTTATTATAATTTTACTCGACAATAAGATTATATTAAAACCCATTAAGAATGCTCATGTTTCCACATAACTATAAATAAAAATAAGTGAAAAAAAAAACCACATTAACTACAAAACAAAAATAGTATTTTTCAAAGAAATAAAAAGGTTCCCCACAAATTTGTATAAGTTAATTTATTTCATAAATTCTAAATTATTCTCATCAAATTCTTTCTTAAGAAATATTTATAATTACATGAAAATTTTAATAGAAGTATTAAGCGAAACATTTCAATTGAGGTTTTAAGTGAAACAAAAATGAAAGAAAACACGTGTCTTGAAAAGCCAATAACTATTTATGTCTTTTTAACTTGTTAATTCAATATATTGTGTATTCTTTTTTTTTTTTTTTGAATAAGAGCTATTTTATTAAGAAATAGCATCAAAGAAAACAACATTAGAGACTATAATAGGAGTCTCACAAATCCACACATTGGTATAATTGGAATTGAATCCAAATCTAGCTAAAAGATGAGCTACATGATTAGTACTACGCCGAATGTGATAAACACCTGGATTCCACAACTGGGCAATCAACTGTTTAACATCCTCCAGAATCGGACCTTCCAAAGAAAATTCCGTGTTATCCGAAACAGCTGAAACGACATTGATGGCATCAGTTTCCACCACAAGAGTAACACTCTCCAATTCCTTCGCAATCATCAAACCTTCACGAAGAGCTACACACTCAGCCAAAAAACGAGATAAAGTCCCTTCCACTAATTTTGCCATGGCGCCTAATATTCTCCCTTTCTCATCACGAATAACTGCACCAATGCCAATATGATCCGATCCTGGTGAGACCGATGCATCGACATTTAGATTGAGATATCCCGATTGAGGAGGTAACCAAACATCTGAGCCTACTACTTGTGATTGGACCGGAACCTAATGCAAAGCCTGCCATTTGCCAAAACTAGCAATACCCAAGTCAAGAATATCCTGCGGATCACTCTCCTCTCCCCCATGTACTACCTTGTTTCTTTCACACCACAATTTCCAAGCTAACCAACACACCAACGCAAAATCCTCCAATGGAATTTCTGACTTCACAATTCTTAAAAAGTCAGCAAATGGGAAATCTCTCCTATTCTCTACCACCTTCCAAAACCGAGAAAACTTCCAAACCGCTCGCGACATCGGACAATCAAGAATTGCATGAGAGGTAGACTCCATCTTATCTTTACATCTAGGACAAACAACATCACAGTCAATACCTCTTGTTTATAATCTTATCAAGGCCTGTAGTTCATTATTGAATCTTTTCGGCTTTTCAACCGCTTCCATCTTATCTTTACATCTAGGACAAACAACATCACAGTCAATACCTCTATAATCCAAAGAAACCATCGTCGAGAGAATCTCGTGGAAAGCACGCCACACAAACAGCCGGACTTTGGAAGGTATCGGCAAACTCCACATCTTTCTCCACCAAGTAATATCAGTATTAGCATTGGATGAGGACTCTAAATGCTTAGAATCCATGATAGCCCTATACCCCGCACGAACCTTATAAAGACCTTTGGAATCAAAATGCCATACCCATTTATCTCATCCTTCACCATTACCTAGAGGAATACCTCTAATATGTTCTTGATCGACCGGCCAAAGGGTATCATCAATCTTCCCTTTATTCCAAACCCGACAACCTTCCAACATCAGATCAGCCACCTTCAAGTGTTCCCCTCTTTCTGGCATTTTAGTAATCACACGAAAAGAAGAAGGTCTTGGAAGCCATGGATCAACAAAAACCCGCGTAGAATACCCATCCCCAATACGACGTTGAAGACCAAGCTTGATGACATTCCGTCCCCACAAAATACTCCTCCACAGATAAGACGCACCACCCCTTGCTTTTGCCTCAAGAAAGTTTACACTTTTGAAATACTTATCTTTTAGGACTCGAGCAACTAAAGAATCTGGATCTTGCACAATCCTCCAAGATTGCTTCGCAATCAATGCTTGATTAAAAGCCAAAACACCCCAAAACCCCAGACCACCTTCCTCCTTCCTCCGACATAATTTTTCCCACCTCCACCAATGAATTTTCCTCAACTCACCCTCACTCCCCCACCAGAACCTTGCCATCATGGCTTGAAGGTCATCATAAAGAGCTATTGGAAGACGGAAAATGCTCATTGTATAGGTTGGTACCGATTGTGCCACCGATTTGATAAGGGGTTCCCGACCATCCATAGAGAATAATTTTCCACGCCATAATTGCATTTTACTCCAAAATTTCTCCTTAATCGTTCTAAATGCTTCTCTTTTTCCCCATCACACCAAAGTAGGAAGACCCAGATATTTGTCATGGGGATGTGTCTGCCCCAGACCCAACGCTTCGAAGGATAGAAATTCGAAGTTCAGCGCGAATGTTCTTGCTAAATGTAATAGCATATTTTTGCATATTAATTGATTATCCAGAAGCCCTTTCATAAGTTGCCAATATCTCCCTAATGCGCAAACACTCATCAAGAGAAGCCTGAAAAAACATAAGACTATCGTCAGCAAAAAAGAGATGGCTAACCTTTGGTCCATTACGCGTACAGGAAAACCCAGAAATAGAAGAATCTCTTTCAGCATTTGAAAGAAGACCCGACAAACCTTCAGCACATAATAGAAAAAGATAGGGAGAAAGTGGGCACCCCTGCCTCAGTCCCCGAGAGGGTACTAGCTGGCCACAAGAATCCCCATTAACAATGAAAGAAAGAGTGGAAGTAGTGACACAATCCGTGACCACTCTAATCCACGTATCTGGGAACCCCATCTTCCGCATCACACTAAAAAGAAACGGCCATTCAACACGATCATATGCTTTACTCATATCCAACTTCAAAGCCATCCAACCCTTCCTATCGGTACGGCCCTTACTAAGTGAATGCATTAGCTCAAAAGCTACTATAACATTATCAGTAATCAAACGTCCCAGAACAAAAGCACTTTGATTGGCCGAAATTAAAGATGGTAAACTAGTCTTCAAATGGAAAGCAAGAACCTTAGTAACAATCTTGTAAATAACATTACACAGACTAATGGGTCGAAAATCCACCATCTTCCTAGGAGCAGTCACTTTTGGTATAAGAGCAACATTAGTGCTATTAAATGTTCGAATAGAGTGCTTCCCTTCAAGAACACCAATACAAACTTGAGAAATCTTGTGTCCTAACGTCGGCCAATTTTTATGAAAGAAAATAGCATGGAAACCATCAGGACCCGGAGCCTTCGTCGGACCCAAGCTAAAAACCGCGCGCCCAATTTCTTCCACAGAATATGGTGAGAAAAGAAACTCTCTCATTGTTCTAGTAATCTTCCCATCAATACAATTAAGCACAGCATCAATATCCGCTAACTGAGGAAGTGAAGAGGAAAAAATTTCCGAGAAATAATTACTAACAACCCCCTTAACCTCCTTGTCATCTTCCCGCCAATGACCCTCCTTGTCTTCCAAACCAAGAATCTCACTCTTTTTCCTCTTAGAGGAAGCTTTGGAATGGAAGTATTTGGTATTTCTAGCCCCGTTTTTGAGCCATTCCACCCTAGATCTCTGACTCCAACATTCTTCTTCCCACCCCAATACCTTATCGAGCTCCTTCTCCGCATCACGAATTCTGGCCATGGACCCACCGTCACGTGGTCCATTATGAAGTAATTCCACCGAACGTTGAAGTCGAGCTACTCGCTTTGGGATGTTACCAAATTTCCTCAAACCCCACCTCCTCAAAGTTCCAGCATAGGACGTCAGCCCAGACACCAATCGATTAGGAGAGCCATCAAAATGAAGGTTCTACCATAGCTTCTCAACAATCCTGGGACATTCCTCATTTTTCGCCCATAATGGCTCAAACTGAAAACCACCATATTTTCTTTTATTTTCCTTCTTCCTACTTGGCACAGTTTGAAGTAGAAGAGCTCTATGATCAGACCCCCAAAAATCCAAAACAACCACATTAGCTCTCCGATATTTAAGTCGACAACTGGTATTAGCCACAAATCTGTCAAGGCGAACTTGAATATTTGCATTCCCACTTCTCCGATTATCCCATGTTAATTTGGGTCCAACATAACCCATATCTACCAAATCACACCAATCCAATGTCTCCCTAAATAACAACATATCATTAAGGGAACGTCACCTCCACCATCAACTTCCGATGGATTCAGAACCTCGTTAAAATCACCACCACAAATCCGTGGCACATCCAGGTTTGTGCGCAAACGCTTCAGCAACTCCCATGCATGACGCCGAGCCTTTTTTTTCGTCAGACCGTAGAATCCCGTAAACTGCCACGCACCACCGAGATCAGAAATGACATCTACATCAATATGGGAACGTGATGAGCTTCGTAAACGGACTTGCCAAGTGTCCCTCCAGAGTAACGCGAGACCACCACTTCGACCCACACAATCTACATAAATCACACCATGAAAACCAAGCCTCCTCCTGAGATTAGCTGCCTTTCGCCCAAACAATCTAGTTTCTAAAAGAAAGACCAAACTTGGGGAAGTGCTTCGGATAAGTTTCCGAAGCCTTTTGAACGCTCGGGGATTCCCCAAACCCTGAACGTTCCAACATAGGATACTCATTGGCCCTGGCGGGGCTGTACCACAGCCTCCGCCAACTCCATAACTTCCGACCATAGACCCTCTGTTCTTCAAACTTTAGCAGCGTCGCCAGCTAACAACTCCACATCCATCTTCCTCTTTGCATTTTTCAGTTTCGTAGAAGAGGATGAAGCCGATCCATGGACACCTTTGAGCTTAGCTTCTTTTTTCCATTTACCAACGCTTCTTTTAACTGGCTCCACAACACTAGCTGAAAAAACAAGCCCTTCATCCTCCTGCCTCTCCACGTGAATAGTACCATGTGTACCCAATTCGGACCTTGAAGGAAGAACATTCACATTAGACCCAATTTTAAGTCGTTAAAGATTTTTTTTTTTTTTTTTGGTTTCATTTTTTAGAATGTAACAGTGTGTGTGTGTGTTTTTTTTTCCCCCCTTATTTGGATTTGTTAAGAGCCTCTCCAACCATGCTCTATTTTAGAGTTTTTCACCATTTTAGAGTATGGGAACCTCTCCAACCCATACTCTAAATGGAACTTCAAATACAGAGTATGAATAGTATCACTATTCATACTCTAAACTACTTTTTCTTTTTTTTAATTAAATTTTAAATTAATATTTAGATAAAAATAAAAATTATAAAGTTACCCTTAACTTAGTTTTTCTTTCAAAATTACCCATTTTTCTATATGTAAAGTATTTGTATGTTTAAATCTTAAGCTATATTTATTTTTTTATACCTTTTTTTTATTTTATTATTTTGAATAAATTTTGTAAGATAGTAAATCAACATACAAGTTTTACATAAATTAAAAAGTTGAGAAGATATTCTAATTCATAAACAAACCATAAATAAGCATACATAAAAATACATTAAACAATTATATGTGATAAACCAAAAATAACACAAAATACATAATGTAAAGGCGTAAAAATAGATAACATAGAGATATTATAGTGGAAGAACAATGATTTAATAGTCCGGTATACCAGTATCAAATCCTCAAATATCATTGAAATATTGGTTGAATACATTATTAGACCTATGCATATCATCTTGTTGTTCTTGTTGCTGCTGTTGTTGCAATCTTTTATTTAAAATTCTTGATTGTTCATTTCGTGTGTATTCACGAATAGATGGGTCTGCAATTGAATTCAAGTCCATGTATAGAATCTTGTTTTCCTCTCTTTGTTGTCTCTTGTCTTGACTCTTCTTTAAGAAGTCAAGGAGTTGTCGGTTATCTTCTCTGAGATCATTGATCCGTGCTGATGTTTCTTCTGTTATTTTTCTTTTTAATTTTACTTTTTTAACGCCAATAGGTCGTTGAGAGGTTACGAAGCTCGTAATCCTGTGGTTTGTCACTATTGTATTGCTCCATTATACGACCCCAAAAATGATCAGACGATTGGTTTCTTCCAGTAATAGGATCCTGTGAAATATCTAAATAAGATTTACAAAGTAAAATATCCTCCTCTGTAGTGAAGGAAGAACCTCTTCTAGACATTTTTCTTACTTTCTGCAAGAAAATAAGTATACAGAGAAAGATGTTATGGGAAGAGGAATACGATTTTTGGTGAAAGGGTCTTGCTCCGCTATATATTATTTATAGCTAGTAAAGTATATAAGGTGATAAGAGTATGAAGATTCAACTGAACGATTAAGATTATCATGAAATCTACTCAATGGCTTGGATTGATATACTACATTATTCTTATCTGATGCCATTGAACTTCGTGAAGGCTACATTATTCGTATCTGATGCCATTGAACTTTGTGAAGATAACTTTAGATTTTGAAGATCGAATCCAATGGTTAAGATTTTCACAAAATCCATCCAACGGTTCACACATAATAAACATACCTTATCTGTATTGCACGTTATTTAAGAAGACACAAGCTGACAAGATTCCTTACATTATCACATTATCACAAGCTGACAAGCTGACAAGATTCCTTATATTTTCACAAGCTGACAAGCTGACAAGATTCCTCACATTATCACAAGCTGACAAGATAACAACATCTTATCATATTATCTAAGGTGTCAGGATAAGATAAGATAACAATATCTTCCTAATTCAATCTGAACCGTTGAGTAGATTTTATCATCATCCTGATCGTTCAAGTTGATTTTTATTATCTTATCGCAATTCTTTCTTGCTTGTTTTATAAATAAAAGGCCATTACAATGCCTTCTCACCAAATCCCTTACTTTCATTTATTACATGTATTCTCCTTTCTTACATACCATCATTCTCTTACATACCACCATTCTCCTTTCTCACCAAATTTCTTCCTAAACATGAATATGAATTTCAATGCCGATGGCCCATCTTACATACCACCATTCTCTTCCAATGATGATCCGTCATCAACCGACTCGGAGGAGTTGGAAGCAGAAGAAGAGGGAATAATCCGTGCAATTCATAACAATAATATGATGATTATTGAGTTGCTCAATCAACAAAACAAGGAACGAAGGCACCGTGGATCAGTACCTGGTCGTGTTGTAATCAATCGTGATCGAGCAACGGCTGATCAAAATCTATTTAATGATTATTTTGGTGAGAATCCACGTTACAATGATGTAATGTTTCGTCGTCGATTTCGAATGTCACGAAGTTTATTCCTTCGAATTGTTGATGCTATGAAACAACATGACAACTACTTTCGACAACGATATGATGGCCTTGGTAGAACGGGGTTGTCAACCTTACAGAAAGTCACAACTGTATTTCGTATGTTGGCCTACGGTGTACCAGCAGACGCCACAGATGAGTATATAAAAATAGGTGAGTCTACGGCCATCGAGAGTATGAAGAGATTTTGTCGTGCGGTAATTGAGATATTTGCTAATCGTTATCTTAGATCACCGACAGCTTCAGATATTGCTCGGCTGTTGTACATTGGTGAACAACGTGGTTTCCCAGGAATGTTGGGTAGCCTCGATTGTATGCATTGGAAGTGGAAAAACTGCCCGACGGCTTGGGCCGGACAATACGCTGGTAGCAGTGGCAATCCCTCCATAATTCTTGAAGCTGTTGCAGATTATGATCTTTGGATATGGCACGCATATTTCGGCTTACCGGGTAGCAACAATGACATCAACGTGTTGGAGTCATCACATCTTGTTTCTAATCTCGGTCAAGGTATTACTCCTGAAGCTCATTATGTCACTGGTGGTAGAGAGTACACTATGGGTTATTATTTAGCCGATAGCATTGACCTAAAATGGTCCACTATCGTGCAAATTATTCACGAGGCACGTGGTCCGAAAAAAAAATATTTTGCGATGAAGCAAGAATCATGTAGAAAAGATGTAGAACGTGCCCTCGGAGTACTCCAATCAAGGTTTGCAATAGTTACATGCCCAGCATGTTTTTGGCAAAAAAATGTGTTACATGATATAATGACTGCATGCATCATTATGCATTTAATGATCGTAGAGGATGAACGTGATTTAGATGCACCAATTAAAGATGCAAATGAAGCACCTACTCTACATGTTGAAATGGTTGTTGATGAAAATACTCAATTTCAACAATTTTTGGCCCGACATAGACAGATCAAGGTTAAACAAGCTCATATCATGCTTTGAAATGCATTGATCGATCATTTATGGGAAATATATACTAATTCGGAAGCCTAGGGACAAATGTCATGTAATTTTAAGTTTTTTTTATAAAAATATTGAATGTCAGTTTGTTTCCTTTTTTTTTTTTTGTGTGGAATTAAGAAAATCATGTAGTTTTTTTTTCACTCAATATTAAGTTGTTTTTGATAATCGCACTAAATTTATAGTGTTTTGGTTATTTGATATAACTTTCTATTTTTAAAGATTATTCTAAAAAATAAAAACAATCAACGGATTAATATGTTAAAAAGATTGTATGGGGGCATAATTTATAAAATACAAAGATTATAGGGAATAAATATAAAATAATATCTAAATAATTATAAAAAAGAATATAAATATAATATTCCTTTTAAAGTATGATATAGAGTAAATGGGTTGGAGATGAAATAGTATTTGAGTGACAGATACTCTATTTTAGAGTTTCTGTACTCTAAAATAGAGTAAATGGGTTGGAGATGGCCTTAGGTGTATAAGAACTTTAATATTGGATATTATCTTAAAAGTATTGATAAAAGGATAGATTTTCTAAATTTATATTAAGAAACATTTTATCAGTTATGGGTATTTATCAATGGGGAAATTATAAAAATAGCATATTTCGCAAGTGGTACTGAAGTGTAGAGCAGATTTTTTATAGTTTGATAAATTATAACATATTTTTATTTTCTTTTCAAAATATGTTTTGACTTTCCAATTTTATCCCCATTCTCTTATCTTTCTCTCTCTCTTCCACTCTCCCTTCTTCCACTTTCTCTTCTCCTACGCTCTCTCCTCGTTATAGAGGTTCCTGTGCTGATGATTTGACAATGGTGCCAAAGAGACCGTTGCATTCTCGACGTCGGCGATGAAGAGGAGGCCATCGCATTTCTCCATCGCGATTAAGGTGTCTGCTGATATTTCTCGCTCACCTGCGCATGCGATTCTCTAGGTTTTTTTTTTTTTTTTTTCTTTCAAGTCTTTGTTTCTAGTTTGTTGATTTTTGTTTCTGAGGTCCTTTGGTCTTGTTCCAGCGGGCGCCGAGTGGTGGGGAAGAGAGCTGAGATGAGTTTCGGGTTTCCACCTAGGGTTAGGTTTCGGGTTGATTTGGGGCTATTTTGCAACATTAACTAATTTGAGTATCTGCCTAGGGTTAGGGTTGGGCTGATTTAGAGATAATTTGTGGCTAATTTAGGGTTATTTTGTAATATCAACTAAGTTATAGACTTTTATAAAGTACAGAGTTATTGTGTTTGTTTGAATATATATATATATATATATATATATTAAATGTACTAATACAAATCGTAAAGTAAATAAATTCCAAAATGAAATAAAAAACAAAACAAAACAAAACAAAAAAAGAAAACCAAAAAACAAAAAACAAAAAACAAACAAATTGTGAAAGAAATAAATAATTCGATTAAATGATATATTTTCTTATATTTACTTTACAATTTATTTTTATTTGGAAAATTTACTAGAAAGTTACCGGAGTTACTAATTGCTCATAATTGTTTTCCAAATAAATCTGATAAATATTGGATTTACATTATATAATTTGTATTTATCGTATTTATTAAAAAAAAAGTGAAAAACAAAGCAAATATTAGATAGTAAATACAGTAAATAAATGTAAATATTTTTAAACGAATCCGATAAATATTGGATTTATAAAAAATATTTTTAAGGTTTTATAAAAGTGAAAAAAAAAATCTAAGAACAAAGTAAATTGAGGATCGAAAAGCTAAGAACAAAGTAAATACTGGATTTACTGGCGAATACTAAATTTACTTAATAATTTATGAAAGATAATATAGTTAGTGTATAATTACACACAAATAATATAAATGAATACTGGATTTACTAGTAAATATCCAACTTACCTAATAAATTTTAGATTTATCATAAAAATTAAAATTAAAATCTAAAAACAAAGTAAATACCAAATATATAAGTAAATATTAAATTTAAATACATATTTGTTCTCTTAAAAAAAGTAAATGCATATTTACTAGGTAATCTTGTATTTACAAAATTAAAACTAAAAAACTATAAGGCAAATATGATATTTACCAGAAAATAAATAGATTTACTTACTAAAAATAACATATTTAAAATACTAATTAAAATAATATGTTTACAAGAAAACAATGGACTTACTTATTTAAATTAATATATTTACACACTAAAGCATTTTTAAACTAATTTTAACCAATTTTATTGTTTAATAAAAATAATTTCAGATTTTTTGTTTTTACAAAATCCCCAGATTTTATTAGAAATACAAAAACAACCCCACTTTTGACAAAACTAGATCTGGAAATTCAAACTCGCTGCCACCTCATGTTGCTGATGCCGTCGGAAAACGCGATGAAGCTTGTCGCTATTATCACGACAAACATCTCGATGGAAAGAAAAACCCAAAGAAAATTAAAAATTAAAAAAAAAACCTAATTTAACCATAAAAATGAGAAAAAGTAGAGAAAATAGATGGAGATCAGGAATTCGAGACTTAGGTGTCGGAGCTCAGCGGAGAGTCACTAGTGTCAAAGCTTCATCAATGTCGGACTTTGTTGGCGTCGAAGCTCTGCGAGCGAGTCGCTAGTGTTGAAGCCTCATTAGTAGTGGTGAGACGGAGAAAGAGTATTTTAGGGCTGGAATAATATGGAATCGCACTAGTCTACACTCTTAATTGCTCTTTTATTTTTTATTTTTTTTGGAGTTATTAACCATTTTATTTTCACATTTCCATATCCTTTTTTCTAAAAATTATTTTAGTACAAAAAGGACAAAGGTAATTATTTTAGTACAAAGAGGAGCCTCCATTTACGTGACGTAAAGTTATTAGCAATTTTATTTACCAAAGAGATATGATACATTGTAGGAAAAATGGGAAATTCAGCGAAATTTTAAAAAATTTTCTTAAGATCGTACTAACTCATGTTACCATATACAATAAATTATTCTACAATCTACGCACCTTGAGAGAAGATAATAGGAATGCTGGAGGATGTGATCAAAGAGAGCTTCAACCAATTAACCTTATTTACTATTCTCCAATTCCTTGATGGTAGAGTGTGTGGGTACTCAATCTCTCGTTCGATATTCGTGCGTGGTTTTCTCCTTCCAAGCACTTAGAACTCTTGCAGCTTATTAGTACTATAATGAGAGAATAATAATAAGCTCACTCACCTTAGAGTCTGTGGTCTAAATAAAATATGAGCCCCTAGGATCTTATTTATAGTGAATAGACTGGGTAGAATTTGATTTCGAATAGGACTAGAAGATTCAAAATTTGATTCAAATTTGTATTTCCAATTACCGTATGATTTTATCTCCATAGATAATGTTCCATAACCACAATTTAAATTCAAAAATAAAATCATGTCAACTTTATTTGAATTAAATAATTATGTAATAATTATTCAAATAAAATTAATAAGGAGAAAATCTTTTCATTCTCTTATCCTCATAAAAAAAAAAAAAAAAACGGCTATACAAAGTATATTAGAATAAGATTTTGTTTCAATTTCAAATCCAAATAGGATAATTACCATATTTAATTTAAATATTTATTTAAATAAGATTATCTAGATATTTAAATTAATTATCCAAATAATTAATTTATCCATATCTCTTAATTTAAATTAATATCATATTTATCATAAAAGATAATATAATTAATTCAAATTTTAAATATTATCTTCAAATAAATATTTATCCAATTAATTAAATGAAATAAAATTCTCATTCCACTCTTAGCAGAAAAAATGCCTACACCTTATAAAAGGTGTTTTAGATTTTTCTCTTCACTAAGTCTAAGAATTAAAGCCATAATAAATATTCCAATAGATTACCATCCATTAAGGTATTATATTAAGCTAGTAAATGGACAAATTTGACATATATAATATGGGATCCAATAATCTATGTAATTAATTTTTCTATACCAAATAAATTAATTACACAATTATTAGTTTCAGAGTCATACCATTATAAACCTGAAATTGCACTCCCAATTATATACAGTATTACGTAAGCCAGTGTGTAGCCGCAGTCCAATGATCTTGTCTTATATGCAACACCCTCATATGATATCCATGATCAACTTAAAGTCAAAGTCCGTAACCTTTTAATCATGCTATCTTAAAGATCCATTATACATCCAATAGGAAAATGATTATTCACTCAAAGTGAATAATTAGTCATTTGTCCAGAAAACGACCCGACGCCTTGTCCATTTTTATATCCTGTAAATGCCATTAAAAGGATAACCTTTACTCTTTATGGGAGATATGATTCCATATCAATAAGCAAAACTCACATCGAATATAAGTCATGTATCAAATGAACCGGTCTAATAGCTTACTACTCCAAGATACTTTAGCCTTTAGAATATCAAAGTACACAAGTCATAAACATGAAGATAATAAACATCAAAAGTGAATTAATCTAATCAAGCAGACTTATATATTAATTACATTTTTGTCCAGTCTAATATATCACTATCACTAGGCAATATATCATGTCTCTACTTGGAAGTCGGCTCGCTCCAGATAGTCAAGACAAATCATCTCCCCAATTGGCTTTAGACAACATAATAGTCTTTATATGAGTTAGATGCTCACTCTAACCTCATAAACTACGGACTATAGATTTAGACTACTTACTTTAGAATATTGTCTTCTCGCATACAAAAATCTATTGCATGTAGCATTCTAACAACTTAAATACCAAGTAGTCAATGAGTCATATTTACTTACATTTACTTTAACATATAAATCTAGATGAGGAAAGTATAGCAAAGATGTAATGAAAAAACCTCAAATATATTATTAATTTGTTCAAAATAAATGAAATACAACTAAAATATCTTTCAGTCTTAGAGCATTCCCAACAATCTCCCACTTGCCCTAAGCTAGTAAATGTATCATGTCTCACATCCCCATCACCTCTACGTGCCTTTCAAAGCTTCTAGCCATCAAAGTCTTAGTAAAGGGATCAACAATGTTATCCTTAGACATGATCTTACATACATCCACTAGTCCATTTTTCACGTACTCTCTAATTATATAGTATTTCCAATCTATGTGTTTGGTCCTTTTATGGTGCTTCGATTCCTTTATGTTGGCTACAGCTGCATTGTTATCACAATAAAGTGTGATAGCCTTGTCAAGCCCCGAAATGACTTCAAGGTCTTCGAAGGCTTACGGAGCCAAACCGCTTGTTTAGAAGCCTCAGCCACAGCCACATACTCTGTTTCCATCATAGAGTTAGCAGTACAACCTTGTTTCATACTTATGTACACAATGGCGCCTCCTCCATGTAAGAACATAGATCTTGAAGTCGATTTCCTCGAATCCCTACAAGTTTGGAAGTCTGAATGTGTATAACCTATGGGTGTTAGGTCCCCTTCAGAATATACCAGCATATTGTTTCTCGTTCTCTTAAGATACTTGAGTATATGTTTCATGGCTTGCCAATGCTTGGTACTGGGGTTCGACTGATATCAACTCACTATACCCATTATATAACAAATATCCGGACGAGTACAAAGCATAGCGTACATGAGACTACCCACAGCTGATGCGTAAGGGACCTTACTCATATGCCCTCTTTCTTCCGATGTCTTGGGACAGTCATCCAATAAAAGATTCAAACCGACAATAGAAGGTTGAGTACCTTTCTTTGCCTTTTGCATTGCAAACTTTTCAATTATTTTATCTATGTATGAAGCTTGGGACAAAGCTATCATTTTGTTCTTTTGATTTCTAAAGAGACGAATTCCTATAACATAATTAGCTTATCCCAAGTTCTTCATATCAAACTGTTGAGATAGCGAAAGTTTGACAGATGATAAGTTCCCTACATCATTTCCAATTAGTAGTAGATCATCAACATATAGTACTAGAAAGACCACCTTACCATCCTTTATACATTTACAAACACAAGGTTCATCAATATTTTGATCATCTCTGGTTCCATGAGTGGGATGCTTGTTTTGATCCATAAATGGATCTAAGCAACTTGCAAACTTTCTTCTTTGGCCTTTCACCATAAACCCGTTGGATTGTATCATATAGATGCTCTCATCAAGATGGCCATTCAAGAATGCAGTCTTGATGTCCATTTGTCAGATCTCGTAATCGAGAGTCGCATCAATGGAGAGAAGAATGCAAATAGACTTTAGCATCACAACAGGCGAAAAGGTTTCGTCATAGTAAACGCTGGCCTTTTGCTTATATCCCTTTGCTACAAGTCTAGCCTTAAAAGTTTCAACTTTCCTTTGGGTATTCCTTTTTCTCTTGTAAACCCATTTGTACCTAATGGGCTTTATCCCTTCAGGTTGGTCTACAAGTTCCTATATAGAATTGGATTTCATTAAATCCATCTCATTATTCATGGCCTGTTTCCAGAACTTAGCATCAACATCATTCACAGTTTCGCCGTAGGTAATAGGGTCATCATCATATTCACGAGCTTCAGCTTGGTAAACTTTAGCATCATACATGAAGAAACTTGGCTTTCTAAAAACTCTCCCACTATGTCGAAGCTCCCTAGATTATTGATTGTTTGCGGATCATTCACTTGAACTTGGACTAGAGTCCAAGACCGAAACTTGTGCAGTAATTTTATCACCCGATAATTCCTCTAACACCACTTTAGTTCGAGGCTTAAATTCATTCATGTAACTTTCCTCAAGGAAAGTTGCAAGGGTTGAAACAATAACTTTTTTATTCTTTCGGGTTATAAAATAGACCTCTTTTAGTTCCCTTAGGATACCTACAAACATGTATAATTCCGAGCGTGGTTTCAAGTTCTTTGCATCCCCATCTCACACATGTGTCGGGTAACCCCATATTCTCATATACCAAAGGAAGGCTTCTTGCCACACTACAACTCGTACGGAGTCTTAAGAGTTGATTTAGTTGGAACTTGATTTTGGAATATAGCAAGCCGTTTGTAGTGCATATCCCCAAAAAGATAATGGTAGCGTTGAATAACTCAATATGGATCGTACCATATCTAACAAGGTTTTATTTCTCCTCTCAGCTACACCATTTTGTTGTGGAGTTTTCGGTGCAATCAATTGGGATAAAATCCTATTCTCTAGAAGATATCCTAGATATTCATCAGAGAGATATTCACCACCTTGATCAGATCGAAGTGTCCTTATGGATTTACCTAATTGCTTCTCCACTTCCGAACGATACTCTTTGAATTAATTAAAGGTTTCGCTCTTGTGGTATATTAGGTATACATATCCATATCTCGAGTAGTCATCTATAAAGGTGACATAGTACTCGAACCCTCCACACACCTCGAGGTTCATGGGGCCACATACGTCAGTGTGCATTATCTGTAGGAGATCATTGGCCCTGGTACCCTTAGCTTCAAAAGGTCTCTTAGTCGTTTTTCCCTCAAGGCAATATTCACATTACGGAAGACATACCTCCTTTAGAGTATCCAAAGGACCGTCTTTCACCAATATTTGAATCCTTTCTTGATTAATATGACCAAGTTTTAAATGCCAAAGATATGCCTTGTTAGAGTGAGGATTTTTAACATTTAGAGTTATCAATTAATTTAGTGTCAATTAGTGAGTGGGTCTCAGGTTTGATAAAATAAAGATTACTATCCATGCAACCATAAAGATAAAAGACTTGTTTTTACGAATAACTACTGTTTTGTTAAACAAAACTGAATAAGAATATTTAATTAAACAAGCAACTGAAATAAGGTTCCTCTTAAAATTAGGAACATAAAAATAATCTTTCAATAAAATAAACTTAAATTCATCAAAGTAAACATGCACGTCTCCCACTGCTTCCGCTAACACCAAGCTACCATCCCCGCTTCGCAACGAGAGGCTCCTATCATGTAGACTTCTCGTTTCCTTGAACCCCTGCAGACAAACACAAACATGATTAGTGGCTCCTGAATCAATTACCCAAGTGACTTTTGACTCATCCACCAAACAACCTTCTAAGTAAAGAAGATCCTTACCTTCCTTGCCCTTGGCGGTTAGAAATTCCTTGCAAGTTTTCTTAAAGTAACCAACCTTGTCACAATGGAAGCATTTGGACTTCTTAGGTCCTTAGGCTTCTTGTTCTTCTTATTCTTCCCGTTAGAAACAGGAGGAATGGAAGTGCTAGAAACCCCTTACTTCTTTTGCTTATACTTTTTCTTCTTGTTCCCCGAAGGACTAAAAGATGTAGCAATAGCTTAGTTGGCCTCTCTCTTGGATTAGACAGGTACCCCATGACTGATCATAAGCCCATACACTCATAAGCTCATAAGCTTGCAATTGGCTCATGAGCTCGGTAAATCCTTTTGTTACAAAGGTTATATGTGGCCTTAAAGCCGACAAAATCTTTTGAAAGAGTTTTAAACACCATCTCAATTTGGGTGTTGTAGTCTAAATCCGCACCATTTTCAGCAACTTTACAACAGAAACCCATAAGCATAAACATATGATTCTTTACCGGAGTACCCGTCTTTTTGTTTATAGTTCATAATACTTGTAATAGCAGACTGTCGAGCCAATTTTACTTGGCCTCTGAACATGTCGTCCAAGTTATCCATGATCTTCCTAGCAACTTGATAGGATTCACGTTGCTTTTGTAAAGCACTCGTCATGTTAGTCAAAATGTAGCATCGAGCTATCTTATTGGATTCTCTCCAATGAGTAAACATGACAGGAACCTTCTCAATAGATGCATCAGGAAGTGGTCTGGATGGGCAAGGTTCGTCTAGTACGAACGTATGTCTGTCATAGTTGAGAACTATTAGCAAGTTTCTTTTCCAGTCTTTATAATTATCGACATTTAATTTGTTTTCAGTAAGAATTGAAATCAGAGGTGTTGATGAAATTTTGAACTGAAAATAAATATATATGATCATCACATCAATGCACAAGCAAATGTAAAGAAAAGATTTAGCAAATAAAACATAAATATGTTCCTACATGAAAAACTTAGAAAAAACATGTACTACTGCAATGATAATTTTTAGCATCTATTACCCCAAGCCACTGAGGGGTGATCATGAAATAAATAGCCGAAAACATGGACCCCGTTCAATTAATATATGTTACCTTAAATCCTCCAAGGTTAAGACATTTATTAATAACCATTTATTTGGCCACCAATTTAATTAACAGAGCTTCTAGTGAAAGTTAATAATTAAATTAGTCTTGAGTGTGTAACCATTGTTTACAAAATTTGATTTATGTGATATTTGAACCATCAAAGGATGGTCCCAAATAGAACATGCTCAAACACGTTTTCTAACATAAGAGATCCAACCTAGTATACCGGCGGCAGTAAACACTTACCGAGGGGTGTGTTCATGGCAGAATTGATGCGAGGCGTTATCATATCATACTTTCATATATGAATCAACAACGGAAACCGTGGGTTTTGTTTGAAACCCTCTCCCACTCAATTTTTTAAAATGATGCAAGTTTTTGATAACATGTATAATTAATATAGCATGAGTGGTATTCATCTATCCTATTTAACATGTTAGCAAATATGTACAACAAACATCCATCAAACATATTCATCCATCCATGACAAAACATATAATAAATAAATGACGGAAAAATAAATAACTTAACCATGGTCCCATCCTAGAAAAACGAAAAATTAAAATTACAAAATTACATCCAAAGCATTCTTTAGGTCTTGAATTTCGCTCCATCTTTACGTATCCATCTACACGTGTCTCCCCCATTTATTTCTCATCCCACAAATTCCTTAAAATTTAAATATCGAAAAATTCAAATTTTAAGCAATTTTAAATCTCATGTATAATTATATGTAATAATAAATTAAATTAAAATTTTTTATATATAATTTAAATTTAAATTTAAAATTTAACACCCAGACATGAAGAGCTTGCCCAACCCTCTCGAGTTGAGCATTGGGCCACGCCACCCTGTAGGCCCTAGCCTGCAGTGCACTACACGAGCGCAACCAAGGTTGTGCATGTGCCTAGCACGTAAAGCTACAGGCTTGGCCCTTAGCTGCCCTAGTGTGCACGTTAAGTTGCACAAACTGGCACCTGCTCTTCGCCCAGCCCGCAGGCTGATGCCTACGGGTCTGGCCAGCGCGTGCGCTGGTTTGCGCACCAAGCCCCCATATAGGGCTTGGTTCCTCCCTTGTGTGCATTGTCCTAATTTTCCAATTAGGGTTTGAATTAGGACTTCCACACATTAATTTGTCTAATATCAAAAATTAAATATAAAAAAAATGATTTTGGGAAAAATAAATTAAGGTCTTCAATCTTCATCTCCTCCATGAATAAATTACATAAAAAAAAAACTATACCGTTTCCGATGTACAAATTTTCTAAATATTCAAAGAAATAAAAAAAAATTACATGGGAAAATTACGATGATGATAAACCGCTCCCATGGTTACGTAAGAAATCCTAGATACAATTTTTCTAAATTTTAAGAAACCATGACAGACAAAATTGAGCATGCATGTAATAAAATTAAAATAACCACATACATCATACATAATCCATGATAACAACATAATAGAAACCTTAGAATGCCACTCTCTAAAAAATATTAAATCCATACATAGTTTAAGAAGAAAATTAGATTGCATAATTTATATATATGGCATAATCATGAGTTGGCTCTGATACTACTTATAGGAAAAATGGGTAATTTAAGCAGTAAAACTTTAAAATTTTTTTCTTAAGATCGTACTAACTTATGTTGTCATATACAATAAACTATTATACAATTTACGTACCTTGAGAGAACACAACAAAAATGACAGAGCATGTAATCAAATAGAGCTTCAACCAACTAACCTTCTTTATTATTCTCCAATTCACGGATGGTAGAGTGTGTGGGTACTCGGTCTCTCAATCGGTATTCGTGCGTGGCTTTTTCCTTCCAACCACTCAAAACTTTTGCAGCTTATTATTACTATAATGGGATAATAATAATAAGCTCGGTCACCTTAGAGTCTATGGTCTAAATAAAATAGGAGCCCCTAGGATCTTATTTATAATGAATGGACTGTGTGGAATTTGAATTCGAATAGGACTAAGAGATTCAAAATTTGATTCAAATTTTTATCTCCAATTATCTTATGATTTTATCTTCATGGATAACGTTCCATAACTCCAATTTAAATTCAAAAATAAAATTATGGCAGTTTTATTTGAATTAAATAATTATGTAATAATTATCCAAATAAAATTTATAAGGAGAAAATCTTTTCATTCCCTTATCATCATAAAAAACGCTTACACAAGGTAGACTAGAATAAGATTTTGTTTCAATTTCAAATCCAAATAGGATAATTATCATATTTAATTTAAAATATTTATTTAAATTAGATTATCTAGATATTTAAATTAATTATCCAAATAATTAATTTATCCATCTCTTAATTTAAATTAATCTCATATTTATCACAAAAGATAAATATAATTAATTAAAATTTTAAATCTTATCTTCAAATAAATATTTATTCAAACTAAGCCTCCGTTTGGTTTTTAAGTTTAACTCCAACTAAACTGTACTTTTTCATCTAAATTTTTATCTTTTTCTGAAAAGTCAACAAAATTTATAACTAGTTTTTGAAAAATCAACCAACTCTAACTTAAAAATTTCATCTCCAACTAACTTATCAAACGGAGGCTAAATATTTATCCAATTATTTAAATGAAATAAAATTCTCATTCTACCCTTAGTAGAAAAAATGCCTACACCTTGAGGAAGGTGTTCTAGATTTTTCTCTTCACTAAGTCCAAGAATTAAAACTATAATGAATATCTCAATTGATTACCATCCGTTAAGGAATTATATTTAGCTAGTAAAAAGACCAATTTGACATATATAATATGAACTCCAATAATCTATGTAATTAATTATTTAATACCAAATAAATTAATTACGCAATTATTAGTTTCAGAGTCACAGGACTATAAACTTGAAACTGCACTTTCAAATTATATATCGTATTACGTAAGCCAATGTATAGCCGCAGTCCAATAACCTTGTCATATATGCAACACCCTCATATAATATTCATGATCAACTTAAAGTCAAAGTTTGTTCAACCTTTTGATCACGCTATCTTAAATATCAATTATACATTCAAAAGGAAAATGATTATTCACCCAAAGTGAATAATTAGTCATTTAGCTAGCAAATGACCTGACGTCTCGTTCATTTTTACATCTTGTATAATGCTATTAAGAGGATAATCTTTACTCTTAATGGAAGCTATGATTCCATATCTATAAGTAAAGCTCACATCGAATATAAATCATGTACCCAATGAACTAGTCTAATAGCTTACTACTCCAAGACACTCTAATGTTTGGAACATCAAAGTACACAAGTTATAAATATGAAGTCATTTACTTACTCAGGATTAAGGTTATTGCATAATAAATGTCAAAAGTGAATTAATCTAATCAAGCGGACTTATAGATTAATTATACTTTGGTCCAGTCCAATATATCACCACCATTAGTCAATATATCTATGTCTCTACTTGGGAGTCGATTCACTTCAGATGGTCAAGACAAACCATCTTCCCAATTGGCTTGGACAACATAATAGTCTTCATATGAGTTAGATGCTCACTCTAACCTTATAGACTACGGACTATAGATTTAGACTACTTACTTTAGTACGTTGTCTTCTCGCATACAAAAATCCATTACATGTAACATTCTAACAGTTTAAACACCAAGTAGTCAATGAGTCATATTTGCTTATATTTACTTTAATATGTAAATCTAGATGAGGACAATATAGTAAAGATGTAATGAAAAAACCTCAAATATATTATTAATTAGCTCAAAATAAATGAAATACAACTAAAATGTCTTTCACTCTTAGGGCATTCCCAACAACATTATCCCCTGATTTTGCTAAGTTCTTTGTTAATTATTATTCTATATATCTCATTTTGAAAATAAAAATGATTTTATGAAATCTGGTTTGAATAGAGTATATATAAAAATCTATAAAATATTTTTGGTTAAAATGATGTATATGTAGATATATTATTTTGAGGAGTAATTAGTCAAAATGGTCTCTGAACTCTTTAAAATGTGATGATTTGGTCTCTGTTTTTTTAATTTTGACCGAGAAGACTATAAACTCTCTAAATATTGCAATCATAGTCCTTTCAGTTCAAAATCATTATGTTTTTAACGGAATGTGTTATGTGATACATCACATGAGCTCAATCAACCATCAAAAGATGAAAATACCCTTATTAAAAAAACAATTCCTCACACCAATAACATTAAAGAAATTATATAAAAAAACCAAAAAAATTTTTTTCTATTTCTTCATCTTCTTCTTCCACCACTAGCCTACTCTCACTACAAACAAAAGGTGAGAGAGAGAGAGAAAGAGAGAAAGACCTTGTGGGTTAACGAAAACAAGGTTGCAATGGCGAAAGGGTGAGAAGGACCTTGAATGAAGCGGTCGGAGTAAAGATCAGGGATGGTGAGTTATTCAGCCTTGATAGCCCATGATTTTGCCAACTCTAAATCGCAGAAATGCTTTGATTCTCCTGCAAAAAAAAAAAAAAAAAAAAATCAAGAAGGAAACAACACCAAGAAATCTATTAGCTTTTGATGTATTCCAATTAACTTAAAAAAAAAAAAAGCGAGTGGTTTTGGGGAAGGTGGGTCGAGAGAAATTAGGAACTTTGGAGTGTGAGTTGGACCTTTTTCTAGGTTTTTTTTTTTTTTCCTTTCTATTTGTGGGGTTCTCATTTTCATTTTGTGGTTTTTTGTTTTTGTTATTTTGGTTTTCAATTTGTGTTTTTCGGAGATGTGCATAGCTTCCGTATGAAAATCGCTCGAAGCTAATATTCAGCTTGCTAATATAGTATAATCTTTCTAATATTTAGCTAAAAAATCACTAATTGTGACATCATCAGTCCCTATTACGAAAAGGGTGCGTCAGCAATGTAGTTCCACATCGTTTGAGAATGGATAGATATGTGATGGTTCATAAGTAAAGAGACCACTTCCTAATGGTACGAGGGCTTTTAGGGTGAGATCAAGAGCAAAACCGTGTCAGCACGAGACTCAAAGTTGACAATATCATAACAAAGGAAGGTATGAGTTGTTACAAATAGTATAAGAGGCTACCCAACTGGAAATGTGGCTACCAAGGATGTTGGACCCCAATAGGAGGAGTGATTGTGATACTCATTAGTTCCTACAAAGAAAAAGGTAAGCTGTGCAGTCCCACATCACTTGGGAATGGATATATGTGATGGTTCATAAATAAAAAGACTACCTCCTAATGGTATGAAGCCTTTTGGAGAGCAAGAACAAAACCGTACGGGCACAAGGCCCAAAGCGGACAATGTCATACCAATGGGAGACATATGTCGTTACATTTCTCGTGACCTACCTTCCCCAAAAATATGTTAGCTTTTGCCAAGAAATCCGTCAATGGAGTTCAAATCCGTTAGCATGAAGGCCGCCAAGAAGGAAGCAGCCAAGTTGTAGAAGCAACGACGTTACCTCCATTGCACCACCCAGACCCCGCGAAGCTCCTTTGCACCACCCAAACCCACAAAGCTCCGTCACGCTACCCAAACCCATAAAGCTTTATTGTGCCTCCCTAGACCTCGCGAAGCTCCATCGTGATCGAAAGGCTGAATTAACAAAGGGCTTCCAACAATTAGGTTGAGAATTGGCGGCGATGAGAAACGTGGCGACGATCACGATTTCTCGGTTGAGGAAATGAAGAAACAGAAAATAGAGAGAGAGAAAGAGAGGAGAAAGGCCATTAATTGCTCGGTGATTTCTAGGGTTTTTTTTTTTAGCTTTTTGTTTTTGTTAAATTATATTGTTAGATTATTAAACTACCTCTCAAATTAGATCACATGCATTGTACATATTGCATACCATTAAAAACTTCACAGTTTTCGACGGAAAGGACTATGATTACAAATATTTAAAGAGTTCAGGAACTATTTTAGCTAATTACTCTATTTTGAGATATTCAAGTGAGGTTTCTTTTAGACTTGGATTGAGACTGTTCAAGTGTGTCAAATGAATTTTCAAATTCTGTTCGGTTCGATATTGACATATGATATTATGCTATAATGTGATGATTATATAGCTATATGGTATCCTGAAACCAATGTGGTGATATTAATCTGGCTTAGCACTATGACTATATTATTTTATTTTGTCATTTGGACTATTGCAATATTTATGTACGTTATTATGATATCCTTGATCCCCAATTTGATTTATCTATTTTAAATGAGTCGTTGTATCCTACTGAGCCCGTAGCTTATGTTTTATTATTTTAACCCCCTCTAGGAGGATCCATGTGTAGTGTCGATTAGCAGGATCAGTTAAAAAATACTGTAATTCAGTGATGATCTATCTGTATTTTATATTTTCAATTTATTTATTTCTACGGCATGTATCACTAAACTCTTTCTCTGAACTGAGTTTGATGTCTGTCCTTTACTTTTCTGTTTTTATTTTTTGTTTGTATGTATGGGGTTGTCGAACCCTAATGATACTGAAAGTAGATTTTCTAAAACTTATTTTCCACTAAAACTTAGTATCTTGAAATTCCCACTGTTTTGATTAAAAAGCTACTCAGCGATTTTTATTAATTAAAAATGGTAAACTCTTGGCCAAACCACAGCTTGATGGACAAGTTTGACATATTTTACTAAAAGTAGTGTGAAATGGAGTTCTCTAGGAAAATGGGTAAATTTCGGAATATTTTGTATTTTATTCATTTTGTCCTTTATTTTTCTTTCTTGAACATCCTCGTGATTTGAGACTAATTGCGGGATTATTTTAATTAAACCCTTCCAGGTCACCATACCCGATTTTGGGTCGTGACAGCTAAGTGCTTAAGGGTCCATGCGACAGAAGGCAATGCACGAATGGACGCAAACTGGAGCTGAGACACATGGCCAGCTAGCATTGGTTAGAACTCTCAGAGGCACATAAAGTTGTGAGGACGTGTGACAATGGATCTGGCAGCTGCTACTCCCTTTGACGCTAGTGCAACGACGCACCTGACTAAGCAAGTGGGATGCATGCTCTGATCTGGGGCTCGAGTTGAGCTTATTAACAATACAGATTTGCGCATGTCAGCACGTTGATATTTGTGAGTGGGAAATAGCTGTGGCTGAAATTCTTTTTTCTTTTTAATGACTTTTATTTTAATCCCATTTAAACTCCAAATTGCTAGTTTTAACCATCTTAACATAATTAACTTATACACTTGAGACAACACTATTATTTTGGGAAAATGAAAGTAAATACTAAGATTACAGCAAAAATATAAGCTTAATAATGCTAAAATAACTATAATTTATAAAGTTATCACCCCCTGAAACGTAACATTTTGCTAGTCCTCTAGCAAAAGAAAGAGAAAAATTAATGGAAAAGACTGAGAACTAATTCGGTTTGATTTACAAAACATGTTTCAAAGATTTCACATATTTTATAGCTCAAGGAAAATTCTAAACATCTTGAAAGTTTAGAATTTCAATTCAAATACTCGCCTCACATTGTCTTGGATTCTTTTAGTGTGTGTGTGTGTGAATATAGTCTTTTACACTTAACCATTAACAAATCTCATCAATTTATGCAAACAAGTGAATTGTGATATATATCTAGATGAAGAAATTTACGAACTCCATAGACCTACTTTTCTTATCACTCTCGACTAATATAGACAAACACATTACCAAGAATCATTAGGACTTTTTAGGCTTGTAGTGTTAGGTTAGGATAATAGTATGATATATATATATATATATATATATTTTAATAATATGGCTCATACCCACCTTGTCCACCTCGTCCCATCAATTGCCATTCCTAAAAAGAGCCCATTCAACCTTATTCCCAAAAATAAGTAAGGTAATTTGTCTTTTAAACCCTGAATTATGAATAATATGTCACTTTGGTAGCTGAATTTTTAATTTTGCTAAATTAGTCATTGAACTTTAATTTTTGACAATTTTGGTCGCTCACACTAAAATTGATGAATGATTTTTGAAATTTAACATAGATAATTGTTTCTATATTGCATAATAATTAAAAATTTTAAAAAAATTCTTACATTAAATTCAAAATGCTTTAGTTTTTAAGGGTTTTAATAAGAATATAATTATTTTTGTAAAATTCAATGTTAACAAAGAGTTGAAACATAATTATATACATTAAACTACAATTTGGCTCCGTTGGGATCGCATACCTAATTTCGGAAAGGAAAATTTTCTTATTTGAAATGAGAAGTTATTTCATTTTGAGAATTTTGAGAATGAGATGGTGTTTAGATGTGTGAAAAAATTTTCTTCTTGAAAATAAAAAGTTATTTTGAATGAGAAGAAATTGTGTTGAAAATAATGCATTGTGAGAAAATTTCAAAAAGATTATTTTTTTTTTTTCTAAAATGGTACTGTAAAAAATAAGTTTAAAATGAGATAGTTTTTTTTTTCAAAACGAGAAAATGATGAAAAAAGTTGGGACAAACACTCTTTGACAAAAAAATATCAACTTTCAAAATTGGAAATGCCATCTAAACAAAGGGAAAATATCTTATCAATTTTTATGTATGAGATCAAAACTATCAAAAATCAAAAATTCAAAGACTAATTTATTAAAAAAAAATCAGAGATTAAAGTGATATAATGAACTTAAAAGGTATAAATTACCCAAATAAATAAATAAAAAGTAGTTACAGGTATTTTAGCGGTCATATTATACTTGACTGTACTTAAAGGTATAAAGTTTAAATCTTTTTTTTTTTCAAGTTAAAATCAAAAATAAAATGATTACTGATAAATAATAATAATAATAAATAAGTAAATAAGTGAAAACAAAATCCAAACACTGGAGGAGAGAGAAACCTTCGAGAGAGAGGGGAGAGAGAGAGCAGTCGCCGCCAGGCCAGCCCAGCTCTGCGCGAGCTTAGCCCCTCCGTCGCGAACTCGGCCCGGCCTCTTTCTCGTGAGGCGTTGCCCTCTCGCAACCTTCTTTGCGAGCCCAGTCGCCGTTGTCATCCAGGCCCCCCACCCCACCTCGCGTTCCCAGTCGCAATCTCGCCGCCGGCGCCGCCCAAATCCCTCCTCGCCAAGCCTCCCATTGCGAATCCAAATCTTCGCTGCCCAGAACAAGAACTGGCGAGGGTGTTGACCGCAAAAACCACCGTTTTTGGAGAAGGGAAAGAAAACGCCGGTGAAGTACGGATTCAGAGACTGAGAAGAGAATCCAAGAGAGTCTGTCAACGAAGCCACGAACTCTCATCGTCACTGCTCTTTCCTGTGAGCTTCCCTTTCTGCTTTCTCTATTTCACCTTCTGAAAAGTTTTCTTTTTCAAGAACTGAACTTGTAACTATTCTATTTCTTTTGATTTTGAACAAATTTCTTGCAAATGAAAATTAGGGATTTTCTTAAATTGTTAATTGGAGGAACTGTCGATTTCCGGGTTGCTGTAGTCGCATATATTTTCTTTGAAATAAAATAATCTTGGAATTGGTGGTTGTTTAGCTTATTTACTGAATTTTATAAAGCTCAAAATTGGGAACTTTTTCAGTATATGTGAATTTAGCCATGGCTGTTTTTATTAAACTACTCTAGCAGAGTGGATAATTCTAAGTTGTACATTAGTAATGGAAACAACGCAACCCGAGAAATCAAAAAATTATAGATGTACTGTAAAATGAAATGCCAAGTCAATGTTTCTGGAATTTAGAGTTGGAGAAGTCCCATTTATGCATCTTTATAAGCTTGTTTGGTAGGAGGGAAAATTGGAAAGAGGGAGGGGACTTAGGGGGTTAGTGGAAGGATTTGGAACTCGTGGTTGTTTGGTAGAAGAGAAAAGAAAAGGGAAATGAATTGTGTGAAGGATTACAAATCCTTAAAAGAACGCCCATTTTAATCCACACAAAACACAATAAGAGAACAGTCTTCCCCTTCCTCTATATTTTTTCATCACCTAGGTTATATACCATTCGTTCCTTTCTATTTTCTTTCCCTTTTATTGAACATAGCATTAGTGACATGTGTAGGGAACATGTGATTGTCTTATTAGTTTAAACAATTTTGCAGTACTTCTTCAGGTGAGAAAGAAAAACTAATTTTATTGTTGTTAAATTTGATTGGAAAGTCTTAAGGTGGGAAAGGGGGAAAAGATCGAAGTACGTGTGATATTGACTGGAAGATGCTTCAGATCCGGCTCAGCAAGACCCCAACCATAGATGGTGCTGGAGGGGCGAAGCCCTTGCCAGTGGATACGGTGACCGTAGCATGCCCCGACCACCTAGTTCTTGCTGATCTTCCTGTAGCAAAGGGCATTGGTGCAGCAATCGCTGCTTCGCTTGTTAAGACCGTAGGTCGGAGGTCCCGCCGCCAGCTTGGGGAGCGAGTCCACTTCTGTGTTCGTTGCGATTTCCCAATAGCAATTTATGGACGTCTGGTATGTACCGTTTGATGTGGCTTCTCTGTCTACCTAGTACGTAATTCTATTAAAACATTTGTTCTTTGGATATTCTTTTTTCTCCACAATTAAATTTCTGTCTGACTGATGGTTTCTCAACACAAGGGAGGGTAAAATTGCAAACAGTTTGTAAGAGTTTGTGAGAAAGGCATTTCTATAAAATATATATAGTGCTTGAGGATTGTGAGTCCAAGTGTGTTAGTCAAGAGCCTTTGTTGTTGTTGTTGTCGTTATTGTTTTATTTTTGTTGTTGTTGTTGTTGTTTTTGGTGGTTTTTTTTTTTTCCTGAACTTAATGAAGTAGATAATTAAAACATAGATAAACCAATACATTCATGTTTTTATGTGTTTAAAAGCCATGACAGCACGATGAATTAATATCAGTGCACTTGGAAATTAGTTTGGAGTTTGATGAGACATTTTATACTGAAAGATACTTTCCAAAAAAACAAAACAAAACAAAAAAGACAAAAAAACAAAAAAACAAAACAAAACAAAACATTTATACTGAAAGAAGATGGATGAGCATAGTCTCTAATTTCTGCTTAGAGTTACTCTGTTCTTTGGACAGTCAGTTTCCGTTGTTTCTTGTTATGCAAAACACGAGTTCTTTTTTGTTTTTTCATTTAAAGAGAGAGTGAGAGAAGAAAGAAGGAATAAGTAAAACTGGAAAACGAGTTGACACATGATTTGTCTTTCATCTGCTTACACTATTGTGTAATCTTTGCTTGTTTTCGTTTCTTATAAGGTTCTTCCTTTTAATGGGACATAGGCCTAAGGTTCTCTGAAGTGTAGATATTGCGCTATTTAAGCATCTATTTTGTGAAAAGTTTGCTTCTACTCACAACTCACGAGTTTAAGTTCTTGCAGAGCCCCTGCGAGCATGCCTTCTGTCTGGATTGTGCTAGGAGTGATTCAATCTGTTATCTGTAAGCTGCCTGAACCTTTTGATATAACATATCTGTAACATCATTCTGTAATCTCCCATTTTCTTCTTGAGTCCATTTCTTTTGGAATTTGTTTTTTAATTTCATGTATTGGTTTGCTGTAATTTGGAGTTTCATTAGAAGTTTTCATGTTGGATTGCCTATTGCATGTCACTCTGATGATTTATGTTGGTTTCGAGGGAGGTTCTCTACAGTCGACTCATAATTGGACATTTCTGTGGCTGTTTGAGAGATAATTGATAACTTGTGTTGTCCGTAAATCGATCCAAACAAAGTGAATAAAATATTTGGGAATGGGTCGAATTGCAATTCCTTTTTATATGTCATCTGGGCATTTAATGTAATAATAGAGTCCCGGGCTATTGTACTATATATGTCTGTATGCTACTTATACAAAGTATATTGAAATTTGATCATTTGGTACTGTACACTACTATTTGGTGTCTTGGGAAATATGTAGAATAGTTGATGTTCCTGATACTACCTGTTTGGGAAGGAAGTACAATAATAAATAAATAACCGATTCTTTTGAAGATATAATATTGGTAACTGATGAATCACTTTAGTGTCTTGCTTTCTTATCTTTGTACACAGTTGTGATGAACGAATTCAGAAGATTCAGACAATCAAATTAATGGAGGGAATCTTCATCTGTGCAGCCCCTCACTGTCTCAAGTCTTTCTTGAAGAGAACCGACTTTGAATCTCATATTCATGAGAGCCATGGTGAGCTTCTTCAGTCAAATGTAGAGAAGGAAGATAATAATGAATCGGAAGCTCAGAGTGTTAAGCAATCTTCTGCATCTGATTCTACACTCCGAGCACCACTCCGACCGGGCATCTCTCCTAGTTCAAATTCCCAACTCCAAGACCGAGAAGACAAAACTCGTCGTCAGCAGACTAGAGAACAATCACTTGCTAGGCCAATAATACCGACCAAACCACCACAAGCTTTTGGGCAAGGACAAAATAACCCATCAGAAACCCAGCTTGACTTCCGACACCAAGGCTTTGATAGGCCTGGTCCTCACAACCCCTTCCAACAACAAAACTTCGGCTCACCAGGCGCTCCAAAGCAAGAATCTGGCCCGTATTCAGACAAGCAGCAAGGAATTTTGTCTGAAGCTCCTTTCCCCGACTACCCACCCATGCATGCCATTCCGCCACCCAGCAACTATATGGTGCCAGTCAACTCAAACCAGATGCTGAATCCGTCCTCCGCACCATTTGGTTATCCTCCTTTCCCAGGTGATGGATCTCAAGCATTTTATGGTGCTCCTTATGATGTGGCTCATCAGGATTCGGCACTAGAAGTTGGATCAGAACAGGGATCGTTGTTGGGTTTTCCACCAGGTTCTGCAGGGAGCTTGAACTTCCCCGCTAGCTATCATCAACCTTGGAACGCAGGGCAGCCTGTTATGCCTTTCGAACCTCCACAAGGAGGTCAAGATAGTTTCACTAACCTGTCAGACTCTCAAGGAAAAGGTCCTTATTATCAAGGAGAATTCGGATTGTCTATGAATCAACCACCTCCCCCGCATATGGCCAACAAAGCAATAGAACCAATGCAGGCCGGTAATTCTATGGATCCAAGGGATGGAAAGGGCATATTAGCACCACAGCCCCTGCCACTTCCTCCACCTCCCCCGCCACCTCACATGTCACAGCCGAAACGCAAGTTTTATTCTGATGTGGGAGTGGGACGAGATGGGCAAAGCTATGGGTGGCAACACGAGAACCGTGATGGCTATGGTGGTCAAGAGTAGAGTGTATAGACCATTTGGCCGCTGGATTGTTTTTTACCCGTTTGAAATATTACTCTTTTTTTTTTCCTCGTATTAAAACTTTACTCAATTAATCAATTGCCGCCCTTTATCTGATAGCAATTTATCTGTTTTGTTTGTTTTCATCAATTGAAGTAACCTTTCTGCACCAAAACTTGCATTTTCTATGCAGTCATTTTGAATCAAGTGCAAACCCCAAACCCCCCCCCCCCCCCCCGTTCTTTTACTTGGGGACATAGGAGTTAAGTAAGAAATTATCGTTACATTATACTACAATCACTTTAATCCAATTTAATCCTTTTAGATCCGTTTAAAGGGTGTCGTTCAGAAACAATAATTAGCCCTTAGCTGAGTGGATGTGGACCTATTTCGTTGCATGGTTTTATTAAAATGTCCTGTTATCCTTTTTTTTTTTTTTTTTTTCATGAATCATTTGTCCGAGTACTTGTTTGCAGAACGGTTCATTTCCTCAATGTTCCACAGACAACAGTCTCTCTCTTTCTTTTTAACTTGAAATCAGACAAGAAATCCTTAAAAGAACTTTTCAAGCATTGAAAATGTAAAGAGAAAACCCAAAACTATTTTATATTTCTCTTTTCCAAAGGAACAAAACTTCCCACACTCCCGCCGTCATGGCATTCTTAGTGTCCTTGTAATTTTAACCAAAAAAAAAAAAAAACATAAAAAAGAAGAAATTAAAGCAAAACAAAACAAAAGGCAAACAAAAAAAAAAAAAAGAGTACGAAAATGTACAGAACTAGAGAAGTTGAGAAATCAACTCAGTTTTCTCTTTTCCAGAATCCATTTTTGGGCCTTGCTGATGCACTTCTCATCTACAAAATTATACAGTCGCTGCAATTTCCTGTACTCCAAGATGATATACTTGTCGATACAATCTTCGTACCTATCGTAGAGTGCTGGAATTGTTAAATTTATGACGAGACCTGCCACAGAGGAAAATCACAAAAAATGAATCATTCTTGAAAGTCTTCAGATGTTTTTATTTCATATTCATATCTTTAATTGATCTCTTTAAACTAAAACCAAAAATTAAAAGTGCTGAACCAAATTATTGAGACTCACTGGTGTAGGCCAAAGTAAGAAAATCAGTCATGCCACCAACAAAAGAGATGAGACACAGATATCCAGCTACTTTGAAGAACAACCTGGAGTCTCTGCCCAGCGCAATATCCTGGGAGACTGATAGAAAAGTATTTACACGAGCGCGGATGAATGATGCTGCTTCATTTACCATTTCTTCGGACAAATGCAGTTCCGGCAGTGGCGGAGCTGGTCTGTTCAGATTTACAGTTCGCTTAAGTAATATAGACCAATTTTAACAGAGCGCTTAATACAAGTTGTGAATTGGTGATTATCTCGTAGCAATAAAACTTCTCTGATACTGCTGAATTAAAAGAGCTAGCTCTTGTTTGGTTCATAGTTTTGAATTGCTCATTTTAAAAAGATTCTATTTCGAAAATGTGAATATTTTTTTATTGGTGTTTGTGAGACAGAAAAAATGAATATGATGCTGGTTTCAAAAGATTGAAATTTAAGTTGAATTGAAATCTTTTCGAAAATTTTAACCAGGCAAAGCATGGAAGAGTTAGATTTTATTTTCAAGGTATGAACAGAAATAAGGGTTACAACTATACACAGGAACAATCATTTAACTGAGGAAGAAATGAATTCAAGTAATACCACAAAGTAAAACCCGGAAAATAGATCCAAATATATGAATCCCGGATATGAACTCGCCAAATCCTCATCTGGAAATGCATTTTATCATGTCTTTTAGGTTTGAAAAAGTCATCAACCAACAACCGATTATAACTAGGATGCAAAATTTCTTTCTTGACTTTTTTCTTATGGGAAAATTACCTGTTGAGAATTGCTGCAGATTTGGCCCAAAGGAAGAGAATGACAACGAGGAGGAGAAGAACACTAGAGACCAAAGACAACAAAGTATAACCCGATTTCTCAAAAACCACCCAAGCTGCTAGAGTTATTAACAATATCCCCATTGTCAGATTCTTTTGTCTCCACAAAATCACATCTGCAGCTGCTTAAACCAAAAAATTAAAAAAAAAAAAAATTTTTTTGAAATTAAAGCACACAAAAACCTTAGCCACTAGATCAAATGCATAATTTTTTCTTTATCAGCTTCCATTTTTACATACTATATGGTCAACATATGTGATCAATCTAGAAGTTACCATCATATCAGAGATCAATGAAAAAGTTCAGACAGTAATAAATGCTAATCTACTTTTTAAAAAAAAAAAAAAAAAAAGGTACAAATTGTATAAGATTAATTACATTCCCTTGGAAAACCCAATCTCTAATTTTATGTCAACTGAAGAGTGGAGCTCCAATGAGAAAAACCCAAGATTAATCTCAAAAAGTGAGAAAATTTGATACAATCTGACCAAATGGACTTACCAAGACCACCTCCGAGGACCTCATGGATTGTTCTTTGCCTGTTAAACAATCGATCTGTGGAACCCATTTGGAAGAAACTAAGAAAAATAGGACCAAACCCAGATAAGAACAATGTAAAAATCAAGAATTAAAAAAAAAAAAAAAAAAAAGGTAGCTTTGAGTTGATCTTCAAACCAAGAAGAGCAGTAGCCTTTGGACTTTTTATCCAACTCTTTTTTTTTTTTTTGGGTCCCTGAATACTAAGAATATTATATATATATATATATATATATATATATATAATACAAGAATGACTGTTGAAAGGTATTGGATGGTGTGGTCACAGCTTCCAGCCTAAAAGCGGCATACCACTCATAGCTTTTCTTGCTTTTGATCTATTCTTCTTTTGTTTTCTCCCACCATTTTCTTTTTTTTCTCGATAAATCCTCCCACCATATTCACAGTAATTATATGTTATCTATATTTTGTAGTAAAATTATATATATACTTATATTATATATAATGAAATATGCATCTACATATGTAGACGTCAGGTTCATTGTTTAAGGAGAGAGAGAGGACGTCTCCTCCGTTTTAGTGACCGACCATTTGAACTGCTTGCGCAGGTTGGCTGTCTTTTTCTTACCATCTTTTTCGAAACTTTAAAGGGTATTTATTAATCCTTTGTACGAGGGTATTGTCGTCTTTTAGGGCGGCTGCTGGGACGGCAATGTACGGACTATGGCTAAGGAAACGATGATATTCTGCTGTAAAATACTGACCTTCTCGATGGTAATAACAAATTAACAAGAAAGAAAGATGGTGAGTACCCAGTCAGAATACTACATTGTCCGACCCACATGCTTCTTTCCGTTGGGGGGCCCTACATCGACGGTGCAGCTAGATCCGTATAAAATCACATCAACATCGACGGTGCAGCTAGATCCGTATAAAATCACATCAAAACAAAAAAATATACGTAGATCAATTTTCCAGTGCATAGAATTCTCCATCCATAAGCCTCTTTTTGCTTTTGATGAATAATTAGACTCTTTTGTACTTTCTTGAATTCAACTAGGTATATTTGCCACTGAAACTTCGACAGTGGAAGTTAGGTTAAAAGCATTTACTAGTGAGTCACTATTAAGTATCATTAATAAGGGGAAAAAAAAATTACAGTTGCTTCTGCTCTTTTACCGGTGTACTTTTATCCCACCAACAAGTACTGTTATTTTTACCCTCAGATTAACTTTTCGACGGTCAGACTTGAAAATTTTTCCTTAACAAGAAAAAATAGGGAAAGTCCTATCTAAGGAAATTAGGCAATACCCTAACAGAAAATGACAAGAATTGATGGGTCAATTTTGAAACCTAAGATTATGGTTGGTAAAACCCAGAAAATATGATAACCATTTGCAAAGCTGGGAGGTTCTATCTTCAAAGTTTACATACAAAATGTAGAAGACACAAAATGTGGCCTTGGCAAAAGAATGATGCACATGTGTGTATAACCCCACACCACAACCCCAGCCCCGGACAACCCCCAACCACCACCGCCCCGCCCCCCCCCCCCCCCCCCCCCCCACCCCCGCGGCCGAAATACAACAATCTTGAGCCAAAGATGTGTACGACTACCTAAAAAACCAAAATGGATTATTGTTCTTCAACAAGTTAATATATGAATTCAAAAGAATATAATCATTCTTTCTTATACGTTTTTATCTTTGTCGCTTTGGTTTTCATCTTGGGGTTGAGGGGCATCAGCTTCAAGCTTGCTCATGGCCAGGGAATCAGCTTCGGGCTTGCTCACGGCTGGGGAATCAGCTTCAGGCTTGCTCACGGCTGGGAAATCAGCTTCAGGCTTGCTCACGGCTGGGAAATCAGCTTCGGGCTTGCTCACAGCTGGGGAATCAGCTTCAGGCTTGCTCACGGCTGGGAAATCAGCTTCGGGCTTGCTCACGGCTGGGGAATCATCTTCCGGCTTGCTCATGGCTGGGGAAGCATCCATGAGGCTGGCAGCTATTGCAGCCCTCAAGTCCGCATCTTCCATCTGAGAAAGTATTTCCACTTCTCCATAGAATAGACCAGGAGGCTGATCGTTCAAATTCGTTGTCTGAGCTGGAACCTGATTAGAGTTGCAGGATTTAGTAATCCTCTCAGCATCTTCAGGCGAAAGCCACTGGCCGTAACCATTAGAAGATTCAGAAGCTGAAATGGGACACTCCTTTGGGAAGTTTCCTCTCACAAGGAAAATGCTCCAGCCAGAGCTTTTTAATGTGTCCAAATAAGCAGAGAGATAAAACTTGGAGAGATGAGTCGGGGCCGCATACAGACTGTCAAAATTGTACCACTCTCCGTTCACTTTCCTGATACAGAACCAATGGTCATGCAAATGACAAATAAATGCATTTTCAAGCTCAGGGTCAATTTGGGCAGGTTCAGCAACCGGAGAATGAAGGGGGATGACTTGTAGATCCCAGACCTCCAGAGCCTTTTCTAGAACCTGCAAGAAATGGTTCAAATAGGAAAAACAAAATGTTCACGTCTATGAAAATGAAATAACCATGCCAAACAGAAAATGAGAAAGAATAAGTGCATACAATCATCAAAACGGAAATAATCAAAAGAAAGAAGATATCGAGAGAAGCCAACTAATTCATTATATTCTCTTTCCCGATGTTCGATTTTACAAGACATATTATGACAAAGCAATTAATGCATGACTTGGTATATTTGCAAGAACATAGGACCAGAGATGCAAACTTTTCACTTAGTTTGATGTAGTATGCAGGCTAACACAGTTGCACACCATGGTTTCCCGATAACCAAACAGAAGATATGGATGTCACCTGTATCCCAAAAGGCCTTTGCCAAGGTTCCAAGACAAGGGTAAGCTTTCCAAATTAAGATGCCTATTGAATAAACTTCCGACTGTACTATATTTTTATTCACCTTGGTACTACTTATCTTATAACCTTTCCACGTGGGACATTTGGTATCTAGCACCTTGTTCTAGTTCCTTCTTGCCAAAAGATCAACAACAGAATAAAAACGTAAGCAACCATCTGGCTTATGTTTAATTATAAACTTGAATCACCCATGAGTAACCCACACACCTTAATCTGCGATATCGATTGGAAGCGAATTGACATCATTCAAAAACAGATACATTTATCCTTTACCTAGCTAGAAAACAAAATGAAAAATCAATGCTACTGAAGACAAAGTCATTAGATGAACATTCAATGATTCTCAAATAGGCACCCCACAATTTCAAATATCGAGGTTCAAATTATAAGTCCTGAAAGAATAAGGTCTGATACAAAGAACAAGGAAATCTGATCATAATCGCACACTACTGAACACAATAAAATATATATATATATATATATATATATATATTATCCAATAACAAAAAAGACATGCTTACTCCTAGCATCAAGATAGATTCATTGCAAACAACAACAAAAATTAGCAGAAATCTAACTGAAAACGGGGGAGAGAGCTAAGCTAAGTTTTTTACCGTTACTCGTAATGTTGTGGTCTTTCACTAAATAAAAAACAAATCAATTTGAGCAATTGACACCATACTGATAACAAAGAACAAGGAAATCTGATAGCAATGACACTAACATTAGATACAATAACCACAAACAACAACAACAACAACAACAACATCAACAACAACATACACACACACACAAAAGGCTGAACGCTTTATTGAAAATGGGTAGAGGGGAGCCAAGTTATGTCACGCATAATGTTGTGGTCTCTCTCTAAAAAAAAAAAAAAAAAAACTAAGCAATGCTCACATTCCACATCGGTAACACATTTAAAAAAAAAAAAAAAGAAAGGGACAATTCTTAAATTGAATTAACACGTCATAGGCACAAAGTTGTTCTCTGTTTCAGAACCTATTTAGTAATGGAAAAAAAAAAAAAAAAAAGGCAGAAGAAAACCACGAAATTTATATTTAATCCAAGCCTCCAGGGAGTGGTTGAGCCAACCCTATTACTCAGTCAAAACAGAGTACAACAAGTCACCAGTTAAGAAAGAGTAAAACTGCTTTATTTTTCCAAGATTCTAGTAACCTGATCCAACAGGGTAACTGACACAAGGGAGTCGCCAACTATAGATATTCAAAATACTAAATGTTGCAACCAAGATCCGGTTAAGTTTTGAACCATTTTGATTTTCAATATAACAGAAAAACTCAAAGTTGGGCCCAGAGTGAACTTTCATCCGGTCTAGAGCTAACACTGCCCAAACCAATGGTGTTTTATATTTAGCAAGGAAAAAAATTAGGAGTCAGCCTAAATGTGTAAACTATGTTTACTGGCTACAACTTCTAAGTACACAAGAATTAAAATGAAGAAGATACGTCCATAGCAAGGGCTGAACTCAATACAAGAAATTCTGGCTGAGCTTAATTATTTAAATTTCTATGCCCAACTATGACCAAGTATGGTACAATGGCGGTGTTACCAGGTATAGTGCGATGATGATGCTACCTAAAGTCACATACAAGGTTTGGAAGTAACTATTTGACACACAAATTCAATGTGCTTTCACTGCTTCAAAGACATAAGCTAAGGAATTGTAGTAGAACTTGGACCCTACATCCCTCTACAACAGTTGCACCCACTTCACAAGCTTCATATGAAGAGCCCGCTTGGTATTGTTTTCGGCGACCCCAAAAGCTCTGTGTACATAACAGGATGCAAGTAGTGTGTTTGGAAAAAGTGAATATAACATTTTTTATAATGGACTCACGAAAAATCACACTTTTGTCTCTGTAAATGAAGATGAATTGGAATAAGAAATGGAATAAGAAATAAACATTCCATCGACATGTTTACTAAGGGGCCGTTTGGAACAACCATTGGAGACGGAATTTTGCCTATTCAACTCCAAAACTCCCAAATCTTAAATTTTAAGATTTTAAATTTTATGAAATCCAACTCTAAAAGTCCATAACTTTCTTATTTTAAGTTGAAAGGGAATGAATGTAATTACAAAAATTTAATATCCTTATTTGATGATTCTCCTAATAGTGTTTTTTTAGGATATTGCTAACAGTATTAGGAGAATCATAATCCCACCTAGCTCTTGTGTAACGCCATATTTACTAATCAACAAAGGAAAAGGAAATAAATTGGTAAATCCCAAACTCATATGACTACTTGCATGTCAGCAATTTAATTGTTGTGCGCACGCTTTGGGATTCGAAATTTAATCCAAAATATAGGGGGAACTTATTTCTGAAGGGAGGGTTCTGAATTAACTTACGATTCCTAACTTTCTTTTTAGATTTTCATGCAAATCTACCCTTCAGATTTTCTTGACCACATACTAATGAATGCCAACTGGACGAACTAACTTTCCTTTCGTTCAGCAGGGGATCGCTTCTTGGGGCTTGAAAATGATTACGTGTCGCTAACGGGGAGAGATCTTTAATTCCACCAATCTACTCTTCAATTTAACGCCAAGAGACTATACCAACTCAACTAGCTAGCGCCTTCCTTATAATATTTTCATCTTATATTTTCGTACCAACTACCCTTCATAAATAGCCAAGTAAAATTACATATAAGTGTATTTTGGAAAACAAATTTATTTTACAACTTATTCGTAAAATTTGAAAATTGTAGTGGAGCCAGCTAATCAAGTCGGTAAAGTCTCATGGCATAAAATTCAAGGACCTAGGATCGAATCATGCCTTCTTTGTGAAAAGAGAGAGGGTTACCTTCCATTATGCAAACCACTTTTTCAAAAAATAAAAATAAAAAATAGTAAACTATGGAATGAAGATTTCGGTTGGTTGAGTTGGAAAATTCTCTAGGCATTGAATGCAATTATGCAACGAACTAGGATCAAATCACACCTTCACCAAAAGTGGGGAGGGATTAAAGGAAATGGAGAGGTTTACCTTAAACCACTAATCCAAGAATCTTAGTAAATATCGGAATAGGAATTTAACTCCTAATTCCAACTCCGAGAAATTTCATACACAATTTCGACAAAAGTAAACGTAAAACTATGGACACAGTACTAAAATATTTAAATTCTAATCAAGTTAATTTCCCTTCTAATTGCCCTGCACTCTAGTTCAAAGAAACTTAGTAAACATCGGAATAGGAACTAAATTCCTTCCATTCCAACTCCTAAATTTTC
This sequence comes from Ficus hirta, assembly GCA_038430175.1. Classification (NCBI taxonomy): domain Eukaryota; kingdom Viridiplantae; phylum Streptophyta; class Magnoliopsida; order Rosales; family Moraceae; genus Ficus; species Ficus hirta. The sequence continues at coordinate 5,647,006 of CM076586.1, forward strand.
GTACACAATTTCAACGAAAGTAAAAGTGAAAATTATGGACACAATAATAAAAGATTCAAATTCTAATCCATTTTATTTACCTTCCAATTGCCCTACACTCTACTTCGAATTAATTCGGTCACAGATTAGTAAATGCGCCCCATATTTACTTCCATTACAAATTAGAAAAATTCACGCCTTTAGTTCATTCCTTGGCACGAAAACTTCAATGCTGTCAAAAAAATCCGTTGGTAGCTAAGTCCAACCGAAAGAGAAACAGGATCATCAGTCAACAAGAAAACACAGCAGCTACTCCGATACTATGTGACTACACATTCAACAAAAACGGAGCCTTTTGCAACAGTATTTCGAACTCAAAGCCAAACAAAAAAAAAACAAAACAAAAACGAAAAACAAAAAACAAAACAAAATTCCACAAATACAATGCGCGATTCAAAAACAGAACCTAATTCGAATCATACAATCATATTATAAGCAAAATCAACACATAAAAAAAAAAAAGAAAAAGAAAAAGAATCAGAATCTTGCGAGCAAAATCCAATTCGTTTCAATAGTTTCCAAGGGAAAAAAAATGTAAAGCAAGAAAGGCGAAGAAATGGAGACCTGAATACTGAAATCGCCGTCGAGGGAGACATTATGAGACTCCTCGGAGAGGAAATTGGCGGAGGGAGAAGCGGCGGCGGCGGCGGCGCTGTCGAGCATGACCTGGCGCTCCTTGCGATCGAGATCGGAGGCGAGGGCCGCCAAATCGAATTCGGAGAAGAAAGGGCCTTGGAGGACGGTGTTCACGCAATGCACGGCGCAGAGCTTCGACTCCTGAACTTCATGGTACAGCATCCCTCCATTGCTCACTCCTTCCATCGTCACTCCTCAACCAATCTCTCTCTATCTCTATCTCTCTACTTTCTCTCTCTAGGTAGATTGTGTGTGTGTGTGTGTGAGTGTGTATACGGTCTCTGTCTGTCTCAGCAAAACCCTAAATTCTCGACAGTTTTGGTATGTTGATGCAATGGTATGGTTTTCGGGGTTGAAGCGGGGATGAAATGAAAGAAAAAAAATATCCAGTTTTTTTCTTTTTTTTTTTTTCCCTTCTTCTTTTGGCGTGAGTGTCTTTGCTGGGACGTTACTACGAGTGCACACGTGCAAGGAATTTTGACATGTGTAGATTTTTTTTCATTTCAAAAATAAATTAAAAATGAACTACAACCCTTTTTTTTTTTTTTTTAATTACACATTTTGACAGAGTCAAAATTACTGTAAAATTATAATTTCTTTTTTTTTTTTTTTTGAAAATCAATCATAACTTTATTGAATCCTGTTTGTTCGGTTTTTTTTTTTTTTTAAATTTACCATGAAGTTTGTCCTCCTCTTGATTTCATCCTTTTTTTTTTTTTGTTTTTCCCTTTGCTATACATGAGCTTAAATCGACGTTTGTTTTGTAAGTCGATAAACATTTTGAAACTCAACACCTATAATTATTCCATAAAGGAAATATATTTATGCATTATAGATAAATTAATTTATGGTTTTTTTACATTGTTGTAATTTAAATTTATCACATTATTACAATTTATATCTTAAATTTAATTTTATCAATTTACACCCTGAATTTATAAATTTGTAGTAATTTATCTCTCATTAATTATAATGTTGATTTTTTTTATGAAAATTGACACTTAACTTATATGTATATTGTTAATTAAAAAAATATAAAAGGTCCCTTTTTAATAATATTAAACCAAATTAATTTATATTTAAAAAAAGTTAATTAAAAGTTTTTCTATTTTGATAATGCTTAATTAAATATATTAATATGAATAAATTTAGGATAAAATAGATAAAAATGATCATTCATGTCATTAATTAACGACTTATGTACAAATAACATATCAATTTCCTTCAAAAGACACTTTGTTATCAATGAGGTAAATTGCTACAACTTTGTAAGTTCAGGGTACAAATTATCAAAATTAAAATTTATGGTGTAAATTACAAATATGTGAAGCTCAGGATGAACCGGTGTAAAAAATAAATAAATAAATAACTTGATTTATTAGTGTAAATGGTTATCTTTTTAAAACTTCTTATAAATTCTATTATCTCCGAATTCCATAATCTTCGTAATCTTTCAATAACATTTCATAAGTGACATTTTATTGTGTAACTAATGGTTTTTAGTTTTTTCCGCTCTACTATTTTTTACATGTATATTGGGCCCTCATAAGCTCGTAAGTATACACAATAACAATGATGAGATGAGCAATTTTCTTATAAGTGTTATCTCTATTCTCGTGTCTATCTTTTTTTTTTTTTTTTTCCAGATATTTTGTAATTTAATCTTTTATGTTATTCTGTATTTATTTTGTAACACGTTAACAACACTAGTTTCTAACTTGTTTTTGTTATTGATTGAGATTTGATTGAAGGCTTTTCAAAATTTGGAGAATATCTTGAATGGTAGTCTCATTTTCGTATATTGATTGTGCCTTAATCATATCTTGAGGTAAAGCAAATTGTTCTTTATATGATCTCATCATTGTGCCTAATATTGAAGGCGAGTTTTAATATCATTATATTGTTATTAAGTATGAGGTATTGTGTCTATCATCTTTCCACTTGAGTTTACGTTGTTTCTTGCTGGCCATGGATTTTTGATATTGAATCGTCCTTTTAATGTACTATATATTTTCATGATACCTTTTTCATACGATTACATGTTTGTGCAATCGAAAATTAGCTTATAGAAAATTTAAACACCAGTTTTTTCTCTCTCTCTTCTATTTCTCTCTCCAACGTGTGAGGGTTAGGATTTCTCAATCATTTTCCTTTCTTAGAACCGAATTCCGATGGCGGCCTTGGCCATATCTCTGATTTCCCAGCCTTAAGGATGGAGGTGAGATCATATAATGAGGGTCTTGGAAGAGACGAGCACGTGTAAAGAGGATCGACTTATGGGAAGGAACAAGACAGGGATGAGATAGTTGGTGGTGATGTATAGTCGTCAAGCGTTACGGAGTTCCTGCAGCAGCTCGACTTCGGCAACTATATTTCTCCCAACTATATGGATAATTTTATAAATAAGAACTCTTTTTGTGTGATTGGTTTTTTTTTTTTTTTTTTATGATGTGCAGTTTTGTGTGTAATAATAGCAATGTTCTTGTCATTTTTTATATGGGTGTTGTATTTCTATTTGTTTATTCTAATAAAGAAGGCTCACCTTTTGCATTGGTTGTTTGTTTGCTAGATCTAAGTCTTGACAGTGTTTTGATCCCGCTATAGTTGCTTAAACACAGAGTTAGCGGTGACTCTAGTGTTACTGAGTATTGACCCCCCGATCAAGTGAGAACTTCCATCGATTGCCCTGGTTTTGAAAGAAGAAGAAAAAAAAAAAACTTACATGTGCTCGATTTCAGTCTCTCAAGATATATCCCTGTTATCGGATCTCAAGCGTATGTTTTTTTTTGTTTTAGTGACATCATATTTTAAGAATGGATTCAAGGATTTTGTTTCATGCAAGATTATTTGATTTGTTTGGTGCCTTTGTATCTCCATAATGAATTTAATGAAATTTTCCCATAGAAAGAAAATTAGCTTATAGATAATCTTAGCATAATGATTTCATAATTTATGAGTTGTGTACATTTATGAGATGTATCTATCTTTGATCATGTTTCATATGTATCTATATTTCTTTTCAAGATACGTTATATTTGCTAGAGAGACTATTTAGTTTTCCAAAATCATCAACAAATTAATTTTAGAATTAAAAAATTATTTATTCCACCCCTTAGTTTTATAAAAAAAAAAAAAAAAATCCTTATTATTAAATTATTTGTCTTTCTTATTTATCCACATACTAAATCTAAACCTCTATACAGTTTTTTCCCCTTTTTTCAAAAAAAAAAAATTTGTTTATTTTTATTTTAAAATTTTTTTGTCACGAGATTTTTTTAGATATCTAATAAAAATTCTTCATCAGTTTATGTGTTGAGAAAAGGAAATCTATGAACTTATTCTTTCGTACATTTCTTGTTGAGACGATAAAAACTTGAGGATAATATACTGATAAAACTGAGTATTCCACAAACATTGTTGAAAATATTATGACTTTGGTTTTTTTACTAGATAATTAGAAAAAATTCACAATTCAGAGTTTACATGAATTACTAATCATTTCTCTTAATTAGTTATAAAAAATAATAACGAATGAGATCAATATATTTGATTATATATCCATGTCATACATGCTTCTTTTTCTTTTTTTTTTTTTTTGTTACTTCTTGGAAAACAAAAAATTAGTTATAACATGAAATTACAAAAACTATTGACAAATAGGAATAATAACAAACAAAATAAAAGAGTCTTCACTTAAAAAAATTTAGTGGAAAAAAATTATAAAATAACAACAAAATAGAACATTTTATTTTTTTACAAAAAAAAAAAAGTAGGAAAAAATATTTATAGGGTTTAGACGTAATGGGAGGAGAAATAAAAAAAGGGTTTTTTGGAAAACTTAAAGGGGTATAATAAAGTCATTTTTTAATTCTAAAATTAATACGTTAAGGTTAAGTGGTTAAAATATCAAGCGTTCAAGTAGCAAAAAGGCTACTTCAGGAGCTACACTGAGATTGGAAACCGCCTATGATCTACACTTTTAACTTGACTTAACAACTAGCTCAAAAAATTTACAAGACGTTTAACCAAAAATCTCGAAAACTCCACTACTATCCTACTGTCTGATGCAGTGGAAAGGAAGAACTAAGCATGGTTTCGTCGAACCAAAATCAAAGCCAAATCTATGGCGGAAACAAAAGAGGCGCACCTCTGGTTTCTCAAAATCTCAAAAGAACACAATATTCAAGTCTATCTTCCTCAGAACAATGGAGGGCTATTTAGCCATTAAGAAACGACAATGCAAACAACAAAAATAAACTCAAAACGACAGACTTAACAACAATACCCAAAATTATAGACATTAAACGACAATATCAAATTATTCCAAACGACACATTACTTTCACTACATCACTCTCCATCACGCATCAGATCTTCCTGCACTTCTTGTACTTCCTTTTCCGGAGGATTATATATTTAAATTATAGATATATACCTCGAGATATATGAAAATAAAAAATATCAATTTTTTATAATTATTTTTGATTACATTTGATGGTTAAAGGACTTTTATAAACTACTTAACGTCTCCATTATCAAATAAAGTGGCACTAAAATTATACAAGTATATTAATATGAAGAAATTGAAAAGTGTATAACATAAAACTCCTACAAATTATAAATATATGTCACTAATCTGTGACATAAAAAGGCTTTGATACATATTATATGTATAAATAAGGGTTGTATGCAAGAATGTAATAAATTTGACACCTCTTTATTTATGTCCACCATAACATTAAAATTGATAATTTTGTCATTTCATAACACTAAAATTATTAAACTTTCATGTTAGAGTGGACAAAATTATAAATTGGTACT